>VZRE01015265.1:0-78639 GCA_013396775.1 Cephalopterus ornatus | reverse complement strand
CCATGATGATGTGTAATGTCCACACTCACTTGATAACTGTGAGTTTAATAGTTTATCACAGAATTACAGAATCACAGAATCAATTAGGTTGGAAAAGACCTCTGAGATCGTTGAGTCCAACCTATGACTGGACACCACCTTGTCAACTAGATCACGACACTAAATGCCACATCCAGTCTTTCCTCACACACCTATAAACAACTTTAACTTTAGTAGTAGCAATATACTATTAATTAGCACAACTTGCCTATGCTTCTAGACTTCAGTGAATTTAAGTTTATGAAGATGAGAGGTTATTTATTATTCTAAGAGTTGAAGTTTATTTCAAAGCAAGTCATCAAAATTTTTCGAAAATTATTATTTGCAGTGAAATCACACACTTCTGCATGTAACATCAGAGTTATTCTTACTTGCTTGAAAATTAAATCTTTGTGAAAATGAAAGCCATTATTGTCAAAAAATGTAACTATCTATATAAATAAAAATCTCTGAAAAGAAATTAATAAAGGCAGAGCTGCCATCAGTTTTCTTCTGCACTATGCCAATTAACAATTAAACTGGATGCCTGAAAGTATTTGTGTGAGAAGATACTAGCTATTTTATATTAAGAATCCAGGGGTCTGAAAAAATGACAAAAAATAAAATTAGGCAGATGACTACACACAATCGTACTCCAATATCCAAGAGAAAAAGAAAAAAAAATTGTATGAAGTTCTCTTTTACCCTAAATTAAAAGTCACTAGGCTTCTTTTCCATTTCTATTTTTATGTGCATGGAATATTTTTTAATTAACAGATATTGTCATACAATATATTTAGCAGATGCAGTTTCTAGAGAATAAATTTGTCTCATATTAAAAGTAAATTCTACTGTCTGAGATAAAAATAGAATCATTCTGTTTCATACAGCAATTTATCTTGAGAGCAGCTGCACCTCTGTAGTCCTTGGTTGAACATCCTCAGTGTCGTAGAAGCAACCATTGAACTTTCTTCTCAAATTAACCTGATCCCGGACAGGTTAAAACAGAATGAGGCACTCACTCCTTGCATAAGTGAACATGAAATGCCTGTGTTCTTGTTGCAATTTATAGACCTGGCACCAGCAATAATTATTGTCTTCCATGTTAATAGTTCAATTTGTAAACAACAGTAGTCATACAGTAAATATTTTGGGGTTTTATGCTGTCTGAGATCTTACAGTGGTCCAGTCTGATGGAGGAAGATCACAATTCCCAGTAAAAATAATGCTTGTGTTTTGTATCACAGTAGTACCTTGCAGCTTCTAGTCATTAACCAAGGTCCCATCATACCAGACAAAATGACAAAAGTACACAACCAGACAAGGTTTTCCACAAAGAGCTTCCAACCGAGGTATCATTTGAACAAGTCACAGAAAAATGAACAAATGTCTAACTTTATGACTATCCATTTAAAAGGAAGACAAAAAACAATTAGGAAGATGCCTTTTAGGTCCATGTCAACTAATGACGAAGAAGGGGATATCATTGTGTCCTATTGCATTTCTTACACAAATACAGTTGATGTTAATAATGAAGACATGGGAAGGTACCTCTCCATCATTCGTAATTCTGCATTGAATGACCCTTATCACGCACTTTCAGATACTTTATGAGGAATTATTGTCTATCTCAAAATATAAAAAATAATAAATTTGAGTTTCCCTGCTCGTGCACTGATACAAATAAATCACACTGATATGCTCTTTAATCTGAGTTGGGACTTTTTGTCATATTTCAGTTTATAATGCATGCAAGATTACTGATATCCCTATGCTTCTTCAACCCACTTCTTCCTGGCATTTAAAAAAACAGAAGGAATCACACATTTCATTTAACTACATTCCTTTCTGCTTTCCCATCTCCCACTGAAATTATTTGAAGTATTAGTGTGATTTGTGAAAGAATACCTAAACAACAAAATGTAACGTATTGGTCAATCTTTAACTTATTTCATTAATTATACTTAGCATTTGTAAAATGTTATTTCTTGTGCAAATAATTATCATAAACTCTAATTTTCAAGATTTTTTTCTGATATTCACAATGACATTGTAAATGCTGATTACTATAAAAAATCACTGTAATCAGTCACAAAAACTTTTCCACCTCTGCTACCTTTGAGGTTTTTCTCCGACTGAAATCCAGAAATGCTTTCTCAGTTCTCTTCACCACTGGACACAGTCTGTTTCCATCAAGTCAGATTACATGGCAAAAGGGAAATCTGAGCAGGCTATAAAGAGGAATTTTTTGCAGTGGGTTCTGCAGTCAGATCCCTTGTGCTGAATTGTGCATCACAAATTCTAGAAAAGTAGAAATTTCTCCCACTTTTACAAATGTGACTTGTGTTGGTCCTTAGTATTTTGGGGCATGAAGTCAAGATGGAAGAGCTAGGAAAGAGGGTAAGAACACCAAGCAGGTTGAAACTATGCAAGAGCTTCAAGAAACAGTTGAAAGATGAATATTTACAGACATTTAGTGCTAAAATCTATGGTAGATTTTCTGATTTTATTTATTAAACCTAGCTTTGACAAGTGGGTTATAAAATTCATTTGGGTATATTTGAGATATTGAATGTTTGAAGTTTTGTGTTTACTTTTAAAATATGATATATTAACATACTGTCACAATACTTTAAGTATGAGAACACATTTTCACACTTAAAGAAATCTAAAACAATAGGCTGTTATTCAATAGCATCTGCTCTACAAATGTTAGCTAATTAAAACCCATTTACACTCAGACGTATACTTCTTCACAATGTATCTAATGTGCAAATACATGTCCTGTGCATAAACTCCCCCATTCACATATAACTCTTCTAAATGAAGATTTTACATTGCACTTTCCATACAATATTTTAAATAAGAAAGCCACACATCTAACTGGAAGAAATAGATAAATTTATGTCTATTAAAACATTGAGATCACTCTGAAATATACAGTGATTCGTATATTTGTAGCTTATTTGCCTATGTGACAACAGCCTCTGTCATTAGGAGCTTTGGAAGCTTTTTAGGTCTTTCCCAGAATCTTTATGCAACACATCAGAGATCCTAACATTGATGGGGTTTTCACTGAAGTAATGATAAAATATTAATAAAAAGTCATAAGTAGACCTGTAATGTAAGACTATATAAAATAAATGAAATATATCTAATATCATCTAATAAAATAAATTGTTATGTTCATACATATATTTGGTTGTTTCTATTTTAAAAAGAATGTCTTTTTATTTCCAAAAGAAAAGTCCTACACAATGTTTTACCAGATTCATCTATATCCAAAGTACACAGCTTTAAATTAAGAGTGTGTTCCATGCATTTCAGAAGACAAGTTACCTCTTGATCTTATTGACAATGATAATCCTGCATGGATTTACTTCTTCATTTCACTAGGCAAAGAGAATGAACTAGTCTTGCTTGTGAAGTTGCTATAGTAATGGCTTATGGTTAGTCTAGTGACTTCAGCTGATTTTCATTATTTAGTCTGCAAAATAAGAGGTCTAATGAGTCTTCTACATGATTTTCTATATATTCATTAAAATGATCTAACATCTAAATATCTAATATCCAAGAAGAAATTAAGAACATGAAAAAAGTGACTTAGTATTTATATATTAGTATTTGGGAGAATAGATTCCTTGTTTAAATACTATTTTAAAGCACTTTAATGAAAATGGGGAAGAACAGCTCCTATTAGCCAGCCAAAAACATTCTGAGCCTTTTATGGTTGAGTTTGTCCAAGAGTTCCCTGATATTCATTCAGGCCTCCTGCCATTTTTTCCAGACTTCCTCATTGTTGAAATGCATTGCTTCTGAACTCAGAGGAGGTGATCCTTGACTATTAACCATCTTTATTGGGCCAGTCCTCCCTCTGAGGCTTTATCATATGGTACTCTACCGAGCAGATCACTTAAGAGGCCAAAGTTTGCTCTCCACAATTCAGGACAACAGTCTTGCTGTGCACTCTCCTTACTACCCCAAGGATCTTGACCGTCATTATTTTGTGGTCACTACAGCCCAGGCTGCTCTTGAGCTTCACATTTCCAACCAGACCCTCCTTGCTGGTGAGAACAAGGTCCAGCATACTGCCTCTCCTTGTTGCCTCCTCTATCACCTGGAAAAGGAAGTTATCCTCAATGCATTCCAGCAACCTCCTGGACTGCTTACGCCCTGCAATGTTGTCCCTCCAACAGATATCAAGGTGGTTGAATTACCCCATGAGGCCCTGGGCTTGTGAACTTGAGGCCGTTCCTTTCTTTCTAGAGGGCCTCATCTGCCTGGTCTTTCTGATTGGGCAGATTATAGCAGACTCCCACTATAATATCACTGGTCCCTACTCTCCCTGTAATCCTGACTCTCAGTCAGCTCCTCCTCCATCCTTAGAAGGAGCTCCGCGCACTCCAGCTGATCATTGATATAGAGGGTGAGACACCCCCTTTTTGTCGCCCCTGACTGTCCTTCTTAAAGACTCAGTATTCATTTACTCCAGCACTGCAGTCATAAGAGCCATCCCACCATGTCAGCATGATGCCAGTAAGATTACAGCCCAGTAGGTGTGTGAATGTCTCTGACTCCTCATTTATTCCTCATGTTTGGGAGTCAGGTAGAATGTATACCCTTGATTCATGCAGGACATGCCCTGTTGCTGGGTTATGCGAACTTCAAGCCTTTCCACTTGACCAGTGGAATGTTCCTTCTTTTGAGAGATGTCCTCTCACATGAACTCCAGTGCAAATTGCTGTGATCAGACCTGGTGGACATACCATGCCCTATTTGCCTGGTCTGGTGTCAGCACTGCCAGCGCTCGTGCTCTCTGGGGATGATCCTGTGCAAGTGAGAAGCCCCTGGCATTCCCCTGGCCCCACCCACACCTTGTCATGAAAGCTACTGGCTCCCCTGGGATTTCTCTAACTCAGGAAACCCGACCTGTACACTGTGATCACCCAGGCTGCTATGGAACCTGACTGCACCAGAGCTGATTGCCTCAGCAGGGTGATAGGAAACAGGAAATACTGAGGGCAGTGTTGAGTTCAAAACTGATGTCTCACACAAATCATGCAATATTCAGGAATGACACTTTCTCCCACTCAGGTTTTAATAGTCTTTTTATTAAAACATTAATATAAAAAGTGCAAGAACTAAGTTCAGTTTTAAGGAGTATTCAAATATATATGTTTCTAGAGATTATTTTGCATAAGCAGATGATGGCTACCATGAGACTGGGAAATTCACTTTCCTTTCCTGTGAAAATAAGGCCCTATAGAATCAGCAAAGTAGCTCCAAGTTCTGGTTCTTACTCCCAAATAGGAATTTTGTTTCTGATGCCTAATTAATAAACAGTCCCTTGAGCAAGGACTCCTGTTTCATTTGCAAATCTGAATTATTTCCAAGTAAGTAGTTAAAAACAATGAAAACAGAGAGCACAAGTGGGCAAGGAGTTTCTAATATGTTAATTTAAATAATGTATTTGTCCCTCTTCTTTATATGCAAAATAAACGACTAAAATCTATATCATGTGATAAAGGGAAACTCATAGTCTTATATGAACTAGAATCGCAGTAATATTCAACTGAAAGCTATCAAGCTCCTTGGGAAATACGTAATATGATACTCAGGAAGTAGGACACAAAAAGAAAAGCAACATGTGGAGGGCCATGTGGAGGAAGAAATCTGACAAACATTTCAGATATTCCTGTGCAACTCATGGAAGGTTTGTGTCCTGAAAGCCAGCCTGAAAGGAGCTGACATACCTACAAAACTGCTAAGCACAAGTAAGACAGATTCTCTGAAGTAAGTAGTGAGGGAAGTTAAAGTATTCATGCCACCTTTTTGTGAGCATCTTTGAAAACAACCTGTGGCTTCTTAATCTTGAAAGGCATTTTGAAGAGGATTACACAGTAAGAATTTTGAAATCTTATAAATTTTTCTTTTTAAAAGCTTACAGATGCTTTCATTGGAAAATAAGGACTTCCCTTTAGAATTCATATTGGAATTTTTTTTCACTCAAATTAATAACAAAAAATACCCCAACCAACCAACCAACCAACCAACCAACCAACCAAAAAAAACACAATCACAAAACAATACCAAAAACAACAAAAAAGTTTTTGTTTCTGTTTGTTAGGAAAAATAGGACACTTTTAGAAATAAGAGACCATTTTAGTCCACATTAAAGCCAATGAGAAATTACTGAGTTTCCATTCAGAGATCATGTGCTGGTTCACTTCAGGTAGTAGTAAAAAAAATCATCTCTCTCTATTTATCTTTCATTTAACAGATTGATAAAAAGAGTTAAGATACTATGAAGTGGAAAGAACTATATAAAGTAGAAAAGGCTTAAAGCTGTTCTTACAGCTAATTATCCTTAAATAAATGATACCGCTACTGTTTCAATTTTCATTTAAAATTTTCTACTGAATGGTATAAAATATGTCTTTATTATACTCTGTCCGATACTGGTTAGAACTTCTTTAGTTCATCAGCTGATCAGACTTGACTTGAGAAAAGTTCCCAAAACAGGCAGAATTCCCTTTTCTGATTACTGTTTGTATTACCATTAACTTAATTGCAGCCAAAACAAAAGACTCTTAAATAGGGATAAAAAGTAAAGTGTTCAGTAGACTCTTAACGGTATTTATGTTTCTAAAAATGCTTACTATGTCTCTCAAAATAATTTAGCTCCTAAACTTCTGAAGAATTCAACAGATTTTTGTCCATATTCAGGTTTTGATATAAGGATTTCAGCTATGGTAGCTTCACCAACTGACTATGGACACCCAGTACATCATCCTATTTAACAATCACATTCGGTCTTTCTTAATACAAGAATAAGGACACCCTTACATGGGCAAAGAGAGTTTCATACATTTTCACTTATTTAAATTACAATGTTATTTTTCTTCTCCTTTCAGTATGTAATTTTCAAAGCAAAAATGCATTCTGGTTGTAAGACATGTAATGTCAATGACCATGTAGCGTTAGTATGTTGGTATTTTACTTCAAAATTATTACTAAATATTCCACTTAGACATCTAATATGGACCACAGCTACATTATGAAGAGAAAAATCAAGGCAAAAATTAAACTCATTCAAATGTACCAGTTCAAAATTATAGTTGAATAGTATAATGATTTATCACATGAATGCATAGATATATATACATACAGAAATGATTGTATGTTTCTTGAAGTACTGCCTCTGCCAGTTTTTTAAAGTACCACCCTATATATTTCATTAAAATGAAAAAATACTGGATTTTAATTTTGGTTATAAGCAATACTTTATGACTTATTTTCATTATTTCAGTGTTTACCACACTTATCTATGGTATACATAGGGTTTTTTGCTATATATCCCTACATTTATGTGTATAGGTATAACTTGATATTTACCTAAATAACTTTTAACCTGTTCACTAATGTCCATTGATATTATATTTTTGCACTTTCTACTGTTCTTGTTACAAATGACATTAAGAAAGAAAATTATCCTGATGTTTTGTCGTCTTTCTTGTGCTTTCTGTTCTTTACTGGTATTGCATTAATAAACATCACAGAGGGTCAAACTATTCAAACAACCAAAAAAAAGTTTGAAGCCTGCAGGGCTGTGAAAGTTTTATATATTTCTGTGAACTCAATAGGACATGAAAAATTTGGTGCCCTCCCTTCTTGACAAAGATTAACAGGAACAGAAGATGGCTTGGTATGAATCCATTTTGTGACAAAAATTGCCATGAGAATACAAAATAGCACAATATTAATTCATTTTCATGAAAATGATGGTAATGAAAATGAGAAATGGCATCAGCTAAATCCATTTTCATTACCCTGTTATGATTGCAATCTTGTAGCTCTCAGCTAGTGGGCTGAGTGATCTATATTTTAACCACATTGTTAATGTCCCTGATGAACATCTCCTTACCATTGTACACCACTTCATTCTAAACTTTGAATTCTTGTTTTAAAAAGCTTTTAGATCAGTTTCAGGTATCTAAATTTGACAGTATATTTATTAATGAACCTTAAAAATGGTTCGTAGAAAGCAAAGTCATGGAGGTCTGAAGAACCTGCATTGCATGACCTGATTTGTGAAAATGCAGAAACCCCTGTGTTTGTAAAAATACAAAAGCATAGTATAAAACTGTACGGGCTCAGAGCAAACTAATTTTCCTTTAAAAAAGAAAAAAGTCTTAAAAATATTGTACTGAAATTAAATGTATTGTTTGGATTCCAAGTACTTTAAGAAACCCAAATTGTTGACATTTTTAGGAACTCTAGTACTATCAATTTTAAAAGAATTGTGTTATAAACTAGAAGATTATTTCTCACTGTCAAATTTTCAAGTTTATTCACATGGAATTATTTCTGTTGGGTTTTTTTCTGAGTGAGCGTAGAAATATTTTCTCATTACTGTAATATTTAATTTTGCTTGGTGTGAATTATGAACAAATCAATATACAACATTGCTAACAATAAAACCTATTGTTAATTTTTTTTGTGGTAATAGAGAAATTAAAAATATATGTGACTTAATATCTGGAAGGATCTCTTAAAAGAAATTTCCAAAGATACGCATCCAAATTTTAACTATACTACTTATTAACCAAGTTCCTGCAGTGAGATTGTTTTGGTTGTATGAATAGTTTTAGTTAAACTTATGTCATTTGGTTTTAGAATATAATTACAATAATCATATAATTATTATTTGTAAAAGAAAAATTATAGCAAAAATTAATTATCTACTTGTATATATGCCCAACTGTTCAACGTACTCACACTTAACATATTTTTAGCTTTACACTTATAGTTTAAATTTTTGCAAAGCTTAAGCAACTCCCTTTGCTTTGAATTTCCAAGCGCCGCGGAATCTGATGCTCTGAGAATAGGATTAACTATACTCCATAAATATAGCTCAGTGTTTTAACAGAAAAAACTGAGTAGCCTGGCAGATGCACAGCTAATTTGAGCATTCCAGCAGGAACTTTGACATTCCTGTTCTCTGGCTTTTTGCATGAGCTTCCTTTGTGTCCACAATCTCTCAGATTTCCCCTTCTGCCTCTGCACGCTATAAATGACTCTATAAATGCACTCTATAAATTACTTCCAGGATTTGTAAATTCTTTCTCAGATCTTTTGAAATAGAGGGGACAAAGTGTCTTACTATCAAATTACCTCAGCAAATAGAAGTCTTGTATGTGGTATGTGTTATGGCTAATTGCCATCAAAGCACAGGGTAGAGACCTATGATACTCTTTTCATAGTTTCCCCCATAACATCAAGAAATTTGGTGACCAAAAGCTCTTGACAAAATTATAACAAAACCTTCTTGTCGTGCTAGGATATCACAAGCCTTCCAGACACCAGGTACATGAAGACAAGGCAGGTCTGTTACAACCTGGCCATTTCCAGCATCTTCCTTCTCTATGACCTATTGAATGCAAACTGATCAACATGAAAATCAGCTTAAAAAGCAGGACAGTACAGGTCAGCCAAAGACCTGTGTGGAAGGTTTTCCATCATACAGTAAACTCATGAAAACATGCATAACACCTTAAACCTTTAGATTAAGGTTTTTTTCCCAGGAAAAAGATATGTACTGCAGTTGCAGTTTGGATCCATAATCTCTTCTAACATCTGCTTCCCTCTTTATAAAAAGATACAAGTTATATTCTTAAAGGCAGCAATATTATAATTCATTGCATTACATATTCATGTCTTTTTACATGTCTGAATTTAACTTTTTTTTCTTTATGATACTTTCTGTGAGTTATGGAACGCTATCAGTCAGATTTTTTATTAGTCTGAGTGCTGTTTGCCTTCTCTGCAGCTGGAAGCAGTGGTACATTTGCATCAAAACTACATCTTGAAGAACAGGAAAAACATAAAATTTCACCCAGTTTCACATGATTTATTGGCTATGCAATTCTTCAGAGTTCTCGTGACAAAGAATTTAATAGAATAAAACCTGACTTATTAATTTACTTATTTCTGAAATACATAGTAAGCATAAAAAAAAGTCTGAGGATAATTAACATAGTGCAATCTTGAATTATTCTTAGTCTTGCCATACAGCTTTTCCTACAAAATTTAATCTTATTTTTGGTCCTGGAATTCTAAAAACATTCAGAACTGACCCATTAGCTTCAAAGCATAGTCATGGTTACTCTTCTTTTCTCCCCATTACTGTTTTGAAGCTTTAAAGTAAAAGAAAGCAGGTAAAGTATACTGATTCAGAATAGTACCAAGCAGCAGCTCTGCTCAGTTCTTTACGTCTGAGTAATTATCTATTTTTTAAAAAATAGAGTTATTCCATCTTCACTTGAAAAGTAGTTTACACATTCAATTGCAGTGACTGTATCAGGCAAGACTAAAATTCTTCATACATTTTATAGTGCCCATTTCAAACTTTTACTCAAAGACCCTTAAAATATTAGCTAAGTTGGCCTTTCTCTCTCTTTCTTACTTATGGAGTCTTTGTGCCATGTCTAGCTATCTATCTGCTTAATGATGTCAGGATGCTGCCTCATAGGAGCTGGCTAATACAGTTCTAATGAACAAAACGATCTCCCCAGGCAGTGACATCAGACACTGTCTTCAAGGTGATCCAGGCTCTTATGAAGAGTTAGTGTTATAAAATTACATATATGTTTCTTGAAAGTCATATCTAGGGCATTTTTTGAAGACAGCTGTGCCAGTGTAGACAGCAGGGAATCACAGTACTCAAATCTCAACGTAGTTAAAATAGAACTACTTGAACCGAGCAAAAACTGAGTGGTCTGGACAATCTGAAAATCGGTTTTGAACACCCAAATTCTTCAACTGAACTTCTTTGTGTAGGTTCAACGATTTTTCTGAGGACAGATGTTATATTAAGTTGTAATGCCCTTCACGTGGTTACTGTGTCAAATACTCGACATAGTACCATTCCCCTATGTCCTCTGTGCACTTTAACACTCAGCTGGTAGCCAGCAGATGAGATGGCTCCTGGTTAAAGAATTCACAGGGAACATAGAGTCTTGCAAGTGTTGTGATTATATGATTGAAAGAGAAAATTTGAAATAGTTCAGTTACAAAACACAAGGCATTTAGCAATAAATGGACTGAGAAACTGGATTAATGTTAATTTCAGAACACAAACTCTCTTAATCCTCATTAGGGAAATAGTATTCTATATTGAATATGAAAGGCAGGGTGCTATGTTTTACTGAAATGGAATTACAGAGTATACTAATAACCACTCACAGCAACGTTTCTTCCTTAGCGGATATTACAAAATTAATTTCTATATCAAACATTTTTTTCTGAAAATTTGGGGAATTAATATGGTCATATTTAAGTGTGATAAATGCTTTCTGATGTAATGAGTTCTTTGTGTTGTTTTTCTCTTCTCTGATCATCCACGTCTTCTTAGATCACCTGTTTTTCTTTTAGAAAGAGAGGACCTGTTAGTTTTGTATCTGACTGAATCAGACTAAATAAGCTCTGCCTCAATGAAACGGTTATAACGCAGGCAAAGCCACAGGTCTGTAGGAAAGAGAAAGGAGAGACTGTGTGTTTACACTAAACATCTTTAAAAACACACGTGTCAAAAATACAAGAACAGAGGAAAAAGCAGTTTCTGCTTTTGATCAAAACCAATACTTTTCATTTTTACTCTAGCTGAAAGTGATGGATATTGGTCACAGGTGTAAAAAAAAGAGATTTCTCAAAGGGAAGAGAAAGAGTTTGGTTTATGTTCATCTGGAATTTTGAAGCAATGCAAACACTTCTGGATGCAAAGGGAAATAAGATGATAGTGATCTACACATATACTTGACCATTTTGATCGATCTATAAGTTTCTTGAATTGGCTATGAGTTTCTATGCATCTACGTCTATATCTATCTTTTATATGTATGCATATGTTTGTGTCTACATAATTCTGTTGCAATACATCTTTCCTGAAAACTTAAAGCAATATTCCAAGGTAACGAGAAGAATGGCAATGCATATCTTTGCTACAGCACAATTTCAGTAATTCTTTTAACTTGGGAATATCATGGATCACTGTTTCAGAGTCTGTCCAATATACGTAAAAACTAAGCTTTATGCCTGTTTAATAACTACTGCAATGAGTATTCTTAAAAAGGGCAGGCAAATGGCGTCCTGTTTCACTGTGACAAGATCAAAGAGAATGTTAGTTGCACTCTGCTCTGATTTTCATTACTGAACCTCACAATTGCTTTACCCTTAGCTGAAGTAGTGTTAGAAATAAAACAGACCTGATGACAAGAAACAGCCTTGTTTTGCGGCTTCTAGTACGATACAGTGTTTAAAGTAGTCTCTATAAGAATATGGTTTGCACAAGTAGACAATCGCCATCCTGCTGATGAGACAAGTATAAACACTTTACACCTTGAGCTCAAGTACTACCATTCTCAGAGGGCCAGAAGTACACATATTCTCTTTGAATAGTCTCATAAAAAGATGTACACAATGACAAAAAGCAGATTTCATAAAAGCAAGAAAACATAAAAAGGAGACTACACCAAGTGGCATGATGTGAGGTTAGCACTAACACTGCTAATTCACTGTGTTATATTTGCACCTGATATAGAAATGGATTGACATTGGCATATTTTTTTCAACTTCTCTGTCAGCGTGAGGTGCTGCCAGTTACACAACGTGTAAAGAATGCCATTAAAAAACAGTGTTAAAAGGACTTTCTATACAAAAGAAAATCCAATAGAAGAAAGGAATGCAATTCAGTGTCCTGCCTTAATTACAGGATTTGTGCCTTTATTTTAAAAAACTTTTATGTGCAATCCTTGTATTACACAGTTCCTGACTTAATGTGTGAGGCACTTTAGCATGGCATGATTGTTTTGTTACTTCAGGCAGCCCTCCAGCTGTGGGCCAGCACTTGGTCAGACTGATTTGTTCTTGGCAGGAAGCTAAGAACACATAACGCTTTCAGTTGTACATTATGACTTTGCTGGGTTGTTGTGGGAAACAGCCAAAAGTGTTATCTTAATCCTTTCAACAGTGTACAGTTTGATCTGCTAATCACTCACAACCTCAGCTCTTAGAAAGGGGTGGATTAATGGCAGTTTTCAGAAAATGCTGATAAGTTTACAGTGGTTCGGTAGTCTCTTACACTGCATAACCACTCTGATCAATCACACACTAATTCTTATTCTTATGACAATGATTATAATGAGAAAAGGAAACTGCAGGACATGAATCTTTTCTTGTGATAAAGATTACTACAAGGATTTGACAGGGTACAAAATTAAACCCACCCTCTTAATAATCTTGAAATTGTCATCTGCTGCCTGCTTCAAATGCCATTGGACATTATTAGTCACAAAAATAGAGAGTAGGTCTATTCTTCCTTCAACCCAGAGAATTATCATTCAGGGATTGTGTTGTAAGTGATAAAGGCTGCCACTTATGCAAATTAATAAACAGGCAAGAAATCGAGTCTTTTAGTAGAGAGGTAGTAGGGATGAAAAGCAGAACTTGGCCAAATTGACGTATTTGGCAAAAATTCCTTTTTTCATGTTGAGATGACAATTTTGTAGTAGATCAAAAGGACAGATGTTCAGTCCATCCTGCCAGTCTCATTTTTAAAAAAGATTTCATTTTTCCAACCTGTTACTGTTTTTCACCCTCTTCTCTCACTTTCTAGTAAGACTGCTACCTGCACTATATTACAAAGGAAGCTTGAAAATAGTTTTTGTTTGTTTGTTTAAATATTTTGGCAATTAGCTGATAATATGTCCTCAAAAAAAAAAAATAAAAATAAATAAAATTTACAAAAATATAAAAATAAAGAATAGATTAAATTATCCCAGCGACTAACATGCGAATGACATACCACAGTTTTTTAACAACCTGAAAGACAAAAGTTCTGCAATTTAGAGAAATTAGTAGACATATAAACCATCATTTATGGTGTAGTAATGTGCTTTTAGGCTGTATTGTATTCATCAATGAGCATAACTGTCAACTCATTTCATCATATTGCTGTACTGACTGATTAGGATACAGTAACACAGCAGGTTGGATTTACAAAAGTTCCTAGTGGTGGTTCACACCTGGATTAGCCTGACATTAGCTTGAAATGAAGGAACTGAAAGAACTGAAAGGAACTGAAGAACATGACAGAATACACCATTTTTTATATTATCATCTAAGTATTGCTTCAAAAATGGAAACTGAATATCCTTTTAATCTTATTTAGACAAAAATACGTCCCCCAGGACTGTGGAAAGCTAGACTAATTCTCCATTAGATCATAGTCTTTGTCTAAGTAGCATGTAGGTTCTTCATCTTTACATATAGCTAATGTTTTTTAAATACAGTTCATAATATTTCAGCTAAATTAATCTGAAAATCAATACGCTCAGGGCTGCGAAATGTTGTTATATTAAGCTTGTGGTTATAGAAGGAGTGAGAAGTTAACGTCTTAGAGCGAAAGAAAAGGTAGAGTTTTATGGCTTTTTTTATTTTTTTTTTAATAACACATCTTAAGGTTATTCAGCCCGAATGAAGCACCATAAGCACCTCAGTGTTTCAGGGTCCAATTCCAGAAATATCAGCTTTTCTTAGGATAAATAGGATAGATTGTCATCTATTTTAAAAAACAGAAGAACAATTCAAAACTGTGACAAGGTTATAATGTCCTAACACTTTTCCCATTTATGTTATAAACCACCATTTAATTTTCACTACATAGATCCAGCCTGTAAAGATGCAAAATCTGACAATGAATGAAAATAAATTGTTTCCTAGGTGGCAAGTGAGGAAAATAGGGACACATTATAACAGAAAGTGATTCATCCACGTAGTTGTACAATGGTAAGGACATACACTTTTTAATGGTGAGTTAGCCTAAAGGTGTCTTCCTTCTGTGTACATAACTACTGTACTTCCAGCAATGCATGATTTGTCTGTAAAGGAACAAAAGTGTGCTGTAAAGTAGCAGGGACAGAAAAGGAATTCTGGCATATAATATTGCATAAGAACCACTATGTATGATTTACAACACATCAGGAGTGTCCAAGTCAGTTTTCCCTAAAGTCAATGTAGGGTAACACTGATCTCCACAGAGAAAGAGATGATGACAAAAGCAGTGTCTCTCATTAATATCTGCCTATACACCAAGTTTAAACCCAACAAGTTTGGGTTTAAATCTGTGATAAATCTAGAGATCATTATAGAAGGAAAAGCTGATGTTCTTATGCAATGACAAGGGGCATTATTTTTAGAATCAATATTTTTCTAGGAAAATTTCTAGGAAATTTTGACCCCAAAATTTGCAAAGATTTCCAGGCACCTGACTGCTACAGGTTTCATAACCTTTCCCAGGGAGGCTACATTGCATAAACACAACAGCAACGGATGAGATGAAAAAAGAAGGAAACCAAAAAGGTGTGGCAATACATTTACTGTTCCTAATTTTCATTTTTCTCTATCTTTTTTTTTTATGTGCCGTTTCCCCAAAACTTTATCCCTATGGACAAAGCTGCAACAAATACAGAGTGAGAGTGATGTAGTAAAAAAAATGGCAAATATGTGACTTCTGCTGTCCATAGCTGTTAACTAGTCACGAGTGCATGGCAGTGTGGTGAACAAGCAGAGGAGAGGAATAGGTTGCAGAATGTCTCCCTGCAGCAATGCAAATGGACTTTTACAAAAAATTGAATACAGACTAAACAGGAGGATGAACTACTGCTTCTCATTTTCATTTTCTAAATATTTTATTTCAAACATAAAGTAGTGCATAAAGGAATGGGAAAATACAGGCCTAAATCTATAGCTGAAGAAGGAGCTGTGCTGCATAGTGTTTTCATTTGGATTAGGAATGTGTTTTTTAAGAGAATATCCCGATATTCCCTCCTTACAGGGCTTCAGATCACATCACATAACACATGAATAGGATTCCTTTCAAACGAAATTAAACCAGAACATGCAATCCCAGTGTGCAACCAATAAATCCAACTGCTAACGGGCATTCAAGTCCCCAGGTAGAAACCAGAGCTAATCCAAAATAAAGATTCTGAAATGCACAATGTGGATAGCAAGCCTTCCACATGAATTGTTTTGTTGTCAAGATCCACTTCTACTGGGCCACATGCTTGATTTGTTGGACTGAAGCTTGCTGGCCAGTGCTACCAGAGACACGAAAAGGCAGAATGTCTGAGAGTTTGCACACCATGCCCAGTACTCTTCCAAATTTCCTTTGAACAACTGCTGTGTTACCATCTGAAAAACAAATATTCCTTTCAACCATCTATGTTTCCCATTTAAGGGTTGTGAGGAGGACCAAACAGAATTTGAGCTGAGAAAGTCAGAGCTCTACTTCAATTCTACTTCTATATGACAAGCTTTATTGGTGGCACTTCTCCCATGAATACTATTTGTGCCTGAGTAGTAATTTTAAAGTGTGAAAAAGATTTTTCTATTTTAACTTTGAATTGTCATTAATTTCCACTGAAATTAATAATCCCCATACTTAGGGGATGCATAGTGAGCTAATATAGTACTTTCATATTAAAAAACATATATGAAATATATAAAATATATGTCAAATATATAAAAAATGTGAAGATATTAAAAAAAATAATATTGATTTTTTCCTTTCCCACTCACAGAAACAATTCTTATTCTTTGTGTGAACATTTTTTCAGGGAAGTAAATATTCTTGTCTGATCTCCTGTTACATTACATTCCCTTACATTTAACTATATATATAGAATTGCTGAAGTCATACTTTGCCAAAAAAAAAATAAATCAGATCCTGTGATGGACATCAGCTACTGAAAACTCCATTGTTTCCATTGATTTTTTCACATTTTCCATGTTCTAGTTTTAGATTCTCTATATCAATGTCTATGTTGTGCATTAACAGTAATGTTCTAAATTACCTAAAAAATTTCACAAATGTGAAAAGTTTCTGTCAAGATACTTTAAGGCAACCCTTCAGCCTTTCATCTGAAAAGTTACATTTATGAATTCTGTCACATGCAGTTACATTTAACAACTCCTCAAAGATTTTTGCAATTCTTATCAACTCCCATTCGAATGTTCAGCATAAATGAAATTATACTGTTGGTCTCACCAGTGAGAATAATAATCCCTCTAACCTATTTTCTTTATTTTATTGTTAATTATGAAGTTATTCTCTTCATTTTAAATTCCACATTAGAAAGAATTATTTTGAATAAGAAACTTTGTATTTTGAAATTTCCCAATTTTTGTACGACATTTATATGATGTTCACATCTATTAATTTTGATGGATTATAAAACAATCATAAGCACTTTTAAAGACAAGACTGTGAAAATATTATCAAAATGATATATATAATATTTTTATAATACAAGCATTGATAGCAGGCTCACACTTCTCTTCAGTATTGTATGGCAATAGAATTTTGCACATCATACACATCTAAGCATCAACATGATTACACTGGCAGTCCAAAAAAATAAAATTACTTAGATCTTTAAGCATTCCACAAACACTGAATTAATGAAAATTTAAAATTCCGTAGTAACATATGTAGATGTTTTTCCCACAAGATAATTTTGTCCATTTTAAGGTTGAATCTATAATTTCTACCTCAACATTTTCAAAGTAGATGAGAGAAAAGAAGCCTTTTCTCATTTAGGAAGAAAAGAAGCCTTTCAGGCTAAGTAGCTCAGGTATTTTCTAAATGTTCTGCATTTGTAAATTCTTTAAGGACCAGGATTCAAGGTTGAAGATAACACAAATTATATGAAATACATAATTCAATGAGCAAGAAGAGAAAAGTATAACTATATAAGTTACAGGCTAGGGCCCTCCCCACGAAAGCTTAGACCTTGTAAGAAGCAGGAGACTCCTGCCATGTTAATTTCTTGACTCTGGAAGAAAAACAGCTCCACAGTTTCAAAATTACTACCTATCCTGGAAGAACCTAACATCCTTCCTTTCTTTTGTCACCTTAAATTCCCTCTTCAAGAAGTATCACTTCACAATCTGTGAATTAACCGGTGTTCAATGAACGAAAAAAGAGGCCATAGAGTACCTACCTTGCAGCCATTTACTTGTTTGAACAGCTTTTCCCAGCCAGTGCTTCAGGCTGCATGGCATATTTTCCCTATTTGATTTTTGCTGTATTGATACATAAAATAAAGGCAGTTGCTATCTTCCAAAAGAAGATTTTCAAATGAACACGCTATCTGGGAGTCATACAAAAGCAGAAAAGCTACTGTAAGACTAGGGGATCAGAAGGGTCCAAAAAACGCAGAAGCAACCTGACAGTGTAAAGTATGCCAAGTTATTTTACAATCTTCATCAATGAATATTTTTGAAAATTAATTTAGTCTCTTTTGATTTAATAAATAATTATTATGATTTATAATTGTTGGAATGATTGGACTGATATAGAAAGTCAATGTTCAAGATATATTTATAGCTACTAACTGCTTCTTCATCATGCACTTTGGAAATCTTTATTAACCTTAAATATCTTTCACACTTTAGTATGAAATTTACGCTAAATTTGTTTTAGGATGAAGGTGACTTTTACTACAACTCTTGTCTGAGGCATGCTTAGCAATATACACATGGTCATCAGCACTTTGAGTGACAGATTACAATCTAATCTTGTATTCCACTTGCACAGGCAGTTTTCCAGTAGGTTTGACATTGATCATCTGTCCATTTGATTTGTTAACTTTATAAAAAAGTGTGCTTTTTTACAAAATGACTAAAAGTTTGCAACTCAGTATAGAAATGCTGTTATTTTATATTTTACTGCATCATAAATTTATTTTCCAGAGAAATGGCTTTGGTTGGTGAAACCAATGACATTATTTTTCTTTCTCTGTCAACTTGCCATAGCTAAATGAGCCTCAGGAATTTGCCGTTCAAATGTGATTCATCTGACTGGCACAAGAGAATCGATGCTGGACTGACAGAATGGGGAGGTAGTAAGAAAATGCATCACTATGGACATGAAACCCTCATGTTACTGCATGTATCACAGTCAGGCCCTGTCAGTATGTTCACTCAAAAATAAATCTAATTTTCCTGTAAATTTTCTATCTAACTAGTGTTTATGACAAAAAAAAAAAAGAGTAGGAAACCACAAAACAAGATAATGTATGACACTAGAAAGAAAATCAACTCTCCCAAATGGTTTTGGGAACACAAAATGTCAAGGTTCGCGTTTGTAGAATATCATATTATCTAATTTTTAATATTCATTACATAACATTTTCACAGCAAGGATGTCTTTTAAAAAAAAAGGCAAATATTACAGACTAGCTATTTTTTCCCTAGTCACGCGAAAGTTCACTGATACTATCTAGGAATGTTCATAAAGAATGGATGAACCTGTGTGCAAACAGCCAAACATTTTCTGCAATATAAATGCATACAATAAATAAATAAAAATTATCGAAAATTTGGCAAATATGTTCATGATTTCTTAAAATTTGCTCACAATTTTTTTTAAGAGAGATGACTTGTCTATAACCTAAAGAAAATAGGTACTAAATAGTCAACATTATTATGAATATTAATGAGCAAAATTAAGATTCTGGCCAAGTAGTTCACTAATGACTAAAAGAATAAATTCTGCCTCCATTTAGCCTTAAACACCTAACTATGTTTCTATGAGTAAAATTATTTCTCCAGAAATACTTTTTTTTACAGGATTGGTTGCTTTATATTTATAGCAAAATGATCCAAGGTCTGGCTAGGCACCTATACAGCTGTAGCAATTATATTATAAAAATATCTCAAAATGTTGTTATCAAAACATTGTTTATTTTATTGAAACATCACCAGAGTGATAGAAAACTGCCAGCTCCCCTTTGAAGAAAGAAAAAAAATATTTAAAAAAAAAAAAAAAAAAGGATTTTTTCTGAAAATCAGGAAAAGCGTGGTATGAGTTCTACAGCTGGTTCTCCTGAGACTGTTGGGTCCAGAGTGTTACCCTACACTGCGAGGACGTACAAGGATCTTCACTAGTTTGGGTTACTTATCACTGTGTTCCATCTGTGTGTGTTTCACCTATGTGAGGTCAAGATGTGTGGGATTTTTGATACTCTTCCGTTACTATCTTCATATCATTGCAAAAGAGAGATCTAAGCCAAAGATCTGCCAAGTGTGGATTTTTCCCATTCCCTGTTCATCGTCGAATCAGTTCAATGCTGCTGTTAGCATAGTACTGTGTAGTGAAGAGTCTGCTGATTTCCTATTCTCTTTCTTGCTGGAAAATGTACTAAGTAGATACTACATAAGCATAAACTCCTGTGATGGGTTTATATAACTCCTCTTCCCAGAGGCAAGTGGTATTTTGGTTGTGTGTTGAGATGAGCATAAAATACCACCATAAAGAAGGTGAATGTGTCTTCCTATGTTTAAAACGTTTAAAATATGTCTTATTAAAATGATTTTCTATCTTTATAACATATTGTTGTAAATATTTACATGCCTTTCATGTGATTATTCTCTCTCTCATATCACACTGTTCTTTAGCAAAGTACAGCCACTACTGATGTTACTTGTAAAAAGCCCTCGGAAAATGACCACGATTGTCCTGGTTACTTCACAAAAGAGGTTTAACCCTGAACTAGATGAACACTGTATTTTAATTTCTTAAATATTTCTTACTAATCAGCAGAATTATTTAACAAAATGCTTAAAAAATGAAACATGAAATTATAGATATACTTTAAATTACTTTCACAGTTATGTGAAGATTAATATAACACATAATGTTATTATTTTAGTACAAAACTAATATATCAAGAAGCCAACTCTGGAGATGCCTCAAAAAAAGGACAAATATACTGATTCTGTGAAAGTTCTTGATATTTGCTACAGAATCCCTTCATCTTAGAGATGTCCCATCTCACTAAAAGATGAAAAAAACATATTCTCATATGTGTATAAATAAAAATACTTATTATACCTGTGTTGCTTTTTTTTCTTTGAATCTTCAAAAGTATAAAGGCACAATGTCTTGGTTTAATTTAAACAATAAGGGCAACAGTCACAACAGTTTAATTCAGCCTATATCATAGCTTTCATGATCGACACAGAAAAGTTTTGTACACCAAGAAATGACAGTAATTCAGGCTTATTTACAAAGTGTTTTTAAAAATGTATCAACTACATTTTGAATAAATATTGCTTTCAAAAAATGGGTAGTGTATGTAAGTAAAATTCCTTAAAATAATCATCCATGTTTATAACTTCAAAAACAAGATTATAAAAACATAATGAGAACAAATAGGTAATTACTAAAATGAAACTCGTAACTCCTTTATCTGGGAACTCTCCATTCTAGTTGGGTGGGCTTTCTAATGACTTTAGGAAAATTTTTCTATGTTAGAAATGAAAAAAAGCTAATTTAAGAAGACAATTTCTTTGCTTTTAGTGAACGGAGAAAAGCTTGTATTCAGAATATGCTGGTAAGGACACACATTCAGTTTCTAAATCACATTTTGCAGTTTTTCTGTAAGAAAATCGTGTGTGAGTTCTGGTCACAGTTTTTAATTATTATCCTATATTTTGAATTAAATACAATTGTTTGTTCTGTGAACAATAACTCCTAAACCAGGTAACTTGTACACTGCTTGCTGTAGTCAGCCAGGAAAGGGATAGCAGCACAAAAGCAGTAACATCAAAACTAACTTTGAACACCTTGGGTACATGTTCATCCTGTCAAATCTATAATCAAATCAAACCAAAAGCTTTTCAAGATATCTTAAATAAGCACTAGAAGTCCTGTAACCTATTATGCGTTACAAACTAAACCCTTAAGTGGGTGCGTAGGCCTACGTACAGCCCAGACTTTATCTTTCTAATCTGGTGATGAATACAGCAGGCTACCATCTGGTGTGCATGTACGTCAACAACTACAATACAGCCCTACAATTTAATAATCACAAACTTTAACTGCTACTTACCGCTTATTTCCAGCTACGAGTCTCAGATTAAATCTGCCAAATAAACGTAGAAATTCAGCATAAGATTAACTGTTTTTGTTCCGGATTTCAGATGCAGACAGTGAAGCTGCGAGAGCTCTGCTGTTGCTACGGAAACCTGACGCTGAGGATTTAATGACAGCATCAGATGGTATTGTACTAAAGATTGTCTGCTTGAGGGACTAGACAGCATGCTGCTGATAAGAAATGAGAATGGATTCCAAATGTTTTCACTTTGCTTTACCAGAGGAATCCTCTCGTTGCCTGAAAATTTGATAGGAGGTACAAAGAATTTATATTAATGTTAGAAAAATACATAACAGTGAAACATAATCTGCCTGGAAGCTCTCTAGGCAGGTAACTAATCTTCCTAAACCATTACTCAATATGTAAAGTTTATAAAAATAATACTGTATTTTAGTCTGAAAAAAGTATATTTTGCATCTTCAAAAAAACTATCTTTAAACTGATAGCTTATAAAAATAAAGACCTTTTAAGTTCTTGTGCTTTAAGTTCTTTAATTATTATTAAAAAAGGATTCAAAGAGGAAAAATTTTCAACAAGTTCCAGATTTACAGAGGCGAGAAACTATTAAAATCCAGGGATTTATTTTATATTCAGTCATTCATTTAGGTTTGTAAATATTTTTATTTTGTGATGTGAAGTTTAAAAGACTATTACAATTCAAACCCAGTATTTCTGAACACAGTCTGCATAAACTGCAAAGTATCATCTGTCAAAATTCAGACTGATACATATCTTTGACAGCTCAAAATTTATTTTTAAAAAGTCTTTTTCTACTTCACAAATCTTTCTGAATTTCATTTACCTCTGATGATAAGTGGATTGTTATCAGATTAAAAAATATCATAGCAATATTTTCTGAAAACAAAAAACATGATTCTTTTATTCAAATATGTCTCTTAAGTAGTACATCTGAGCTCCAGGATATTAGTTCAGTGGGAAGTTTACATAAATTTACACAGAAATAATATTTTATATTCAATTGAGGGTCTTTTATACTAAGGCATTTTACAAAGATATTATGTTTCCCACTATATAACACTGGGAACCCTCTTGACTATAGTCACAAAAACAACTCTTCTCCTTCAAGGATAAGACCACTTCAACTTTACTCTCCAAACAGAGCAGAAAGGACTGCCTTCCCAAAAGTCTAAAACACACATCACATAAGACCATTTGATCAATATGCCTTTGAAGGTTAAAGATTGATTCAGTCCTACTGGGATTTAAGACTATATCTCCAGGAGTCTTAGGTATTTCAAACATGAAGATAACCCCATCAACAGACCTCACCATTAATGTCAAAGGGAATTTCTGATTATGCCAATGGTAGGACCATGCAATACCTCTGCTTACTATCCCTCAACAAGAAAAAAAAATAAAAAAGAGAGAAAAAAAGGAAAAAAAAAGAAAGAAAGAAACAAACAAAAAACAAAACCCCAAACAAACAAAAAACAAACAAACAAAAACCCCAAAAAACAAAATCCAAACCAAATAAAACAAATAGAGCAAGGAAAAGCCTAAGAATTTCCTTATCATTAATTGTGCTACAATATTTTTATTTTGAATCTTAAATAATACCGGAGGAAGAGTATTAATTGTTGATCCATGGTCAAATTAAAACTTCAGGAAAAACAGTTCAGGTTGAACTAAAATTTGTTTCGATTGATTTTTGAGTAAGAGTTAGGAGGTTCAAGATAAAGAGTAAGTTTGTCTTCAACAAAACAACAAAACCAAGAAAATAATACTAAGTTGCAGTCACCTCTTTTGAATTAAACATTAAAAAAAATCTACATAAAAATTTGGGTTTACTTTCAAATGAACAATGTTCTTGAGCAGCAAAGCCTGAATGATACTGAAGTAGCCATTAGGTGAAATTAAGATCCTTGTACTCAGAAGTCTAACCAGTAATGAATTCCACAATGCTTTTCTGAATCTAAGACACTTGTTGCGTCCTTGCTTCCATGCAGTGAATGAATGATATGTGTCCAATCTACCACTGATGACCACACAGAACTCTAGGCAGTGAAAATCTGTCATTCCAGCTTCCCACTGGAATGTTGCATATTTCAACAAGACAGAAATAGTTTACAAACCATTGGATAACATACTATAATTGTCTCCCATACTAGTTCATTCGCACCTCTGAATAAATTAATACTGTAGTAGCTACTCTGCTAATTGACATTTTAAAAAAGCTAATTCTTTTGATTCAGGGCTCAGCTTTAATAGTATATCAATGAGAAGAGGCATATCACATGAAAAAAAGCTCAAAAATTCTCCCTGCCCGTTCATATTGCAGTCGATGTTGTCAGTCCTGTGGTTTACAACAGACTGATTCCATCTTTCCCTCTCCCTTTAAGCAACATTAGTCCTCAAAACCCCCACACCTGGACTACACAGGTAATTACCTACAAGTAATTCTATTCTCACTTTATCTGTGTGCACTATTTCTTTCTGTTTCTTTATAGGATCTGGTCTCTTTTGGGCAAGGACCATATATTTTCTCACTCCACTGTTACATGCATATACTTGAAGCTACATAAAAATGTTAAATAATGAACAATAGAAAGCAATTCAGAACTCTCTCTTTCCAAAACTTAAATCTGGCAAGATTTCAAGGAAACATTATTGGAAGCAAAGTGGGAACAGCCATCAGTGAACCATCTATAGATTTATGGTTGGTAGTAACTTAGAGCAGACAGCTTTTTAGCTGTATAGGTATTACTTCACCTCATCTCATCTCTGTCCTTCAGTACATATACATATATATGAAACCCAATAAATAAAATAAGCAGTTCAAGGCACCTCGGTTCATCTTGTCATATTCCATATTCTCATACCCATAACTCAGACATTATGCAATATTTATACATCATAGTGATATGGCATTTTATATATGTGGCAAAGTGATTAGAATTTTTGTACTCTACTCCGTAAAAAGTTGAAGATCTAATAATTAGCTATAAGTTTAGTCATCTCACAGTAAATAGAGTTGTACCCTTTTATGTAAAGACTGAAAGAAAAAAATTATTTTGTCACTGGACAAGCTTTTTCATCACTGGACTACACTTTGGTTTGGTTTTTAGTGTTGGGATTTTTTTTCTTTTCTTTTTGCTTGTTTGGTTGGTTGGTTTGGGTTTGGTTTGGGTTTTCTTGTTTTTTCCCAAAAAAATTCTAGTTCTATCATTTAAATTTTACCCTTGTTTTCCATGTCCTCAGAGAGATTTCAACAAATTAGAGAAATGGGCAATCGCCAACCATAGGAAGCTTCGCAAGGGAAAGTACTGTATTCTGCACCTGGGCAGGGCAATCCTTGTTGTCTGCATAGATTATGGAATGAGAAGCTGGAGAGAACCAGTGCAGAAAGGGATCGGGATGTCTTGGTTAACGGCAAGTTGAATCTGAGTCTGCAGTGCCCTGGCAGCCAGGAGGGCCAACTGTGTCCTGGGGAGCATCAGGCAAAGCATCGCCAGACGGTTGAGGGAGGGGATTGTCCTGCTCTGCTCTGCACTGGGGCAGCCTCACCTTGAATATTGTGTGCAGTTTTGGGCACCGTAATATAAGAAAGATATACAGCTATTGGAGAGTGTCCAAAGGAGGGCAACGAAGATCGTGAAGGCTCTGAAGAGGAAACTATATGAGGAGCAGCTGAGATAACTTGGTCTGTTCAGCCTGGAGAAGCGGAGGCTGAAAGCAGACCTCATTGCAGTCTACAGCTTCCTTGTGAGGGGAAGTGAAGGAGTGGGAACCAATGTCTTCACTCCGATGACCAGTGACAGGACTCAAGGGAGTGGAAGGAAGCAGTGTCAGGGGAGGTTTACGTTGGTTATCACGAAAAGGCCTTTCACCCAGAGAGTGGTTGGACACTGGAACAGACTCCCAAGGGAAGTGGTCAAAGCACTAAGCCCATCTGAGTTCATGAAGCATTTGGACAACACTCTCAGGCACAGGGTGTGATTCTTGGTGTGTTCTGTGCAGGGCCCCGAGTTGGACTTTGATGACCCTGTTGGGTCCTTTCCAGCTCAGCATATTCTATTATTCTATGACTTAAGTATCACAACTCCAACAGTTACTATGTTCATTAAACTATGTAAATACATGTCTTAAACATCACACTATCCAAACAATTAGAGATTATGTGCAGATCAGTGACAAATACTCACTTATGGAGAAGCAGGTCCAGATTTTCTGATTTACATTCCCAGAATGTCCTGCAAGAACCTGATCAGCTCCCTCAATTGCACCCTGGTCCTGAATCCAATGGGAGAATGTCAAGCCTGAATGAAGTATGAAACAAAACATCATGAGAGCAGACTGGGATCCTGATTAAAGCAGGAGAATGAGAAAGAAGGGAGTACACCGGGATAAGGGATGTTGAATAAAATGGGGAACATATTAACAGTTCTAGATACAGAGTGGAAAAAAATGGAGGCATAAGGCTTTTTGTTGTGATCTCAGTTTGTAGGACCAGCGTAAGCGTAAAAGAAAAAAAGAATTATTCTTATCGAGACATGTAGAATGACACAGAGATGTGTGTATTGTGCTTATACCTCTACTTGGGTACACCGTCAAGAGCTAGAGAAATTGAGTCTGAAATCTCATCTCAAAAATGGTGGAGTTAATAGATTTTCACTAAAGAAAGTGTCCTCTGTATGTTTAACTCCTCACATCATGGTCATGTTTATATTTTCCAATATACATTCTGGATTCTGGTTTTATAGGCCAAGATATTTTAATTTTAAAGACATGGTCACATCAAGTCTGGATGTGTTATCTCAGGAATAGAGAACCGGATTTGTTATTGATTAGTTTATTAATATAGAAAAAATCTTTCGTGTCACTTACTCAAAGAAAATTAGATGATCTCCCTTGAAGTCATCTTATGGCTTTCTGGAAAGTGGAGTACTAAAACAATTTATAATATTTTTCAAACTATTATTAAAACGTGTATGTAGTTGGTTTTTTGGTTGGTTTGGTTTAATTTTGGGTTTAGTTTTTAGTTTGTGTGTGTAGAATATGTGAACCATTCGCCCACACATTGGATAAGTTTATTCATTTTGACTTATTTCTTCTGAATAATAAGCAGTTAAGTCTTTGATATTAAGGGATCAAGAATGCTATGTCACGGTATTAAAAGATATACCAGTGTGACTTTCCAAATCTCCTTGCATGATGTTGGAAAAATAAACAAATACTGTTTGCATTCCTGTAGTGAGTTTGTCAGGTTGGGGGTTTTTTTCAGCTACAAGTGCTTTTTAGCAAATATGTTCTTACCTAAATGGTGGCAGACATTTATATTTTTATTTTGGCATGTTTCAATATTAAAAAAAAATTAGAATCTATTGTTCCAATGAAAGGAACTATGTTTACTCTCTTCCTTTTTTCCACCTACAAGAGCTCAGGAAAGTTTGTCTTCTGCTGTGGGATGCCAGAGCACATTTTACAAATAAAATCACAGAAAAAAAAAATATGAAAAGAACCTAGGCCTAGATTTCTGGGTGTGTTATGTGCCAGGTTTGAACTGCAGGATACTGAATTGCAGGCGCTCTCATTCTCCAGAACAGGTTTTGAACCACACTATGATTTCCTCCATTCCAAGGAAACAAGGTTGCACACAGGGATGATGCATACCTAGTTTTTATCCTGACGTAGATTCAGTGTTTTTATGGTGTAGCACTGAGCGTAAAAGGCACACCTAAATGTGTGGATGCCACCAATTTAACCCTGAAGACTTATGTTTTTGTTCTCTATGCGTCTTCTATTCGTCCTGTTAGAAGTCAAAACTACCTATATCAGAAACACCAGTCACCAGTTTGTGCCCTTATTACAACTAAGGTCCAACACAATTTACAAAATGAAAGTTTTCCTAGTTATCCTACCTCCAAGATCTTGTCTGACGAGTATGCTTACAATGTATCTCATACAAAATGCAACAAGCAGACAATTATGTCTCCTCTCCTTCAGTAACCAGAAATTCAGTTCCACAATATGGAACTACTCTCTCAAAGCTGATTTCTGCTATTCCAGCTCCCAGAATTTTTACTGAAATTTGGACTACTCTCAGACAAAAACTCTTGCTGAAAACTTGTACTTAGTTTGAAATATTCACATTATCATTATCACTTGTTCTGTTGCTTAGTGATAACTTAACAATTTTATATTATAGCATGATACCAAGAGAAAAAATACTGTTTCCTTTTGCACTTTTCCATCATAGTCACCTAACACTTTAGAATGTGCTGTACCTAGACTACTTACCTGGAAAGGGCAGCTGTGGTGTTCAAATATTTACTTCAACAATGTGTTCAAGAGGCTTGAGAATGGTGTCTTCAAATCTCTTTTAATTTAGGAGAACTCCCTTGTCATGTAGAAATTTTAGGAACTGTTCCTCTTTCTTTTTGAGAAAGAAAAAGTGTTGATATGTTCCAGGTGATGAATAAACCCAGCTTATTCTGGGTGACATCTCTATACTCTTAGCACAGAGAAAAGATGGGAAGTCTTCTCTGGAGTTGGGTAGTGTTATTCAGATGCAATTTTGCACTTTATCCGATGCCAGTGGGCAAGTGGTTCACAACAGAATGAATGCAGCTTTCAGACTGTTCAGCTGAACTTGTCTGAACTTAAAATTTACCTTTGTCACCATCTTTCATCTAAGCTCAGTTTCACTTGGGATGAATTCAGATGATTATCCGTTCAGGCACAGTCATTTCAAAACAGAAGAGCAAATTCTATTTTCTAAGTGACTTCTTTATTGCTTTGCATTTTCTCTAGCTCTACTGTGCAAAATACAGCCATGTAATAGAACTTCCTCTGGTTAGAGCCATGTTTTGTCTGTTAAGGTTTTCATATTAAGAAAAAATTTTTTTTGCTAGTTAACTTATGAGTTTGCATCTTGTTAATTTGTGACACTAAACAGAGTGAAAGAAAAATTGCAAATGCTATATTTACATTTGGATAGAAGACATGTAAAATAAAATAAACTGTGAAATGTGACCATTAACATTTATCAAGTAATATATTAGCAATACAATTTCAAGCAATATATGCTTGAACAACAGCCTGAAAATATGTGAGGGTAAAAACATAATAGAATTCTTTATATATATTTATATCACTTAAAAAGAGTGACCCTGATATCTAGGAGATTATTCTGTCTTTTCAAATCAAGCCTCTGGATCCTCTTCTAACTGTGAGGAGACTTGAGTGACTACCATTAATGATTCACTCTTAAAGAGTACCCCACTGTTTTGAAAGGACACATATATTTTTGCCTCATTTTCTCTTTTTCAGTTTTATCACTTGGAACCATTATTCCAGCCAATGGTATCAGGCTACATGCAAAGAATGGTGAAATATAATAAAGTGTCAGAAAATTCAGGTTTATTTAATGCTTAAAAAAGAAAATATGTAGCTTGTGCAGTGACACAAATAGTTAGAGTTTTTAATTCAGCTTTTAATCCAGAGGAGAGAGTACTTGGTCTTAAGGATATTTATTTATAAAGAGATATTAGATCATTGTACACAGTTTTTTGGGGGGGTTTTCTGTTCATTTGGTTGGTTGTTTTTTTCTGGGTTCTTTTTGTTTGTTTTTTTTAAATTAAGCTACCTTCAAATTTGCTAGTAGAACACTAAAAAACATAAACTAATAAGAACTTGCATATATGCTTTCTCATGCAACCAGTTGTACAAAATATATTATTTAAATTTTTTCCTGACATATTACTTTTGTCTGTATTTTAATTTCTGCTATTAAAAAAGCACTTATAAAACCTTGGTCTGTAATTTTGAAAGTTCAGATTCATAAGATGTTCTCTCATGTTGCTGTATTAATTCTTGTCTGATTAGTCAATATTTTTAAATGCAGTGGGAACAATATGAGGCTTATATATCTTTTAGCTTGACTTCAATCCCTCTTACAATGCTTCATGTTTTTTCTGCTTTCATATCAGGTGTTGTGAATGACGAGTCTCTTTGTATAGCCACATTGGTCTCATTGATATTAATAGCAAATTCATCTATGCAACAAGCAGAGAATAAAAGCTAAGTTTTTATTTCTCTCTCTAGAATATATCTCTGCAAATTCAGAGCATACAAAGGTCTGGTTGATGATCCTTTCTTCTGAATTTTAAGTGAACTAGTATAGCATAGATTTGAGACATCCATATAACTGTTAAGAGATGAAGTATTTTCCAGGGTCTCTTGTAGCTAGTGGAAGCTACTTCCTCTCTCTTCTGATATTAGAAGAAGATTCCTCATCCAAAGGGTGGTTGGGCACTGGAGCAGGCTCCCCAAGGATTCAGTCACAGCACCAAGCCTGTCAGAATTCAAGAAGTGTTTGGTCAATACTCTCAGGCACATGCTGTGAGTCTTGGGGATGGTCCTGAGCAGGGCCAGGAGTTGGACTCAATGATCCTGGTGGGTCCCTTCCTACTCATCATATTCTGTGATTCTGCCTGCTTTTTTTTACATTGCTTATTCCTGGAAAAGGGAGCTCTGATTCCAGCTGAACTTATAAAGTCTAGCAGAAAAAACCAAAACCAAAAACCAAAACCCTGAAGCATTATATTCGTTGTGGTTTATTAATATTCAGTAGTGAACAGGAATACATAACTAAACATAATTTGAAAAGTTGTTGTGGGTTTAGTGACAGATGAAGCCAAAATTTGCTATGACAGAAAAATCTAAATACACAAGCTTTGTCATGCCATGATTCTTGTTCCCATTTTCTGGAGCCATTCCTTCATCATCCTCATGTCTGGCTTTGGTCACTGTGAAAAGACTGAGTATAAATGACTTGATTTTAATGATTGCTTTATCTCTCCATTTTTTTGAAGAATCAGCTGAGTATTTGATGGCAGCAAATTTTATTGACATTTTTCTTGTGGGTGTATGTGAAAAAATAAGTGATAACTCACAGAGGGATTCCTTTATAAATGCTGTTAAACCTCAAGACCTCAAAACCTCAGGAAGTTCTTCTATGTATTTTACCAGAGAAAAAATTTTGTCTAGGAAAAAGAACTGGATGTTTTGAAAATGTTCCCTCAGAACTGTGGTGGGGTTTTTAATAGAAATCTGAGTTCTTGATTAGATATTTCATAAAAGAAGAAAAAACTTTCATCTCAGGAACAAGAGAAATGAAACATGAGAAAAGAAGTATTTTTGTCTGCAGTCCCTAAACATCTATTTGATAGTCTTGCTGTCAAACCTCAGGAGAATTCTAAATTCAGTGCCTCAGATTGTCGTTCTCCTCCATGGATGGTGTTCTCCAGACTAGCTGTTAGACTATTATCAACTGGATTTAAGAAAGGAAAGTTTTATTTTTTGGTAAGAAAGTTGCTTTATTTTAGTAGAGAAATTTATTTAAGTTTGTAATTCCTTCCAACTATCATAAGCCCATTTGAATCCTATTTGTGTATGCATTTTATTGATGAAAGTGTTTTTAGAGCTTCTATTTAAAATGATTGATTCACTGTCCACGTAAGTTGAAATGACCTTTATATGGAGCGAAGAAAGGTGCAGTATATTCAGCCAAATATTATTAAAAAAAAGATATTAAATATGAGGTTATCATTAGTTGTCATCTCCTTGTTTTTTCTCATTTCAAGAAGCATTATTATCTGTAAAGAAAGAATCTGCAAATTACTTGAAGAGTTCAATAATCTACCCATTTAATACGACAGATGAAGATGCAACTAGCAAACTCCACGGCCAGATTGGATGGGGCATTAAGCAACATGGTCGAGTGCGAGGAGTCTCTGCCCGTGGCAGTGGGGTTGGAACTAGATGGTATTTAAAGTTCCTTCCAACCCTAGCCATTCTGTGATTCTATAAAACTGTATTTGCTTAACATAAGGGATGTCTTGGATTCTCCATCCCTCATTCCTTTTTCACCATACAGGTATTTAATCTAGTGTGAGGCAAAATATCTCCGATCAATATAGCTAACAATTTAGGGTTTGTTTTTCTTATACAACTTCCCAGAAATCAGCCCTTACTTGACACTCTTGCACTTTTGCTGTGGTGGAAAGGAATACATTAAAACAATCTTTGAAAGCATCAGTCAAAGCAAAAACAAACTTAAACCAAAAGCCTTTTCTGAGCTCCATGTACATGCCTGCCTTTACTTGAAAGGAAAAGATGATAGTAGGTGCAAGGATGCAAGGGGGTTTTAGCACAAAGACATGAAATTTTGTACCCGAGTTTTGCACTGTATCTCAGGACCTGGCCATCTCTCAGTTTGAGAATCCATTCCACTTTCAGGTGGGGAAAGGAGATTTTGTGAAACTAGTCAGCTTGCAAGCAACCTGAAAAAATTCAAAGGCAAAGACTTATTTCTAATAATAAAAAAGCAAATATACTCCATAGGAATCTCACCTGTCACAATCAAATGTTTAAAATCATATTAACCTTCAATAAATTTACTTTTCCAGATATATTTTAAAATCATAATACCAAAATGTAGAATGTATAGTGGGTGTGATTAATACATGCATTGGATATGCTGCGAACATTTGTTCCCACACACACAGTCTGTTATCAGTCAATGCAGCTCTACAGCTTTCATGCTTTGTTGCTTGTTTATTTGACCACGTTCTTCCTCCCCTTTCTATACGTACATCTACATGTATCTAACCAGAAAAAGTACAGTGCCATTGGCCAAATTTTCATGTACATCCTCTTTTAGAAAAGATTTCTCTCTCTTGATAATTACTATTTTATTGCTCAGTCTCTATGCTAATATAGAATGCTTATCCATTATTTCCAGCAATACTTGCATAGTTAGTCATGGCTGTGATCATCAGAGCAAGCCACTTACTGCAGTATTCCAAGACAAGATGAGAAGCCACCCACTGGCTATTTTCCTTCTTTTTATGCATTTCAGCATAGTTAGGAAGTGGAAGAAGAGAAAGAGACTGACATCAGAGATATCATTTCTGTCCGAAGTATAGACTCCACTGAATGCTTATTTACTGAAGACATAAATTAGATGTCTTTGGATGGACAAAAGAAAAAATCATAAATATAAGGTATGTATGTATCAGATGAAGGCTTCTGTGGATTTGAAAAGAGATTGTATTAATTTTGTTGCCTAGAAATTACTATGGTCCTACATTACCTGAAAATTTAGTTAATCTGACTCTAATTTTACAATGCTTTATAATTTGGCTTCCCCTCTCCTTCTTTGCTTCTGTGCCATTGTTACTCCCACTTTGTCTATGGTAGCTTTAGAAAGATAGATTTGGGGAGGGGGGAAGGTTGGCAGAATGAGAGCTCTTTACATAATGTATTGAAAACCCTAGGAAACATTACTTTATATGTTTCCATGTATAAAAGACACAGCAGATAAAGACTCTGTTTCAGTTGCTGGGTTGTTTATAGTGCCATGAATTGTGAGGACAAAAACACCCAAATGAGAACTTCTTTGGAGATTGTGAGAACAGGTTCTAATCTGAAGCTGATTGACCAATATGGAAATACAGAAGTCTGGACTATTTTATAACTGGCTGTAATTCATTTTACCACATTATTTGAGATGGAGATAAATTTGTAACTTATTTTTCCAACAACCAGCAAACTGGTGCTCTGTAGTTTCTCACAGGCTGACTCTGAATGCAATTCAGCCTGTGCAGCTGGCCTGCACAGGGATGACACATCACTTAAGTCTCAATTAGCTCTTCACTGCAGAATTTAAATGGGATTATGTGCTACATAAAACCTTGGCGGCACTGTCTGAAAAGCAGTGATCTACAACCTCTGAAATTAAAGGCTAAAATATAATGAACCCTCAATTTAAGTACTCCATAATTTTTAAAAAAAAAATTTTGTTTTCAAAAATGTAACGATAGCGGAATATAGTCTTTTTTTTTGAAATTTTATTGAAAAATAATTTAGGACATTCAGAGAGAGAGAATTCTAGTTCTCAAAGTCTGGCAAGTGACCAGAAGTATCATGTGTTTACTGACATGTTTTTCATTTGTGTTGTCTGAGAAGCAGGCATTTGCTGTGCAGTTGTAGGCTGCAACACATTAGCTTCCTTTCTTTTTTGTCTGTTGCAGTATTTTTAATTCACAAACAGCAAAACTGAAGCCATCAAGTTTTGCTCAACTCAAATTAAAGATAAATAATGATAGCTGAAATATCTATTTTATTTTCTAGTAGGGACATCCATCTCAAGTCATCAAGGTAGGTAAAAGTCTTAAGGTCTTTCTAGACTGGAATACTTGAGACACATAATAATTGCAACAAAAGGTGAAGACTAATTAGCAGAAAGGGGTTTTTTATGTTACATTTATAACATTGCAAGATTTCTACAAAGGCACCAATGAAAAAAGAACATTTCTATTCATTAGAAGCAGGACAATTCTTTGATTTTTAACTTACCCTTCTTTCTTACAAGGTGCTTTACAGATGTGTTTTATTGACTCTTTTTCCTCTTATATATAACTCGCCCCTCTATTGAAGTCTACTGAAACAGGGAGGTTTACCCTTAAGCTCAAAAACAAAAAATCTGTTAGTATGTTCTTTTGTGGTAGAAGTGTTTTCTAGAGGAATTAAACTACCATTAGAACATATATATCTATTTAACCCTATCCAACAAAACTTCTCTCTCTTCTTCCTTTGAACCTGTGATGGTCTTAATCTTCTTGTAGATTCATTTTTTATGCAAAAATCCCTAGTGGTAAACATGTTTTGAAGAAAGTTTCTAAAAGTATTAAGAGCTTGTCAAATGCCATGCACTAGAGCAATTCCTTATTCAGATTATGCCAATTGGTAAAGCTCTTGGAAGCAAAAAGTTCATTAGACTCCAAACATTTGTTGAAGATTCTTGCTTTTGGTATGTGAAGAAGACTGTCATGAAACTTTGGGGGAAAAAAATCAAGTTGACCTTTTGCAACTGCTTTTCATTTCAATATAGTCAAATGGACAGTCAAAAGACATAATTCTGGAAAAGAATTTAGAAGATCATCGTGGAAGGCCCATTACAAAAAATGTGATGGATCAACAATAAAGGATTAAAGGCATCCACAGAAGTGCGAACAAAAGGTTGTTAAGCAGGAACAAGAAGGAGATGTTACATGTGTACTCAACATTAATAAGATATCTGTTGGAATTTCACAGTCAGATATTCACTTTAAAAACTTCTTTGGTTTGGGAATGATTTGCAAAAGTAATGCAAGAACTGCGACACAGTTTCACAAAAGTTTGGATTTAGCCCATGCAAGTTGGGTTGCATTGGATACAGATATGTTCATTGAGCTGTCTGTAGTGTAGATGTCTACAAGTGGACTAAATGATTAAACTTACTTTATGTTCAGTATGTACCTCAGGCTTGACTAAACTACCTATGTATCTTTCTGTCTAGGTATCAATCTAGATGGTCATGTCTCTCCTACATGTCCTGTGCCCCATTTGCCATCCCAGCATGGATATCTCAGATGCTCTAGAGTGTCTAAATTGGCATTAATTACTTAAAATTGTGCAACTGGTTTGGGGCTTTGATCAATATAATTGATGGACACAGAGAGATGTTTAGCTCACCCTAAAACAGATACATTTACATCAAGATTTTACTGGAAGCCTTTGACTATGTTGATTAGATCTCCATGGACTATAATGAAAGCTTAGACATGTATTAAATTTACACAGAGATACCTATATTACAGATAGCTAGGTGCAAATATCCAAGTCTAGAGCTGCATTTCATCCACGGTCTGCCTGGGCTTTTAGGAGAGAAGATGAAAGAATTATAACCTATTTAAAAACACATAAAGAGGAGAATGCATCTGAGAGGGGACTTTTCAGTACAGAATATATGAGCAACAGCAAGACACAAAATATGCAGAATGAATGTAGACAAAAAATAAACTTGAAATTAGACACATTTAAAAAGCTAAAACAATAATTCTAGAGCCAGGCATTAGCCAAGAGCAAGTGCTACCTAGCTAATCTAGTGGCCTTCTACCATGGAGTGACTCCATCAGTGGACTAGGGAAGAGCTGTAAAGCCTTTGACATGGTCACCCACAACATCTTTCTCTATGAATTAGAGGGATGAATTTAGTGGGTAGACGTGGATAAGAAATTGGTTGGATGCTCACATCCAGAGAGTAGTGGTCAATGGCTCAGAGTCTGAATGGACATCACTGACAAGTGGTGTCCCTAAGTGGTCCATATTGGGATTTACTTGATAATATTTTACAGGCCTCAGTGCTTTTGTAAGAAATATGTTATTAGGCTAGTAGCAAAAATAGTGAATAACAGATTAGTTGCTTGTGATCTAAAGGCAGGCATTAGGCAAAATGACGGAGTGGATTATCAAAGGAGAGATTTGGCCATAAAGTCTGTTTCTACATCAATACTAGTTAATAAACAGGCATGACATTGAGCTCTTGGCCATGACCAACTACTTCTTTGTCAACATAATCTCTGCAGGGCTTTGCTTCAGGCCAAATAACAGTTTCTCAGACAATGTTGAGACACAGCTGAGGAAATAACATATGTTAAACCTCTCTTTCAAAGGTACATTTGCATGTAATAAACATAGGAAACCTAAATTTTTTTCCCAGCAGAAGCTAAATAACAATAGGGCTGTTACTTTATAGTACTTCACTTTATGTATCTTCCTTACTAATTTATATTTCCACATAACTATTAAACTGCTTTCCTCCAAAATGCAAACTATCTTCCAGCAGAACTTGTAATGCATCTTATAGATGACATGCAGCAGAAGAAATAATAGTCTACTATTGTTAACAAATCAGGATCAAACACAGCTCTGCATTAATAGCGGCAACAAAACAAGTCCTGCTGCTCCATGACTGAGGTAATGATAGATGCAAGAAGGCTAAGCCTAAGCAATGAGATTTAATGAATTGCCGGATTTCTAGTATTGCCAGTTTTTATAAGAAAAATATAGAAAGTGGTATATTTCTGTTAAATATTAATATAACATATTTTGAGTCTAACCGCATATTTTATCTGAGAATTGTCCACTTGGTGGATCTGTTATATTATAAGGAGATGCATTTTAGCGTGCATTTTAAATTATATGTGTTGCAGCTTCTCTATAAAGTATAACTATTTCATGCTTTAACAAATGGTTTTCATTACACAGTGTGTATAACTACTTTATGTGTATCTGCTATATAACATGATTTATGATCTTAATGTCATCTATTTTCATACTCTTCCTTTCATAAAATTAAATCAACTACTATCTGTTTATCTGTATCTGCTTTTTCTCATAAGCAACAATAATTGGAAGATGTCATGCAGCTCTGGCAAATCTCAGGCTGTGCTGCCCTCACACATTGCTGCATTTTGATCTCAGCAGTTTCTATATCTGCATTTCCATGCTTCCCAAGTTTTGAATGGACAGGAGCAGTGCTCCTTCCTGTCACTTTTCTGCCTGTTAGCCCATCTGAGAAGAGAGACCACGATCTCTCTCTGCACTTGCCCCTCAGACTAACACCTGTAGAGGAGGAGATAATGAGCTCTTGGCTTACAGTGGTTGAAAACACCCTGTGGTATTCTACAGCTGTGGCTGGTGAGGGTAACACAGAGCACCACTCCTCAGACATAATTCAGATTGGGTGCCAGGAGCAGGAGGTGTGAACTCACCTGAGGAGATATGTCGGAACACAAGAAAGGAGACACAAAATTAAAGAATTGAGGAGACACAAAAGAGAAATGTGAAGGGAGACTTGGACAGAAGCACAAAAAAGGACACCAGAGGAAAATTGTGAAGAGGCAGAGTTTGGGAGCAAATGAAGGAGGATGCAGAGGAGATATGTTGGAAAGGACACTGTTGGGCACACAGCTGGATACACACTATCTTGGAAGAAGTTTCATGCCATGAAGGCAAATTCTTCTGAGAGGACTGTAGTCATGGGTGACCTACACTGCAACAGGAACGCCCCTGATGGACTTTAGTCATGGATGACTCATGTCAGAGCAGGGACACCCCTGAGGGGACTGCAGCCCATAAAGTAACCTGCACCCATACGAAGGAGCAGTAGAAAGTAAAGAACTGTAGAGGTGTATGGGTTTTTAGTGGCAAGGTTTTGGTAGTGGAATGAGGCCACAGGAGTGGCTTCTGTGAGAAGCTGCTAGAAGTTTCCCCCATGTCCAGTAAAGCCAATGCCAGTGGCTCCAAGATGGGGTTACTGCTGGCCAAGACCGAGCCCATAGGAGACGGTGGTAGCGCTTCCAAACTTATGTATTTAAGATGGGAAAAAAAAACCTGTGGCACAAAAGTAGTGACACAGAGGAGAGAGAATCTGTGAAATCAATGATTCTGCAGACACCAAGGCCAGTGAAGAGGGAAGGTCAATACATGCTCCAGGTACCAGAGCCAAGATTCCCCTGAAGCCCATGGCGCAGACCGTGGTGAGGCAGGCTGACCCCCTGCAGCCACAGTGGACTAGATATCCACCTGCAGCCCACAGAAGGCCCCATGCTGAAGTGTGAAGGGAATGAGTGTGAGGAGTGGCAGAGAAAATGTGTGCTAAACTGACCAAAACCTGTATTCCTTATCGCCCTGTACTTCTATGGAGGGAGGAGGTAGAGAAGCTCAGAGTGAAGTTGAACCCAGAAAGAAGGGTGGGTAGAGGAAAGGTGTTTTAAGATTTAGTTTTATTACTCTGAATTATTTTTGTAACAAATTAAATTAATTTTCCCCAAGTCATGTCTGGTTTAACTGTTATGGTAACTGGTGAGTGATCCTTCCCTGCTGATATCTCAACCCATGATTCCTTTGTTTTATTCTTCCCCCACTTTTCTTTTAGCTGCAGAGGAGAGTGATAGAGCAGCTTTGGTGGGCACCTAGTGTCCAGCCAGGGTCAGCTCACCACAGGAGGAAAGTAGAAAGGATTGAACAGAAGGATACCACCAGGTCCAGATTTCAACTTCCTGTGTTGCCCATCACCTCCCCCAAGGTATTGTGAGGGGCTGAGCATAACATGCTCTGACAAGAGTTTTTTATCAACTTGGGAGAAACACTTAAAAAAACATAGTAAGGAAACATGTTAGGTAAACAGAAAAAAAATCCACTTTCTCTCATCCAATTTTGGGGAGTCAGGGCAATAAAAAAGAAAAAAAACCCAGCTTTCCTTATAAAAAAGGGCTTCACTTGGAATAAGGAACTATTAAACATCAAGAACTTTGCTACACTAATTCCTGCATTGTTGAGTGTTGGAATTTCAATTTAAAGTGACAAATACAGAACTAGGAGTGAAATTTCTGTTTAGACTGACAGAATTAATGAGTCCTCAGTATTACACATAATTCATACACTGTACATAAGACAGGTTCCCAAGAAGACCTTTAATAACTTTTTAAAATAGAACTATTCATTATAATAACACTTTATGAAAGAAAAACACAAGCCAGAGACTAAATATTTCTCTTAGTTTTCATAAATGTGTAGTAAACAGAGCCTGCAGCATTTGTTCAATTTATTCTCAACTTTTTAATCACTGCATTATTTTTCTTCCAATATACTACTGTGAACATAGTAAGACTTTTTCCAGAGGTTTTGATAGCAACTAGTTACTTTTCATTCTTTAGAACAAGGCAAAAAACAAGTCATCTGACTTCTTTTCCAATCAACAGTGAAGTCTTTTTCTATAGTATTGTTTTGATTGAACGTTGATTAAAAAATCTTGTGCCTAACTGCAGGGTTTTAACTTGAAAAAATGTTCTAATCAGGAAGCTGCAAGTAGTCTTACCTTCAGAGCTACTAGTAATAATAGTTTGATAACTATTGTGAAATCCTATTAGAACTTATTTGTTCAAAGTGATTGACTTCCATAAAAAAAGAAATTCTTGTCAGAAAAGAACAACAATGATGTATAATTGATTCTAATGCCATGAAAGAAAATATGAAGGAAAACAACAGCATGAAATTGCAACCAAGACTTGTGAGTTCTGCCTCTTATCTTCCCCATCAGTAACTAAGGGAGGAAATGAGCCTCAGGTTGTAAAGCTACACACAATGTTTAAAACTCAGCCTCCCAGCAGCTGAAGTTCTAGAGCTATTCTTGTTCACCCTATAGCAAAGAACACAAGGTAAAACTTTGAGAAGAATGGGAGTGAATCTGGAGTATATTTTCCATTTTCAAAAGTGAGGTCATGTCATATTTTAAGTGTATTTTAACTGCATTTCTGTACAGTTTAGAGTATAAATTTGAAAGCACGTTTCCTAGAAGTATAAATATCATTACCATTTAATGAGATTTAGGGCGGATTTTCAAGGACACACTTTAATTCCCAGGGCACTTGTTTGTTGCAGTGCAGAGATCAGGACATCAAAATTTTTGGAACATTTAATCTCTCGTAAATTAAGTGTCTGGCTCTTTCTTTAGTCACTAGAAAACAGAAGGCAGTTCCAGCAATTTATCCTTGATGAAAAACAAGGAGTAGCTTTGTATTTTTTCCTTTCAAAGAAGAAGAAGTGGGAACAACACAATTATATTAGCTGCCTTGACAAAGCTAAGATAGAGGCAGTGATGAGCCAGATAAGAATAATTTAAAATGAAATCTACATGCCAGGTTTTTCTTTTACATTCTGACTTGCATGTGTTTACAACTGCATAGACTGTAGAGGAGAAAGTAACTTTTTAAAAATATTTTTTAAGGAACACTGAAAGATTTATATAAAATATTTAATAAGAATTGATTTTTGAAGTCAAAATATCTGTCAGTTTTAACAATAACAGGAGAGTTAAAATGTGTTGTGACATTCACATGCCTTACAAAATAAATCAATAATCTTTTGAATCCTAGAAAAAACTGCACACGCTTACATGTACACATGGAAATGTTATAGCTACTTCTGTTCAACACCTGGTAAAACATACCTGTTTATTGGCATATGAGCTTCTGTACTGTCAGCTTCTCCATTCAGTGGAAGCTGCCTTTTTATAAAAAAATTATATTCCATGACACAATATTGACATACAATCCATTTTCCATACTTAAAGCAGATTAATTTTCACAAATATTTTATATTAGTATATTAGTTTTCTGATTATATACACTGTTAAAGCAGAAGCATCAGAGAGAGGGGGTTTTTTGCCCAGACCTAAGTATTCGTAAGTTCTCTTATAAGTAGACGAAAGGTTCTCACTACAGATTAATATTTTTCACATGTTGCTTCCCAGCTCTTCTTTCCAGTGTATAATGTGGTTCTTCCCTAATAAGATTTTAGGATTGTATCTTAAGACATCCTATTTACAGAGCTATCACTTCAGATCAGAATAATACAGGGCTGTGACTGTATTAGAAGTACAGCCCTGAATGGTTTGCTTGCTTCCTGGTCTCCCAAATGATTTTGCATCGTATACCGATAGTGGTTCTTTGAGTCATGACCTTTAATAGCCTAATCTTTCAGTATTATATATGCCTAATACTAAGAAAAAAACTTACAGCCTTTAATGAATCACAAAGCTTTCTGAAGACCTTCTTTTTCTCTGCTAGTATAGATCATTGGTAACTATACAGCACAGTAAATGCTATGCTACCCTCAAATAGAGTGAAAGCAGACTCAAACACAAAGACCTTTCAAAGATTCTCATCACCTTCTTTATATCAGACACCAAATCATGCTCCAGCCGCCACAATTTGAAGCCATTAAATAGCTAGTGGGATTTTCCATAACAGTAGGAGCATTAACCCCAGTGTCTTGGACAAATTCCAACACAAGTAATTACACTGTGCCAGTAAATCCCCCTGCATTTTATTTGGACACTGCATTTCTTTTTCTTCTAGTAAAACATTATGTGAGGTTTGCTGTGTGTTGTTAAACAGTTGCTGAGTTTTATCTAAAGTGTCTTCATTTCAAGGATGTGTGAAATGATCTCTGTAAGATGCAGTAAGGGCTTTGCATATGAATTCAGAATGCAATTTGGTACCCTCTGGATATTAAGCATTATATGATGCAACTTTTTAATGATTTTATTATTATATTTATCCAGAGGAGTGCTAAAGAAACACAAGTATCTTAAACAACTTTAAGTAAAATGCATTTAACTGTTCTTCAGCAGCCCTTTCACTAATTTTGAATTGGATAGGGCTGACAATTCTTTTCCTCTGCATAACTTTTCAATATCTTACAAATATCCTGGTTTCATGGTTCAATAAAGATACTGCCTGCACAACTTTATTTATAGAAAATAAGAGTGCTTACATGCTAGAGCAGCTAGTTACTTATCAAGATGCTCACTTGTAGGGAATCAAGATGCCCTAGTATGCCACACTCACTTCCTTCTCATTCCAGAGACTGGCATTCAGCTTTCTGCTTATTTTGAAGTAGAGTAAGGGCTTAATCTCCTCTCTCACTGTATCTCTTAAGCGGCTCAGTTTGCTCAGTTATTTGAGTTCTGTGTATTAGTTGCTCAATTCTGAGTTTAAATTCCCCCCGACCCCCAACAAAAAAAATGCCTTGATGGGGGAAAAGGCCAAGGTCTACATATTCAGGGATTATTTGTTGGGGTTTTCAGTTTTGTTTTATTTTTTATGTAGCCAGCTTTATTCTCAGTACTGGAATTATTTACCTGTGTAAATATCCTTGGATGCTTTATAACTGTTCTGCAGTGTTAACAAAAAAAATTTAAGCTTGTTCTAAGCTTGTAAGGATGTAACAAATGAACTGCTCAAAATGTCTAATTACTTACTGTTCACACAGTGTTTCAACTATATATAATACTTTGTAAATTAAAGACATTATTACATAGGACACAGTCCACTGCAGAGATAAGAAATGCTTTTACTGTGTGACCTGTGGTCACATGGCTTTATATTACTGAAAAGAAAGAACAAGAACAAGAAAGTTTGTATGATTTACAAATTACTTCCTGAATGCATTTCACCATATCAAAAGTCTTTAAATATGTAATTTCATTCACTTAAAAAATACCAATTTTATAGAAATTCATCTATAAATTTTACAATCCAAGAGAACTTTGATGGTAGTCTTCTAAGGTGTAGATAGTTTCAGAAGCTTCCAGCAGATTTCACTTGTTTGGTTATTTTTAGGTAGAAATAACAATAAGAATTCTATGAAAAATACCGGTTTCAGTGAAATTCTGACAAAAACAAAGCACTTCCAGTTTGTGAACTGCCAGCTTAGCTGGACTAAGAAACTAGCTCCATCCCTGTCTCCCCCTGCTGTTTAGTGAGCTGAAACATAAGGATTGCTGCTCATTGGATGACTATAAAGGACACTGATGGGACTTAATGCCAGCTACATGATAAATTCCAGGATAAATTCTTATGCAGTTTTCTGATGTAGTCAGTTAATTACTCATTGTTTCTGCTGCTTCTTCCTCCTCAGGGAGGATGCTCCTCATGCTCTTACCTTGCTCCAATATAGCATCCCTGCCATGGGTGACGGTCTTTCAGGAACAGAAAGCTCCAGTGTGGGCACCCCTCAGGGTCACAAATTCTGACAGCAAAGCTGCATTTGTGTGGGCTCCTCTCTCCATAGATTCACAGGTCCAGCCAGGATCCTGCTCCAACTCCAGCTTCCCACAGGGCCACAGCCTTTTTTGGGCATCCACCTGCTCCACTGTGGACCTGCATGGGCATCAAGGGGACAGCCTGCCTTACCATGGTCTTCACCATGGTCTTCACCATGGGCTGCAGAGGAATCTCTGCTCCAGTGCCTGGAGCACCTCCTCCCGCTCTTTCTCCATGGACTGTGAGGTCTGTAGAATTGTTTGTCTTACAGATTCTCATTCCTCTCTTGGCTACAACTGCTTGTGCTTAGTAAATTTTTTCCTCCTTTTTAAATATGTTGTCCCATAAGTGCTGTAACCATCGCTGATGGGCAGTGGTGGTTCTGTGTTGGAGCCTGATGGCATTGGCCATGGTGAACAAGACGGAAGTTTCTAACACTTTTCCCCAAAGCCGGCCCTATAGCTCCCCCATGCCCTCCAACTACACACTCCCCAGCCAAAAAAACCCTCGCCACCCAAAGCAAATACAAGTTTGAAGCTCCTTATATTCTGGCAGTGGGGGTGAGGGAGGTGGACAGGGGAGGAGAGGTCTTAGCAGTGAAATAGTTCTGGGACTATTTTTATGTCTTCCAAATGATCATATTTTTGCACTTTTTGATGTAAAAAGGTGTTGGCTTACTTAAAGCCTTCTGATTCATCCTGTGTTTGAATCAGTTTAGAGAGTTCATTTTGGAGTATCTCTCAGAACTGTAGTATCAAGCTTAAAGCAACCTCTAAGTTCATTTGAATTTTATCTTAATTAAAACTAATCTTTAACAAAGAGTCATTAGGAAACATTTTCACAGAAATGGTTTTAAATAGCTGTTAACTGGTACACAGCTTCTGAAGCATGTGTAGAGGATGCTTTTGCTGCTTCCATTTAATAGTGTGAAGTACATTTTTCCTGAACACATTTGTGTAATACACCTGAAGGCATTCTTTGCATCAACATCCTGCAGACAGAATGCCTGCAGCAAATATCACATGGCCAATTTAACCTGTTTGATAAGATCATGTAGTTTACCCCACTCCTTTTACCATATACTCAAGAAATGAAGTGCTGGAAAATGGAATTTTTTCGTCAGTGTTTGATCTCTGAGGTACATTTCTTCAAGCATTTTAGTAAAAATTCCATTTTAGTAAAATTATTATTACAAATATTGTCATTACTGTTATTATTATAGCTGCTACTACTGACAAACAGAGCTGATTTAGTAAAATGCAAAGAATTACCAAATAACTTAGTGTCACAGCATAGTGCATTTTTGGAAAATGGTAAAGAATTCCAGGTCCTCTTAATTTCTTATTTATTTTCCTTCTGTAGTATCTTAATTCACCTATACTGTGCAAAAAGACAATGTCAGAAAAAACAGACTATCTGTATTTGTACAAGCAATTGTACTTCCAAATATGAATATACAGAACTGTTCACCATCAGCTGCAGAGGTGAACTAAAATTCAAATTTGTGAAAATTCAATAATTTTCATATATAGATGTGAGTAAATCTGTAAAGCTGTCAGTCAAAACAATGTAAAAAGATAGACTTAATCTATGAAGTCATAATGCATAAACAATAAATAACTTTGGGAATTATTTATCTATCAAGGAAAAATATGCCAAGGATAAATAATGGATGCAGCTTTTTTATTTCTTCTGTAAAACATAAACCAAGTGTTCCCATTAATTAAATCTTTTGTTTGATGTAATCTCCTCTTTTAAAAGGATATTCTTCCATCAAGGTGGAATTAAAGACTTTCCAAGGGAAATGCAAAGGAAAGGTTAATTTCACTTCTGACAAACTTTCTTAAAGTCAAGCAGAAAGTTTCCTATCATTTTGTTGCTGAGTATGGTTATGCTACCTAACTTTTCCCACTTAGAGGAACTCCTTGCTTACACATAAAATGTATACTTTACTTAGAAAGTTTTGTACATGTAGGCTAGCCACAGAAACCACAGAAATGGGGCAGGAGTGACTCCAGCACAAATCTGGGTTCAAGAGCCAGTTTATGGGGTTAGACAAGTGTAGCTCACAAATTTCAAAAAAGTTTATGCCAAGCTACACCAGCTGTAATTTTGAAAACCTAGGAATTTTCACAGTAAAGTTTGAAAGCATTCCAAATATCATTTAATATCAGTATCTAAACATAATGATAGAATTAAGTAGCACTTTGAAAAAAAAAAGAAGCACTCAAATATAAGTGAAGTATGTTCTGTACATTTTATGCTGTTTACTACTGTTGATGTGCTCAAAGTGACTCTATATTGTGAAGGTATTATGCTTTGACCTTATATCTGTTTTAATTGCATATTCCAATGATAAATTTTCCTTCAGTGATATTTCTTTTTCTCCCTTTGTTCCCTTTTTTTCAAAGTCCTCACTATTTTAAAATGTGTTTTATGTACCTGATAAAATGTGAGCTTGAAAACACAAGTAGATAAATTTCTCTTGATGAGAAATAACCTTTTTCATAATTTAAAACTCTTTTTAAAAATAATTACAGGTATGGTTTTCTTAGAAGTGGGAAAAGTTTATCATTTACATTATTTTCTTTTTATCTGTATTTCAGATAAATGAGTAAGAATTAAGTTCATTTAGTTTAAACATTTAGGAAAATTACTCTTCTTAATTTGGGAGTAAGGTCATTAATAGTTTAATACATTTTCTATGTTATTTTTTAAATTCATTTAAATTTTAACTTCTGATTCTGTTATGCACACCATGCATGGCAATATCAGAAGAGATGCATTTTAGGATGAATCTTAAAATAGAGTGGTATATGGAATAACTTTGCTTAACATACCTTAAAGTGAATTATGAATATTACCTTATGGCAAGCTGTTGAACTGCACACTAGAAATTAAGAAAGCAATTGATCTATTTCTAAGCAAAACAACCTGGAAATGTTTGGGTGTGGTGAGAATGTTACCAATTACAAAGCTGAATACTGGACTGACTTTTCAAATAACTCTTTTTACAAAGAGAGAATGATAGAGTGACAGAAGGTCAGGAAGCTCCTCCAGGGAATTGCTGTATCAGAGGCACCAGTACAGTAATGAATCATTAGGACAGCATTGTAAACAATAGCATGCTGAAGATTTGGGTGATTTACTGAAGTATTTGTTACAAATTTGAAAAATTCATAACCATGGTATACAGAGTAGAAAAGTTTACTTGGCAAAGCTGTTGATTTTTTCTGTCACTATAAATGAGGCAAACCAAAGGGAAAAGATCTTCCCGTGGAAACAAAAATGTTAATGTTACCTCATAGAGACCCTAGGCCATTCTCCTAGTCTTACCTGAAAAAGGAATTTTACAATAAATAGCTTTTGTGGTGACAACAAATATTAGACTGTGGCAAATAGTTTAATTTTATGACACATATCCATTCTACTGTCTGCTCTCTCAGTGAGCTTCCGTGTGCTTTTTGTATGGGCAGCTGCCCTGCTCTTCATCCATTTCCTTGTAGCAGTATTTGAACCCCTGTCTGCTGGGCTGGGGTGGATGCTGTCATGGGCTAAGAAGCAAAATACCAAAGTTGGCTAGCTGACTGGTTGCTCCAGCAGCCTGCAAGAAAGGGATGGATGAGTTGTGTGGCTATTCTGAGGAGCACAGCTGGGGCTTGAAATCCTGAGAAACATGTTAAGAAATGCTGCTCTCTGCATAGGAGAAGTAGGGATGTTGTCCACTACTGGATCCAACAGCCATTCAATGAACCATCCAACAATCACCCCTCCTTTCTGAGCAAAAATGGCAAACTATAACCTCAACAACAGATTTTTCTTGTGCCTGTGGGATAGTAAAAGAGGGGTCTTTAATCAAAGTATATCTCAGAGAAATGCATAATACAATAAACGTGAGAAATAAAATACAACCATTGCCTCTTTATATCTTAAAAAAAGCAAACTCAAATAATCCACCTTTCTCATTTGCTCTACTGCCAGCAAGAAGCCTACATGTTTGTATGACATAATTTATAAAAATAATTTTTAAAAACTTTAAATACTACAGTCCAAATCACTAAAGGTGCAACCAAATCAATATGAGTAGTAGTCAGTAACAGGTGTGTAGATTTAGATGTAGGGTTAGATGTCTATTAAAAAAGTCCTTTCAACAACTTGTTCTTTTTATTTCAAAAATATGCAGAAGTTCTAAATATGTAGAATCTTCAGTTCCCAATGAATAAAAAGAAGGGGACAAATATTCTTCTTTTTTTTTTTTTTTTTGCAAAGATACTGCAACATCTTGACCATAGTTTTTTCTGAGGGGAAGTTATTTCATATGGAATGAGTTATAAGAAAGCTATAAGTACATACCTACTCCAAGAAATAATTTTTTTTGGAATCCCAGAAATATTATAGACAACATTTTCAAAAGTATCCAATTATTTTTGTTATTGCCATTATGTACAGCCAATGATACGTACAATTTTCATTTGAGAGTATTTGGATGTTTTACTGAAAGAATTCAAAGTACACATAGACTGCAAAATATTCCATTGGAGGTAATAGTCTCTTACAAATGCAAATTTCATAATTAAACAATGTGGAAGCATAGTTCTCAGTTTTGTGCTACACGTGTTATTCCACTGAAAGTCTGAGACAAGGAATACGTATTTTTAATAGTCCTATAATCATGCTCAATTAAACAATACACAACATTTAGAAGCATCCTTGAGTGATTTGGTGCAGATTTGGATGACTATAATCAAAAGCTTTGATAGTTAGGGTAATTATTTATAATCCTTTATGAAAAATTACCTCCAGAAATATTGTTAGCAAGACTAAGTTTTCTTATGTATAGGCTACTATAATGACAACAAAAGCCTACAATGGGCTTTATTTTGATATATGAGCTAGCTGTTTGTGGCACTTCTGCTTCTGAAATGCTCTTTTTAATTAATTTTGGAGTATTTTGAAACCATGTTTACTGCTTCAAATTGGAATCCCCTAATGAAATCTGGAATGTGGTAGAGTAGGAAGATTTATGGTAGTATAACTCACTAAAGAGAGCATTACATGGACATAAATGTTGTCAAAGTAGCTGCAATTCCAGCTTAAGTAACGAGGAACTCTCAAACTGTCCAGGATTCATAGCACTTAGGATGCAATATTAGAAACTTTGCCTTATTAACCAATAAATCTTCTTGGTCTGCAAACAAATCAAAACCAAACACCAGCCCAAACCCCTTTTGCTTCTCAGAGAGATTAAATAATGGCATGGTTGGCACAATTAACAAAAGATAGAAAAAAATCCTATAACTTTCTGGTTACTATTTTTTGCTAAAACTCCCATAAATTACAACAAACAGCTAAAAGGTGGTCATTAGTGACATCTGCTCAGCCCCACAGCCACGTGGCTCTGTCACACAGTAGGGTAGCAACAAGTTAATGAGGAGGATAAGGCCCTTCAGAAATCTATTCCAGTATGTACGAAGCTGAAGACCAGACACTCTAATTGATGCTGCTCTATGTCCTACTGTACATCCATCCTTTCTAATTGTTTTCCACTATTGTCCTAGGAAAGTGGATATGACTACCTCAGTATTTTCAGTGTTACAAAACATGTAAAATAGACCTGGAAAGGAACTTGAGGTATCATAAAATCGAATTCTCTGCCCTAGGACAGAATCAACTGTAGCCAAAGTATTCCTGACTCATTTACTTTACTTGTTTTTAAAAAGATGCCAATTATATGGATTCTAAAAGCTCCCTGGACAATGTATTACGAAGCTTAATCACCCTCACCAATAGGTAGAACCTTACCTTTTTTTACATCTAACTTAAATATCCCTCCTTGCAAATTAAGCCCATTACTTTTGGGGCAATGGAATAAAGAACAGTTAATTGTCTTCCTCTTTTCAATTGCTTTTTATTTATGTGAAGGTAGTTACCTTATCTCAAGGTCTTTAAATTTTCCTGAACACAGAAGTAATATAAGAAGGCAGAGCTATGGGGCACATTAAAAAGAAAATTGTTGAGCAATTGATGAAGTTATTTTGGAGTAAGAGGTAAATTTTCTATGTATTCACTGTCCTTGACTAAACAGTTTTGTGGTATAAAGGGTTAGAAAATCAAAAATCACACACACACGTATATATGTAAGGGCAGACTCAGTTCTATTTTAATAAAATATTAAAATTATTATAAAAAGTCTGTCTTCTCTGTGGAAATCTATCAGATTAAGGTAATTTGTCATGATGAAAGGATACACTCGTTGATTTTTTTATTATTGCATTATTAATGGTATTTATATAGGGGAGTCTAATTTTATGAAAGTTTATGTAGTGAGACAGGTAGAAAGGAGGGATTTTGTTCTGTTGCTCAGATGGGAATAATTCTTAAAACACAAATAGAAATTTATTTCAATTTTCCATATCAAAATATATTATCAGCATCGTTCTGTTTTTAAAAGCACTTTATCTGAGTAAAAATAATTCTCAGTTTATAAGGAACATCTTTAAATGTTTAGAATATTTTTAAAAATAGAAATTAAAAAAAAACAATATAGAAAAGCTTTACTTGTTAACTGGCTCTTCAGAAAGCAATTGTTTTCAAATGTTGTTTCATTTCAACTTTGAAATCAGGTGTATGTGCAATATATTGTTTACTTCCTCTTTCTATGTATCCCTGAATAGCCATAGAAACAAAACATCCAAGAAAAAGCTTTCAAAAGTCATGTCAGAAAAGCTTAGACAGTAACTCAGATTTGAACAATAAACAAAAACAAATCTAAGCTAAGGTAGAAGAGTCATTAATAACACCCCTCTCCCCGTTTTTTTTTCTTAATTGTAATGAAAAAGAAATAACAAAGTGTAGTTAGAATTAGTATTGATAACACATGAAAATTTGTGTTTTAATCACCTGTTGGAGAATTGTTTAATTTGATTGTCTTTTCTATTCTTAAAATTACAAAAAGGAGGGATTGGAACATTCACCAGGTCACTAATATGATCCAGAAAACTGTTTTTTCCCCTGAAGTCATGCTTTTACTTTGTAAATGTGGAGCGACTTTCATATTCACTGTATTTTCACGAACTTTTTTTCTTTTATTTTCTATAAATAATCAGAATGGCTGTAAAATCTTTTTCATCACTGCTACCTTCAAGACTTTTCATATGAAGTTGATCATGCAGGTCTTATTGAAATCAGTCAAACTAGGCACTCATTCCTTAAGTCATTCCTACTTTTGTTGATTGCTTACAACTAAGTTTAGTAGGTGTTGTTACTGAAAAAAAAGTACAGAGAAAACATGGATAAGAAAAACCCTTTCGTCTCATGGTATAGTAGAAAATTTAACTCGAAGACAATAAAATATCAGCATGGCGTGAATATTCTTGGCTTACTGTTGTGTGCAGTAGAAAGCACGACTGAATTTGACCACAGATGGTACTTTTTGAATTGTCCTTTCTCAGTTTATTTATCCTTTTTTTCTGTCTGTTTAGAGGAATTTAATGTTTCCTGACATGTAGTTTCATTGACTATCTATGAGGTAAAAATTGTGGATCTTCTAAGCAATCGAACTTCTGCTCTGCTAAGGACACACAAGTTTTTCTTTGCCTAAATTACATCTGAGTTTGACCCCAAGACTTTTCATCTATAAAAAACTGCTTTCATTTGATCCATAGGCTGTTACAACTCCCCATTTTAACAGAGGAGAGCTATGTGTGAGGTACACGCTAAGACATGAAACTGCAATTCAAAGGAATTCTGAGTATGAATCCCATGGCACTATGGCAGCGCTTAAAAGCCTCTGTTCTAGAGAAGGAGAAATAAGATTTGTGCCTTTCTTTAAATCAAGGTCTAAAGCAAAACATCGGTTTCTCTCAAGAGGCTTCATTCTCCTATAGTTATGGGAATGGATGGTTATAAAAAGTCAACGAGGACAGGAAGGAGGGCCACAGCACACTCATCAGGGAAATATATACAGTGGTATTTGTATTCCTGGTGCCAATACTCAGTAAGAAGTGAAAAAAAAAACCCACAGGCCGAGCATTTATTTATTGTGCTGTTTCCAGACTTAATGCATAAATCAGTGAGCACAGCACATCGATAAGGAATAGAAATCATTAAGGGTGTGATTGTAATCAGACAGGGAACTGTGAAAACACTACGTGCTATTTCATATTGGCTTGTCTTCAAAGGCATCCCTATCCCATTCTGTTTGATGAGTCTAACTGCTGAGCCTGTATTCCTAACTTGAAATTTTGGATATGTTAGTTTTATTTCATTCATAACCTGCACAAGGTTGGCAGCTGAGTGGAAGATGTATTAAAAATGTACCAACTTCCTCTTTGCCACATATCTTAGTCTGGGGCACTGTCTTTAGAGAAAATGTGTCTTGTCACCTAAATTGTGATGCAACTACACAAAGCCCTTGTTTTGTCATTTAATACAGAAAATAATTGATTTAAGCTAGTCTTTAGACAAAATATAATTATTAAACAAGAACTGGTGGAAGGTAAACAAGTGCAGGACTACAGAATATAAAGAAAAAACATATCACACATAGTTTTATCAGAACCAGAGCAAAGGTATGTGGGTCGTAAAGTTTGGAAAGGTTGAGAGTCAGGTGTACTCTGAATTTTTTGTTTAGCCTAATTTCAGTGTAACGCAATATAGTCTTGTGGCAGGGTCTTTCAGAGCAAATGGAGTCAAAAGGGGTACGAGTTATGCACAGAGAAGTCATTCATATTTGCCTGTATGGGAAATTTCCATTCATAATGTTGGACAGCTTAGTACAGACATAATTATAGCTCTCTTTCTGGAGCTGCAGGAGGTGCAGGGGCTGCAGAGGGGTCTGTGAGAGGAGGCCGGGGCTGCCCCGTGCCAGACACAGCTGGTTCCAACTGGCTCCGACCACCTATGGCAGGCACGGCTGAGTGGGGGTGCCTCGGCAAGAGAATGTGTAAGAAAGGATAGAAAATGCGACGGGAAGATACTGGGGTAGAGGGAGGGGCAAAAAAGAGTGAAAAGCAACAGTGGGAACAACAAAGTGAGGAAAGGCAGAAGGGAAACAATAACCCAGTGGCAGAGAGTGATGCAGCAAAGGAAGGGAGGATGGAGATGCAGAGGGAAACTGCTGCCTCCTAAGCACAATTCCTAGTGGTAGCCTCATGGAGGCAACTGAGTGTTACCTGCAGTGATATAAAGGGGGGAACAAGAGGCACCTGGGGTGATGAGGACCCTGGGAAAAAGGAAGGACAATAATTAAACATTCATATTAATTAGCAATAAATGAAGATCCTTTCACCAAGTTGAATCTGTTTTGTCCACTACGGTAACTGGTACTTGTCTCCTGTCTTTGTTCCCTGTCTTTACCTCAATTCAGAAACTAGTTCTGAATTCTCATTCTTGTTCTCCTGTTTTCTCCTGTCTCATGAAAGGGTAGGAGTTTTGGTGTTAGCCAAGACTTACCCACCACAGGCACAAACTTTTTACCTGCGTATAGTGCCAACAAGGAGCAAGGACAAGAAAATAAAGTAATTTGCGTGTAAATATTGATATATCTCTGTATGTTTATATATATATGGTTAAGGGACAATGAGAATGTCTCTGTCTCTTAAATGAGTAGAACAGTTTTACAAACACTGCCACAAACAGGAATAATTTATTTATATTTTATTAGAACCATTAGAAGAAAGCAGTAACAAGTATTGTATCCAGGAAAAAAGATAAATTGTTGTGGGGTTTTTTTGGAGGGGGAAGGGGGCTGTTTGTTTTGGATTTGTGTTGGGGTTTTTTTGTTTTGTTGGTTTTGGGGCTTTTTTAGAGGTAGTGTAGATTAGCTGGTCTAGTATCATGGTATTAAAGACCTCATGAGAAATATCCTTTCACTTGTTTGATGATATCTTCGCAGCAAGTATTACTTCAGTTTGGATAATTCAAATGTTTGCTTCTTTCCTGCTAGAAAGATGATATCTTCTATTCCTGAGCCAATATATAGAACTAGGAACAAAGTCAGAAAATGTATCACTTGTTCAATATAAATTTGATTTATGTTGATTGTGGATGTACTTAAGTCCAAAATTTGTCATAGTTCTAGCTGAAAGCATACTTGCCAGTAAAGAAAAAATAAGAAAAAAAAAGAAAAACAAAACAAAAAAATTAAAAAAAAACCCAAACTTTGAAGCAATTGTAAAAGTAAATGAATATTTTTCAAATTTGTAAGTAGTGTCCAAAAAAGTACACGAAAAATACTAGAAGCATGAGAGAGATTTAAACTAAGAAACTATACATAAAAGTTAGCTTTGATCAGGCATTTGACAAAATCTTTCTAGGGAGGCAGAAAGGGACCTGGGAGTTTGAATCAACAGGAAGCTGAATATGAGCCAGCACTGTGCCCAGGAGGCCAAGAAGGCCAGTGGCATCCTGGCCTGTATCAGGAGCAGTGTGGCCAGCAGGAGCAGGGAAGTGATTCTTCCCCTGTACTCAGCACTGGTGAGGCCACACCTGGAGTACTGTGTCCAGTTCTGGGCCCCTCAGTTCAGGAAGGATATTGAGGTGCTGGAGCAGGTCCAGAGAAGAGCAACCAGGCTGGGGAAGGATCTCAAACACAGGTCCTGTGAGGAGAGGCTGAGGGAACTGGGGTTGTTTAGTCTGGAGAAGAGGAAGCTCAGGGGAGACCTCATCACTCTCTGTAACTACCTGAAAGGAGGTTGTAGCCAGGTGGGGGTTGGTCTCTTCTCCCAGGCAACCAGCAATAGGACAAGAGGGCACTGTCTTAAGTTCTGCCGGGGGAGGTTTAGGCTGGATATTAGGAAGAAATTCTTTACAGAGAGGGTAATCAGACATTGGAATGGGCTGCCCAGGGAGGTGGTGGATTCACTGTCCCTGGAGGGATTTAAGAAGAGACTGGATGTGGCATTTAGTGCCATAGTCTAGTAACTGTGGTGGTAGTGGATCAAGGGTTGGATTTGATGATCTCAGAGGTCCTTTCCAACCTGACTGATTCTATGATTCTATATGCACAATTATAGATATCTATTCATCCTTTACCCAAGAACAAAAGAAATTTTATGGATTTAAAATCCCCATACTAACCTAAAAGGAAAGTGATAATCCAAATAACTGGAATACTGATCCATTTATTAATTTTAATTTATATTTTCTGAATATTTAAAGTGTTATTATTTTCTATCCTAGAAAATGTAAGTTCTGTTTACCTTATTTCATAAAAATATTTTTATCAAATTTATACTGTCTAACAGAAAGGTAGCATCATAGCATGATGATATAAGCTCAACTTTATAGCAATTATTTCTATGAAAATATTAATTATATTAATTATTACCTTTTCTATTTGAAGATTTTACTCATTTGTTCATTTATTCAATTTGGCTTTAATACTTTTAGTTTCACTTTGAAGCTATGAAGAAAAGTTGAGTATTTTAGCATATTTTTCTTGCCTAAACAAAAGTGCAGATGGTAAGACCTAGAAAGAGATTTTGCGTAAATGTTTTTCCACAGTTTTTAAAATAGAATACAAGTTTACTTTCTAGTTATTAAAAAAAATGTTATTGCTTAGGTTATTACTCTAAAGACATGCATTATTTAGGCAGTACCACAGCAATTATGATTTTTATGTAAATTTTTTTTTCATAGGAGGTGAAGCAAATTCAATAGAATAAGTAACTATGAAGTACTGAATCAGAAGACACACAAAAATCATAGAATCATAGAATCATACGGGTTGGAAGGGACCTCTGAGATCATCAAGTACAACCCTTGATCCACTACTATCACTAAGTGCCACATCCAGTCTCTTCTTAAATACCTCCAGGGACGGAGAATCCACCATCTCCCTGGGTAGCCCATTCCAATGTCTGATTACCCTCTCTGTAAAGAATTTCTTCCTAACATCCAATCTAAACCTCCCCTGGCAGAGCTTAAGACCATGCCCCCTTGTGCCCCCATGTGCAAATGAAATTTATTTTAGATATGGAAGAGGGGATGTGATTAGAAAAAATGTTGAAGAAGTGTCCTGTTCAGAAAGGTATTAATGGTCAGACATATATTACCCAGATGACAATATTTGATCATGGTTCTTTGAGTCAATTCACCAAAGCTCAGGTGACTGTAGACTGTAGAATTGTTAAAACAAATGCCAAATAGTTGCAAATGCACCAAATTCTGTCACACACTTTGTCAGCAAAGGAGTGGAGCTTTACTTCTGAACCTGATTTGGAGGCTTTGATTCTCACATCAAGAAGTATCAGCTGGAGGAAAGGCCTGCTTGGAGAAGCATGCTTACAGACAGAAGTTACTGTTTCTCCAAGATTAGTCTGGCTTTTTGTTTACCCACAGAATTCAAATCTAGTACAGACCAAATAAAAATCTTGGCATATAATTCTGGAAAAAATAAGACAACGCAAGTAAAAATTTGGTTTTGGCCTAGGATGCAGCAGGACTCAGTCACACAACACCCATCAGGCCTAGCCTGACGTGTGCCTGCGTGAGTTTACATTAAACATGTTCCCCATCAGCCCAGAGCTGTTAGCCAAAACCACCATTCAGTGGTAGGTAATTTCTCTGATGCTGCACTGCACTTAATCATTGCTTCTTCAGCTACAGCTGACAGTTGAAGAAACACCTAATTTGCTACAATCATGCTTGCTTGCTACTGATTCCTAATACTGAGTTTGTTAATTACCATCCCAATTGCAATTAAGAAGTTCAGGATCTGGGAAGAAACTGGCCTTCCAATCAGCACTGCTGCTGGAGGCTGCAGAGAGAAAGCTCTGAGTGTAAGTTGTGGTATTTCCTATATCTCAACTCTTCTGGGCAAGACCTTGCACATGAGTAGTTACTCTAGAAACTACAGGACAGCTCTCATGGGATTATCTGTTATTCTCCAGTAACTTGCTCAGTTATGAAAACTATTACATCTTTCTTAGTTTCTTATGTGCTAAAAGGCAGTTAACAGTATTTACTTACTTCATGAAAGTTCTGTGAATATAATACACTGAAACCTTGCTGAGTAGTCTAGATCACCTTAAAACCAGAATCTGTGATAGCTAATTTTTTTTTTTTTCCTAGCAAATCTACTGTTGTGCCATGCTGGGAGGACATTCCAACTGTAAGAAAAATTGAATTTAACAGTATTCTTTCTGTTGTAACTATATTAATAAGTAAAACAGGAGAGCAACTAATTTGCCAGAGAAGCCCACATGGCATAGAACATTTTTACCTTCATCCTCCAAGAACAGTCCAGACGTGTCTGTGTTGGGTCCAGGAAGCTGCTCACAGCTTATGTAAATATCCATCCTAGACACAGATCATCTGGACTGAGCTACCTGAACAGCATCAAATCTGTGCCAGGGACCACCTCAACAATTTAGCAGTACGATCAACTCCATTTCTGTTGTTAAGCCTGTATTATGGTTCTGTTCAGTTTATTTGTAAAGATGTAATCTCTCTCACTTTATTCACCTTTTCCAGGTCACTAGAAGATGCATTACCATTTCATATTATGTAAGAGCAAAAACGAATGGCATTACAGTTGACTAGAATTCCTTTTCAACAAGGCAAAAAGAATATGACCATGAAAACTACAGAATTTCATGGAAATATACAATTGTTCATGGTAGACAGAAAAAAGAGTTTGTAGCTAAAAATGAGGGAATAAACTTCTGCAACTGATGTTAGTGAGACTTACCTAGGGAATTGATGCCGAGAATCAAGCCTTGCTGCCTAATACTACATTGAAATTAGTTATCCCCTTAATACAGGCATTGACTGTTGGCCTTCTGATTGTTTTGTAATCAATATAAATTATGAGACTTCTTAATTTTATTCAAGAAAACAATTACATTCAAAATCTAAAAAATTTTCGTAGGATGATTTTTTTTTCTGACTTAAGAGGTTAGTAACTGCTTCTAAAACAGTCACGACATACTGCCCATTACCTTGTAAGAGCAAATATACCTTTATTAAGAACCCTTCTTGGGAACAGTTAGTCTGTAACCACCCTTGAATCTAGAATGCTGAGTGACCTGAGGCTGGATAGCAATGAAACAAAAAGGAGAGAAAAAAAAAATATACTTTAAAAATAGCATTGGTACCAAAATTAGTGGAAAAATACTCTTAAAGGACAAAAATGTATTCAGAGTACTCCATTTAAGATAGGAAAACATAAAAAGGTTGAGAAAAAGAAAAATGAAAGAGTTGAAATATTTAAATTCTGAGGTTATTGTAAATCAGTTTCCAAAGAAAAGATAAGAATTTAGAATATCAATTCCTTTAAATACAGATATAAGGTACAGAAGTATAGATATTAATGTGATGCATGTAGGCAAATTCTTGGAGTATATTATCAAGTAAAGGACACGCAGTGGAAATGGAACACAGTAATTTTTACTACGATAAGATGATAGTTTGAGAGAGCATTGATCCAAACCCATAACGATTACATAAAATTTGTATTAAAAAACACATTGTGGATTCAATTAAAAAAAACTTTTACAGTTTAATCAATTAAACTTTTGTGGCACTATAATTTATAATGAGAGCTGAGATAGATAATCTTAATTTCCCAAGGGTCTGAGATGATCCAAATCTAAACTAAATATGCAAGTTTCAAGTAACTTTTCTTTTAATAACTACTTGTTTTAAAATATGAAGGTAGAGCCTGAACAACAGTTTTTTTGCAAGGTCTCTATAAGAATAGTACACCCTGCTAAATTCTAAAGTAGTTCAAACAGAGTATTTTTCCAGTGATTTCCAGCTCTTCAAAGAATGAACCTTTCCTGCCCTGAAAGCTCTCTGTATAACAAACTAGCCAGTTTTTGAGGGAGCCTCTGGCAGTGGAATGTGGTTATAAGAGGTCACCTTCATAATATGGAAATTTTCAAAATTCAAAATCAGTTTGAGCGGCAAGAAAGTCTTCTAAAAATCCCTTACCTTATTAAATCTGTGAGTAGAAATTCTCCCCTTCACAGTAACGCACTCAGGGATAAGGAATATTGGCATAGTGATGAGGTAGAAATAGTTTCCCCAAGGCATTCTCAGCAACATTCTTTATGCAGTGTGAATTTTCTGGAAAAAATTCTCAGTCAGGATAAGGACTGTCCCATATTTATACACTTGACAATTTTTAAAAATACAACAGTATCTGGAAATTAATATTGAAAATCCACATAGGTGATGGAAGAATAAGCCTAAATATAATTTAAAAGCATAAATATAAGTTCTCCTGTCAAGTCAAATGTTTGGGACTTGTACAATGGTTTTTTAAGGCTACTTAACTAATAAAAAAGTAAAATAAATTTTCTTTACCCTCCCACATCTCTTCAACACTCACAAGCTGTAAAGGTAAAGTTTGCCACACAGGATATTCAAAAGATTTAGTTAACTGGAAAACATATCTTGATACACTGGAGAGATCCCTAATCTCCCTCGAGGTGTTAAAGCTACAAAAGTGAAAAATCCTAATAAGAACAGATACTTGCATTTAATAAGAATTTATTAATTTTAATCCTAGCTACCTCCCTTCTCCCGTGTGTTAGTCTATTCATTTCTGCTGATATCCACATTATTGTACATCAAACCCATAAATATAAAAATTTTATTCAAATATATTAGAAATGCTCTGCTGGGAAGTTTGGGGGGCATTAAGATATTCAGGGTAAAACAAAGAATGGTCAAAAAAGATAATATAGTTTTAATTATATTCTTTATCACTCTGTTAATGTGGAAGAAACTGAGGAAGTTCCCATATTGGAAACCTTTACAGAGAACTCAGAGAAGGTATAGAAATAAAATGCTTCTGGAAGTGAAATACTAAAACAGAAACTAGAAAGCAAATTTATAAAATGAAAAACAAATCCCAAGGTCCAGAATATAAATCCTCATGAATTCTGATGGAATAAAGGGAGAAGCCTTTGAGGAATCAAAACTCATCTCTGCTGATGTTCTCCCATCACTAGCCTCTCCCTCTTTCATTCTTATTTGTTAGTTAGATTGGGAGGTACTGTCAAACTACACAAAATTGTGCTCAGGTATTTGCTGATTACCCATAAATCTTTTCTTTTTTCTTTTCAATTGACTGAATCATTTTATGTAATCATTCTCTTTTGTAAAAGTCATTAAAACCTTCAACTCAAAATGTTTTAAATATCTGAAACAATGGCTGAAGGAGACAAACACTAAGTTAGTTTCAAGAGTAAGAAGTGTTAAGCTCCTCACACCCTTCTGTGAAAAACTAAAGCTCTCTCTCTCTTTCTTGTTTTCCACCTTGCTACTTTTGTTTGCAGAGTTTCATTGTTAATGGATGTGCTGGTTTTGGCTGTGGTGGAGTTATTTTTCTTCACAGTGACTGGTATGGGGCCGTGTTTTAGATTTATGCTGAACACAGGGCTGATAATCACAGAATCATAGAATCATACGGGCTAGAAGGGACCTCTGAGATCATCAAGCACAACCCTTGATCCACTACTACCAGTTACTAGACCATGGCACTAAGTGCCACATCCAGTCTCTTCTTAAATACCTCCAGGGACAGAGAATCTGCCACTTCCCTGGGCAGCCCATTCCAATGCTATATATAGTGATGTTTTTTGTTATTGCTGAGCAGTGCTTACACAGAACCAAGGCCTTTTCTGCTTTTTGTACTTCCATGCTGGCAAGGAAGTTGGGGGTATATGGGAGGTTGGAAGGGGGCTCAGCTGGGACAAGTGATCCAAACCAACCAGAGGGATATTCCATACCATATGACATCATGCTCAGTACATAAAGCAGGGGGAAGAAGAAGAAAGGGAGAGATGTGTGGAGTGATGGTGTTTGCCTTTCCAAGTAAACATTGCATATGATGGGGCCTTGCTCTCCTGGAGATGGGTGAGCACCTGCCTGCCATGGGAAGCAGTCAATTAATTTTTTGTTTTGCATTGCTTGTGTGTGCAACTTTTGCTTTCCCTATTAAACTGCCTTTATCTCAATTCGTGAGTTTTGTAGCTTTTACGCTTCTGATTCTCTCCCTGACCTTACTGGTGAGGGAGCGAGCAACCAGCTGCTTGGGGCTTGGCGGCTGACTGACAATGGCCCAGGCTGATTTTAGGAGTTAGCAGATGGTACTGAAACCTGTGGACTCAGGTAAAACAGTTCATTTAAATTAGGTAGTTTACACCAACATGCAGTAGTTTATTCTAGAGTCCTTACATGTTTCTGGAAAGGCTCTAGAAAGTCTATCTTTGGGCACTACAGCACAGTACAGCTCTGTTATTTCTTTTACAATATTTCAATATCTAAAGTTCTCTTCTCTCACATTTCCTTTCCTTGGACACAACTTTCTTATTCCGTATCTCCTACAATGTCAACAAAGTGAATCTCTTCATGTGTGGAGTAATGCTGGGATATATAGGCATGACCAAAAAAGAGATTATGGTTATTTCCCCCTAGAGATATGAGAGAAGAAATTAATTAAAGTGATCTTTCTGTTTTCTCTTTTGTGTACATTTTCAGACTTTGGAAGTAATCTCTTTCCATTGACAATAATTAACAACCTTAACAAGGATCCCTGGAGAGAGCTTTTCTAATTGAAAAGACCGCATATAAGTGGAAAGAAGGAAAAGAAGGTCAGTTTGGTGGGTTTGGTGGCTATTTTTTATTTCTTTTTATGAAAGCATGCATATATGGAATACACTTGGTGAGTCTTTGTATGTCAGATACAGGATGACAAATCATGGTGCTGTCTTCTAAAATTGATAAAATTGTTATTATTTAACTTCCCATCATGGCTAGGCTTCGCGAACGAAGATTTGTGAAGGACTCTACCCACGCTTGCTACAAGCGCGCTGATGGCTAAAAAGGCCAATGCGAGATAGACACGTCCGGTTGCAAAAGGCACAGCAGAATGGCTCCCCAGGTGGTACTGAAAGGACACGGTTCTTTCTGCGTTGCCTTTTCTCCTCGAGAGTGATCCTGCGTGTATTTTCAAAAGATATTGCAGCATTGTGAATAGTGTGTCTCCAGGCCTCCCGATTGGAGGCCAGAGCAGACCAGTGGTGGTGATCGATATGGCCAAGGCTGAGATGTTGTTTCAGGGAGTCCTTATATCTCTTCTTCGGGGCTCCTCTCTTGCGGCAGCCAGTGGCAAGTTCACCACAGAGCACAATCTTAGGGAGGCGGTAGTCCTTCATCCTGGAGACGTGCCCTGCCCAACGCAGCTGCATTCGCAGTAACATGGCCTCAATACTTAAATTTGTAACAAAACCAAATTTGCTGTGTAGCATGGAATATCTAAAGATGATGATAAATCACTGGTGCTGAAGAGAAGAAAGGGGGATAGTATGAGGGATGGGTTCTTTTTACAGATGCAGAAAAAAAAGAGACCAAATTGAATAATTTCCTGAGCACACTAAAATACAGATTTATGTGACAGGGTCCCTATGGAATGATACTGGTTTGGTTCCTAATCAATAGAGAGCGTTGGTATCTGATTGGTTTATTAATCTCATTCTTGTGAAATCAGTTTTAATTTGCTGAGAATCTAATTGCATTTATTGTATGATTAATTGTGTCAGGGTGCTTTGAGCCCTGGAAAGGCCTTTGTAATAATTTACATCTGATTAAAAGAAAAAAAATATTTTATGAAATCAAAATAATACAATTTTTGAAATCTGGGGGGAAAATTATATCTCTGCTCTAGGAAGGCTCCTCAATACAAGAGACACGCAGCTCCAGGAGCAGGTTTAGCGGAGGGCAGAAAAGATGATTAGGGGACTGGGATAAATCTCTTACAAGGAAAGGCTGAGAGAGTTGGATCTGTTCAGTCTTGAGAAGAGAGGTCTGAGAGGGGACCTCATCCATATCTTTAAGTAGCTGAAGAGAGGGTGTCAAAAGGAGAGAGCCAGGCTCTTCTCGGTGGTGCCAAGCAATAGGACAAGAAGCAACGGGTAGAAACCGATGCAGAGGAAGTTCCATCTGAATGTGAGAAAGAACTTCTTTGCAGTGCCCGTTACCACACACTGGGACATATTGCCCAGAGTGATTGTGGAGTCTCCTTCACTGGAGATATTCAAGAACCACCTGGACACAATCCTGTGCAATGTACTCTAGGATAACCCTGCTTGAGCAGGGAGGTTGGACCAGATGACCCAGTGCAGTCCCTTCCGATCTTACCCATTCTGTATTTCTGTGACATACAATGTTAAAAAATCATTGCTAAATTTTATTTTTTTTTTAGTGCAAAGACAGTAGCAAATTCTAGGTTGAAATGTTTCCTATAGAAAAGCTATTGCTATTTTGCCTTTTGCTCACCAAATTTAGCATAATGTTTTCAGGAGCTTCATGCTTGCTTAGCCCACCGTCAACATATGTATTATTCCCAGTACTTTAAGTCGTCTTCAGGTAGGATGAATCTGCCAAATCAAACATGAATTCATAAATATGTAAATTCTTCCTTGTAACAGAAACTGATTGGGATAGGGTTGACTTTGCCCATAGCCCACACAGTCCTGTGCTTTGTATTTGAGGCTGAAATGATGTTGATTACACACTGGTGTTTTAGCAGTTGCTGAGCAGCACATCTAGGTTGTCACACACACACTTGTACACAATTATACACTATTTGTACACAAATATACACTCACAGGCGAGGACAGGGGGTGGTGGCAAAAGGCTGGGAGAGGACATAACTGGGACAGCTGAGCCAAACTGACTGGAAGGATATTCCATACCATATGATAACAATAAAAACTAAGGGAAAGCATGAGAGAGGAGGGTCACAGGGGATTTCATTAATAAGATGCTGGTCTCCTGAAGAAACTGCTACATTTACTGAGGCCCTTCTTACCAGAAAATGGCTGATGGGAAGTAGATAATAAATCTTTTCTTTTTTTTCCCTTTTGCTTTGCTCCTGTGTACAGACTTTTTTTCTTATATTAGACTGTCTTTATCTCAATCCATGAGTTTTTCTTACTTTCTCACCCTTTCCTGCTGAGAAGACGGAGGTAGAATGTGGCTTGGTGGGCATTCAGCTGTCAAACAAGGTTAATCCAACATATGAGTTGAAAAACCAAACCAAATATCCCAAACCAATATCCACCTTTATTTCCTGAATGAAATCCACTGATGTCGAAAATGGAGCACTTTGAGGACATTATAAGATTGTTCTGTTCACTAAACATGCAACCCTTAAAGCATCGGAAGTAGCCAATTTATAGAGGGGGAAATCTACAGCAAACTGTAGATTAACTGTAGATCAAAATATTAAAATTAAACATGAGACTTTTAAATCCCTGTCCTTTCCATTCTCTTATATTGTGGTTTAACCCAGCAGGCAGCCAAACACCATGCAGCTGCTCACTAATTCACCCATCCCCCTGTGGGATGGGGAGAAAATTGGAAGGAACAAAAAGTAGAACTCATGAGTTGAGGTAAAAATGGTTTAATAGGACATAGGAGGAAGGTAAGTAATAACAAAGTAATTAGAACATATGAAACTAGTGAAGCACAATGCAATTGCCCATCCCCCACCGACTGATGCCCAGCCCTTTCCCAGGACCTGGGTCAGTTTTTGCCCTAGGTTTATATGCTGTGCATGACATCACATGGTATGGAATATATCTTTGGCCAGTTTGGGTCTGCTGTCCTAGCTATGTCTCCTCCCAACTTCTTGAGTACCCCCAGCCTCCTCACTAGTGGCATAGTGTAAGAAGCTGAACAGTCCTCAACTTAGTGCAAGCCCTGCTCAGCAACAATAGAAACATCATTGTGTTATCAACACTATTCTTATCCTAAATCCAAAACACAGCACTGTACCAGTTACTGGGAAGGAAATTAACTATATCTCAGCTGAAACCAGGACATCTTGTCATACCACAGCTGCAATGCTTCAGGGAAACAAAACTTGTTTGTCAGTCAGTTTAGCACCTGCAGATGAGATTGATTGCATATTCTCTTCCCACCTGTATCAAATGAGCTAACCAAACTTTTCAATTATTTAATCATTTCCAGTCCAGTTAAATCTCATTTTCAATGAATCTCAAGTCTGCATCAATGCATAGAAAACATTTTTAATTATTAGAAAAGTAAACAGTATATACTTAATTTCAGCAGAAAAATATGCAGAAAAGTCTACATGCATTCATAGAAATTATGTTAAGGAATACACTATTTTATATTTTCACAACATGTAAAGTGTCTGTACTGTTTGATTTTAGGTCCAAGGTAGCTACAGTTTAATCCCTTGAATGCTGGAGACAGAATGCACTCAGTAGAATAAATATAACTCAAAATTTCTTGGTTATGCATACTCATTCACTCAATTATTCTTCTTGTAAACTTTTCATAATTTGACTTACATGCTTGAATTTTTTCATTTTTTAATTGAAAATACACTGTGACATAGTGTAAGGCTACAACTTTTGCCCAACCTTCCTTTTGTTTATAAGAATAGCACTGTCTGTCATGTCCTTCCTACAAATTACTTTGATATGGGTTACACATCACACTTGTCACTGAAATCAATCTTCCAGTGTTCTAGCCTGGTGTTATAATATGTGTGGACAGCATATCTAGAGTCAGAGTAGGAGGGTTCCAAAGACACTTCAGTTACATTTCCCCCCTGAACCTTTTTAAATAAAAAAAAAAAAAGCCCCAAAAATGACCAACAAGTAAAAAGAGTCCCACAGAAATATCAAGAACACTACAGTAAAAAAGATTCACTAAAGAAACTGTGAAGAAATTAATGCAATAGAAAGTAAAGAATTCAGTTTTTTTCCTCGATTCAATTATCTGCTGTCTTCCATGTACTGAATTTTAAAATCAGTTTTAATATGACTTTGTTTTGCTGACTTTTTCATTGTGTGGGTTTTTTGCCCTTTTTTTTTTATCTAATGAGATTTTACCTTAAAATCTCTCCGCTTTTTTAAAGTCGTCATTTCGCACAGTATTATCATAAATCTTTAAGAGGGTATTAGCTCAGAGGCTTGGGCTCTTCACTAACTTCTATAACATCCAACCTGTTCAAAGTTAGGTGGATTCTTTTGCATAATGGCTCAAAGACATCCTTCCTATGGGTCTACTTCACTTGTGCATCATTTCTAATCTTGATCATCCAAAACATTGTTTCCACTCACCTTCTGTAAAGCCCTGGGTCAAAGTCAGAAGCTGCCCAGGAATTTTACCTATATTTAAGACTCCAAAACAATTCACCACCTAATTTTTTGTAAAGCCTTTTAGTTCTTTAATAGCTTGAACTTGCATAAAGAGAACACGCTACATGTGTTTCCCAAGAGAGTTCTTTTAATTTAATGTGAAAATAGGCATTTTGACAAAAGTTTCCAGGAGTAACGTACAACCAAGGAGAAGAATCATTTTACAGAGCACCCAACACACACTAATCTACACTAACTAAGAAAAATGCAATTGGTTTTAAGTTACCCTCAAGAGATTACAGAAAGACTAAAGGAATAAAACAGAGTAAGAAGAGAAAGAAGGAGTAAAGGAAGAGGTTAGAATAAGAGAGAATTGTATTGCTACCACCAAAAAGTTGATAGCTGATCCCAAGCAAAAGGCAAATGAAGCCCCCGTGTGCCTCTATTTATACGGTCTGGCTGGTGTGGCCACTCCTCCCAGGCGGGACATGCGGTTCACTGACCACTCCATGCCCTCCGGGCCAGAGTGAGGGGTGATGCAGCCAATCAGAGGCTCCAGGGAGCATGGTGTGGGTGGGCTACCAGGCAGGCCTTTTTTGAGTGACAACCCTCAGCCACAGGGCTCTTGTGCCATGTGCGTTCTGTGTGGTCATTAGGCTGAAGGTCATTTGGCTCCTGATACTGGAGGCCTGGCCATGAGGCCTCCAACCTGGCCCCTCCCCAACACCCACAGAGTTGGTTGATTTGACCCAGTAATTAATGCAGTGAGATTAATCCAGTCTCTCTCATCTTCATGAAATGCAATCATGCCTTTCTGACAGCCAGCCAAAAACCTAATACAAAGCTTTTTTCCTAGTCTGTCATTTTAGTTGTATAACTCTTCTTCTGCACTGTTGTATTGGCTGCTTTTCTGACAGAGGAATAGAAATAGACTTCTTATCTTCACAGTCAAACATCTTACAGATTATATCAGCTCTCAATTATTATTCAGTATTAAGAGAATGACTCTTGTCTGTGAGAAGCAGTTGAGTCTAGCTTCATGAACTTAGGGAAAAAAAAAAAAAGAAACAATTATAATTATGAGATAGAAACTACCTGAGTTCCAAGAGGAGGTGGGAAATTACCCTAACCTACTTTGCTGATGTTTTAACAAATGATTCCCATGAGCGCCTGCCAACACATCACACAGACTAACACAGTAGTGGGTTTGGCTTTCCTTTTGACTAATTCAGTTTTCATGAAATGGGAATTAAGTCATAAGAAATATGCAAGTTCTTTGATAAGTAAAAATAGTTTAATCTTCACTTACTTTTAAATCAACTCTGTCAGTACATAATAATGTAAGATAATTTTTGCTGAAAAGTGCTTCATTTTTCTAAATATACTCTTTGAAATGGAAACTCTTCCTCCCTACTGCCATCTTAGAAAAAAGAGTTTCTTGAGGGATTGCTCTAGTTTTTTTTTCCTATCTGTTGTATCTTTTATATTAATATTATGTATTTAGTCACTTATTTAAACAAACAATTCTGCTTTCTTTTTCCCTTTACATAGCTAATAGCCTGACATAAAGAGCTAATGCCCTTTATCCACACAGGGAAAGTGCCAGTTGTTCACCATGAACATGTACTAGAAAATATTTAGGTGTTGAAAGTATCTTCCCCTTGAGGTTAAACTGTCAATAAACTATATCATTTGTGTACCAAAAAGAAAAAACAACCAAAAGAACCCACTGCCCAAACCTAAGCCCCACAAACTAGCATGAAAACCTAAAATAAGGCCTGGCATCAAATTTACCACAAACACAGAATATAGGCTTTTAGATCATTTGTCACCATGGTGACTGTACAAATAAGGTAATTTTAACAAAAGCAATTTAACAAAGGGCTACTATTAGTGTGGGCGAAATAGTAATAATATTTAAATATTGAAAGATAATAGAGAAAAAAAATCTTCTTGTTTTGGGGTTCTTTGAAACAGAAAGAAAAACCTGTCTGGAGTTTTCTTTATTTTGAAAATCATAGAATCCTAGAATACACAGAATATCTCAAGTTGGAAGGGAGCCATAAGAATCATTGAGTTCAACTGCCTGCTCCTGGAAGGACTATCTAAAACTAAACCATACCACTAAGACTGTTGTCCAGACTCTAACAGGCTTAGTGCATGACTACTTCCCTTGGGAGCCTGTTCCAGTGACTGACCATCCTCTGTTTCCATGAAGAACCTTTCCCTAATGCCCAAATACGAACAGAGTAGCTAATCTCCTACTTGTATTAATCTGTATAAAATATTCTTAGATATTTTTCTTTTCTTAATTAGGTATTAACTAATGGAGACAAGTTGTATAGCACGCAGAATGCTTTTCAAACTACTATTTAAAGGTTATCACCCTAGTAACTATCCCAGATCTCATAACTGTCAAGTAGGCATCTGACCCAATTGCAGGAGAAAAATGTAATTTTCTCAAGTGCTGGAAAAATACAATTTTTTTTTAATGGTCATTTTATGAATTACACATGAATTATTATAAATAATTATTAATTTTAATGCTTTACTGTAACTGGAACACATTTTTCTTAAAATTGAAAAATCACTGGAAAATGAATACAAACATCTAGTAATGAAGTGTGATAATAAAGGGGGTGTAAAGAATGTGTGATGGGATTGTCTTTTTCTCAATCATAAATATTTAAAATCCTCATAGCAATTCACTGTACTGTATTTATTAAGCAAATAATTATAGAATGAAAGCTGTATATTTACTTTAAAGTGAATTCAGAAATTTTCATCAGCCTTGACTTACAAATAATTTGAGCATTGAGAGTTAAAAGTTCATAGTTTTTTACACTCATTATTTTTAATAATTAAGTTCTGGCTACAATACCATAAAGGTACCTAGAAGGAGCTTTTATAACAAAAAAAGAAAATGAGCATAATCCTGTATTAGAAAGTGCTGTTGTACATTTATAATCACTCTCTGAAAATAATTGTGAATCACTACATGGTTTCTATGTCTGTGAAGTACGCAAAGATTTGCAAAGTATCTGAGAGTGCCATATTTTTTCTTCAGCTCTTCCATACTGCCTCAATAGTTCCCATGCTCTTAGCTATTAAAAGAGGACAATCAATTTTTTATATAATAACCAGTCATTATCCCAGAGCTTTTGCTGTATACAAATATGCTTTGTATTGCATCTTGGGTATGTTGTAGCACTGAGACTAAACTGTGTTTTTTAAGAAAGTACCATAAACTTTGGCATAAGCATTAGGTTTGCTGCCAGCATGTATATACTATAGACCTCTAAGTTCTGGGGAAGTAACTGGAATTCTAATGTTTTGCTTTTTGTTTGCTAAATCATCAAAATTTTTTTGAATCATCAGAGTTCTCCTGAGTCCTAATGAATAAGTCACTATGTTTTATCTGGGTAAAGGGTTGTCATGGTTGAAACCCAGCCAGCAAGCAAACACTACACAACTGCTCGCTCACTCCTCCACCAGGGGGACCAGGGAGAGGATTGGAAGGGTAAAAGCTAGAAAACTTGTGGGTTGAGGTAAAGAAAATTTAATAGAGAAAGCAAAAGCTGCGCACACAGGTAAAGCAAAACAAGGAATTCATTCACTGCTTCCCATGAGCCAGCAGGTGTTCAGCCATCTCCAGGAGAGCAGGGCTCCATCATCATGTGTAATGGTTACTTGGACAGAAAAATGCCAACACTCCAAGCATCCCCCCTTCTTCCCCCTCACTGTGTATTACTAAGCATTATGACATATCATATGGAATGACTGTTCGGTCACTTGGGGTCAGCTGTGTCTCCTCACAGCTTCTCATGTACCTCCAACTTCCTTGCCAGTGTGGCAGTACAAAAAGCAGAAAAGGAATTGTCTCTGTATAAGCACTGCTCAGCAATAAAAAACCCCACTTCTAGATTATCAACCCGGTGTTCAGCATAGATCTAAAACGCAGTCCCATACCAGCCACTGCAAAGAAAAAACTTTTCCCCAGCCAAAACCAGCATATGGATTCAGTGATATCAGACAAGTAGAGGCACATGATCCTACACTACAGCTTCATGAAATGTCAGATGATACTTCAACATAAACATCTACTTCTAGATTGGGTGGGGGGAAGTACTCTTACAGCACCCAGTGTCACAAAGTGATAATTTCCAGGATCAAGCTTGATGTTGAGGTTTCTCTACAGCTATCATAGAATCATGGAATATTCTGAGTTGGAAGGGATCCATGAGGATCACAAAGTGTTTTCCAAACACTTTTTGAACACTGACAGCCTTGGGGCCATTGCCATTTCCCTGAGAAACTTGTTCCAATACTTGACCATCTTCTCAGTTAAGAGCTTTTTCTGAATATCCTATCTGAACTTGCCCTGATGCAGCTTTAAGCCATTCCTTCACAACATATGACCTGACGTCAGAAATAGGAGATAAGAACCTCTCTCTTCACTTCACCTCATGACAAAGTTCTAGACATCAGTCCTCACCCTTCAATCTCCTTTTCTTCAAACTGAACAAATTTAGCATCCCCAGTCCCTCCGCATAAGTCATGCCTTCTAATCCTAGTGTGATAAAAAAATAATAGAAAAAGCCAATTGCAATCACTCCTTCAAGCACTCCATTTCTGATCTCTCAGTCTTGCTCCTCAAAGGAGAACAAAAATCTTACACACCAGACTAAAACGCAGAACAATTTTAAACGAAAAAGAATTCAATATATATCATGGCATATCATATTTTTGCATGATCTCATTCCCTGCTGTTAAAGGATTTTCTCTGCCCTAGGTTTCCTGCAGAACTGTCTTAACATCTGGTTCCAGGAAAAAATTGAGTGGTACAGCAATAGGGACCGCTCAAGCTGTTTGTGCCAGAGATCAGAGAATCATAGAATAGCTCTGTTGGAACATACCTTTAAGATCGTCTGTTTCCAACCCACCTGCCATGGGCAGGGGCACCTTTCACTAGACCAGGTTGCTCAGAGCTCCATCCAACCTGGCCTTGAACACTTCCAGGGATGGGACATCCACAGCTTCTGTGGGAAACCTGTTCCAGCATCTCACCACCCTCACAGTAAAGAATTTCTTCCTAATCTAAATCTAACCTAAATCTAATCTCTTTCAGTTTGAAGTCATTCCCCCTTGTCAAATTATTTTGAACTACAGTCAGAATCGCTTATATATCTGAAAACATGAGTAGTAGCTGAAATATAGGTTTGCAGTATATATGAAGATATTGTAATATATGTGAAGATCCAAAATCTCTATGATTATCTTTACTTCTGGTAATCTCTACAACACTGGGGGCTGAAAAGTGAGCAGTTTCAGAAGCTTTAGAGCAGTGGAGGAAAACATGAAATATTTCTCAATGATGATCTATGTATAACACATGGAATCATGAGGGATTTTGTTTTGGTAGAAATAAACAGAAGGTGAAAAGAGGAAATAAAGACTGTATAAACAAAAATGACAAAATGAGGAATGCAGAAGCAACTTGTTCCAAACATGGGCTGTCTTTTCAAATTAAGAAATTAATCAATTAACATGAATTGAAAACACAGTGTAAGAGAAAAAAAAATTTAAAATGCCATTAGATGCAGGGATAATGCTATAACCACATTAGCTGACAAAAGAAATATCTAGAAAGCTCTTTGCACGAAGTGGACTGTGCAAAGTCATTATCAGAACTTGAGATACAAAAACCAGAATTGTATCAATGTCGGGCATTATGAATACCTATAATCAAGGAACTTCCTGATGCTGCAGAACTGTTAAATGTTCGATTCCAAAAAAAAAGGCCCTGATACATAAGGCACAGCAGAATCTGTTCACATCCACTATTTTATTTTTATTGCATCTTCTGTGTTTCTTTCCACTTTCTTTGACTTCATTGATCTTAGCTCTGTTATGCTGAGAATTGTATTAGCCAAATAGCTGCACCTGAACATTTTACAGCTGGCATATGGCCAGCATAGGTGAATACCGTAAGATGTAGAAACATGTTCTATTTTCACTAAATAGTAAAACTGTCACTATTTTCAACAGAAACAAGGCTTTGGCCGCAGATTTGCCTCATCAGCATTATTTCTGTGTTTAAAAATCAACAGAGTGTGACATAACAGGGAGTGTGACATAACAGTATCTGTTAACAATCAGTGATATCTTACCATGACTGATTAAAGTATGACACTTAAAAAATGACACTTTTTTCTCTCCTTTTCCTGTATTGCATAGCCAATCAAAAATAAGTATCTTTGAAATTCATAGTTTGTTGGGGAAATGATCTATTTTTTTTTTAAGTGCTTTTATTATCTATTCTGGAAGTTTCCTTTAGAAACCACAAAATAAATGCCTGCTGCTCTATTAAGAAATCTCCACTTGTGTTCTGCAGGCATCAGTTTCATTTTACTCTCAAATTCCTAATGGAGTTTAAAATTAAAATTAATGTTCCTGTTTACTTTCTAGTATATTCAAAAGCCTAATCAGTGATGTCAACACATCTCAGTGTTTCTCTATTAATGCCTGATATAGGCAGTAAAGGAAGCATTGGGCACTGTTCAGTAGGCCAGTCACTGGAGGATATTTTTTATGTTGTCAGCTGTGAACCAACTGAACTGTAATAAATAGTACAATTACTGGAAACAAAATAGCACACTGACAAGACTGAAATGATATTAAGCAGGACACTTGGCAAATACATAGTCTTTTACCCAAAAGGATTAGAATATGAATTGAAAGGGGATTACAGCAGTATACCCAGAAATTAAAGACATTCCTGGTCTCTCAATCCCATTTTAGTTTTATGTCTTCTAAAGCCCTTTATCTCACTAACAGTGTAGTGTTCTACCTTCCATGAGTGCCCTTGTACTCATATATTCCTGAGTGTCTGCTTTTGATACATAACAGCATTCACAAATGTTGATCAGTTATCATTTAAAGCTTTTCTTAAGATAATTTTTCATATGTACTTCTCCACCTGAAGCTGTCACTCCATCATTTAATCTTGATAGCTCCATATATGGACCATTATGCCTCCTCCACTGACATTGCTTATGAAGCAGCTGTTTTATATGAATCTCTTTTGTTCTCATAGTCATTGCTGTCACTAGCACATCTGTCTTAGTTGTATGCTGCCTTTGTTGATTTCAAGTTAGTGAGTCTATTTGCATCAGTTGATAATCTGGATCTAAACCTTTGTGATTAACATAGGACAAATATTTCCTGGGGACAAACAAATAACAGGCACTTAAGCATAAGATTTTCTTTTAAAATACAATATAAAACATAATTTATTGATGAATTAAATTTGGAAAACAGAAAAGAAGAAGAAAATCTTCTACCTCTTATTCTACACAGCAAATTTAAAGCATGAATCCCTAGGGAATTTGACTATTTTATATGTTTTTAAGAAATATTTTAAATTAAATTTTACTTCATTGTTTTATAACATAAGCATTTACATTCCCACCATCTGTAAAACACTAGACACTGCAAGTGTATCTGCCACTTCAGATAGATTCCAATGTTAGTTTTAGGAGACATGTTTTTTTTCCCATGAATTTTAAGTTTAGAGATCTTTCAATTTACTGACACAAGTCTCTTAAAAATTCTGGATAAATTCATACTGGATATCAGAATCAGTTTGTGGTATCATTTCCTGAGATGTATGAATATTTTGCAACATTCTCATGACACTAACAGAATTTACAAGGTCAGAATACTGTCCAGCTGTCATGATGGTTGAGAAAAACATCCCCCATTGATGTACCCTTTAAAAGTAGCTAAGAGCCAAACAAAGAATTCAATTAGTGCAGCATGTTTTTGATCAATATACCTGCTGGCCATTAAGCCTTTAATACTGTCAGTAGTACATTCATTTTCAACCTTATTAAGGAAGTCTTACAAAAATTGTCTTAAATTTTACTTTGGTAGACCAAATTACAAGTAAAGTATAGCAGAGGACTACCTGGTTTTTAATGCTGAAGCATAGTGATATTCTAATCAAATTTCCTTGATAACTTAACCTCTCTTAAAACATGGAACAACAGCACAAAGAACCTCATTACTCTTATACATTAAGTAATTGATGAATATTTTATACTTTATATTAAGAAAAATATTTATAAAGGTATATCTAAAGATTAAAATACATTCAACTGATATTAAACTAATATTAAACTAATATCTACTAGGAGCAGATATTTTTCTGAAAGAGTATGCTATGTTACAATACAAACTAAATCATTAACATTTTTTAGAAAAGGTATTCAGTATAACTGGATTCTCAGTATAACTCATACCCATCAGATCACATCTGATAGAACAAAATACCATAGTTCTTAAACCCTAGAAAAGGAAGTCAGGAAATGAATGTTAATGGGTAAATGCAGGCAGTATTATTGATTCTTAGTGGAATTTTATAACTTCAAAAATTAAATATTCCCATTTTCCATTTTTAAAATAGATCTCTCCTAATTTAAGCCAGAAATGAAACATATTAGAGGAGGAAATCAAAGTTAAGTTGTTATTGTGAATCCCTCTTTCATGTCCAGTTTCCATCCACATATTTTTCTCATCATGGTCACTTGCTGGATATCAATTCTAAAATTAGTATTGTAGCAATTGTTAAATGTGATTGGGTTTACTTGGCTTTTGCACAGAATAAGTGCAAATTCTTTCAGTAACTAGAACTATTGCCTTGATTAATGTGCAGTGCCTTTGATTTGTGACATGCTTTTCTGGTGGCCATGTAAGCAGAATTAAAACAGTTCTGATTATTGCCTACAGAAATCTTGTTTCCTTGCTATAATTTCTTTTTACTATTTTCTATTACCTCTGCATACGGACTAAATCTATTTCATCTGATCACAAAGTAAAAATAATTGTTCTTATTAGAAGAATGCTCTATCTTAGCAAAATTGGAATCAAATCAGCAGCTGATGTAACCAAGAGAGAAATAATTCCAGCTATGCCTTTGTCACCCAGAGATAAACCAAGACAATGCTTAGCTGGGAGACTAGTACACAGTTAGCTGTGATTAGTTGAATAATTGTGATCTTGGTCCTCCAGATTAACACTAGGATTGCTTTACTTATTAACTCTTGCTGTTAAGGCAGTAACTCTAAGAAATAACCTTGTAAAAAATCTCTTGTCTTGTACGCACAATGCTATTGATTTACACTGGCAATAAGTTTTCATCTTTAAAAAAAGAGGAAGTTTATGCTATTTGCACTAAGTTTTCAAGAGAGATAATAAACAATTTCTTTTAAACATTAGTATGTGATTTAAAAATCTCAACATATTAAAATATAAAATGCTACATTAAGCTATTTTTTAAAGTCTTTATTGAGGTAATACTGAAAACTCACTTCCCTTGTATGCATACTTGGCAGAGATTTGAGGCTGAGCCAGTGGAAATTTGTTCTAACACTTCTGAAAGAGATGACATTGTTTATATGGATTTTGCTTTCTTGTTCTTTTTTTTTTTTCTTTTGAGTTTCCAACAACAAGGCAGTGATCTGGATTGAATATCTGAAAGACAAATTGGTTTTATCATAAAAAAAAAAACCTCTGGATGTCTAAATGGAGAAATTAATTATGTGAATTGCAGATTGCTTTAAATTCTGATATAGACAGTTACTGTTTGTATGATCAACTTAATTCTGCAATCATAATTCTGCTCTTCACATATATTTATGCTTAATATTTCTGAATGATGATGCTACAAGGTTTTTAGAATATCTCACTACTCCAAACTACTAAAATTAGTCATTTTGCACTTGAGAATAGTCATCTGCAAAAATGCAGGGTAAGGACAAGCAGCAGTTTCATAGAATTTAATAGGAGGAAATAATCAAGCTCCATGTAAATCAAACTTTTATTCTACCACAAAAAAAAAAACAATCAAAGTATCGGTAAATAATTTTTTAGGCCCAACTGTCTACAAGGTATGGAAAGGGAATCTGCTGTTCTACCCTAGATTCCTGGGGAACTGCATCCACATCTGAACACTGCAATCCCCAAAAGACCTCAGTTCATGGATCAATTGATCAATTGACCCATTTGAGAATAATTTAAATTAGCAGTCGTATAGAAACAAATTGTATGAGAGCGGGTTAGAAAAAGAACTTATTTAATTTCTAAAACTTAAGACTAAAATGTTGATGCTCTCCCAATCCACCAAAGGCTTCTGCTAGGGGCAAGGGAATGGAATATTATGGTCCATATTAAGTGGGTTTCCAACAGAGCAAGGCAGATTCAGGTTACAGTCTAAAAATAGCTTTCTGATAGTAACAATAATGAAACACTGGAACTTTCTTTTATTAAGTTTAATATTAGTAGACTGTGGATGCTTTTAAACAAAGGTTAAGTAAACACCTATTGGGAAGTTCATAGCTAGAGCTAATACCACCTTAGATTTGGAAGGCTGACTAGGTCACGTTCTAGTCCTCTGTCATTCTATGCAAGCCACACAGAATCCTACATGGAAGAATAGAAGTTTGCCTAAGTGTATTTAAGACAGATTGGAGTGCTAGAGGGAGAAACCAAACCCAACCTAAAAGATATATCGACATATTCCGCATGTCATGGCTCACATTTTGTTATCAGATTGTTACACCTCTGCCAGTGAAAACTCTTGGTACTGGTGACTGGTTTGAAATGTGTGTTTATATTTATATAATACGCACATTATGATAAAATAAGAAAAAAAAGTAACTTTATTAGCTACAGCAAAATAAACCAACTTCCATTGGCACAGGGATTAATGGTTAAATACTTATTTTTTGCTAGGTGTATTTTTTTCCCTGTAATTTTTTAAAACATTCTATCCCATCTAGATATGAAAGAGTCTCTATTTTTCCATAGAAAATTGTGAGGAAATTGTATTTTCATTTTACTTTTGCTTTGAAGATTTGGCCCAATTTGCAAATACATATATATCTTTCCTACACAATGGTTAATACAGCTGAAGCACAAGTCAGGGCCTATGCAACAGTAACTTTCAGATGTTTCTGAAATGCTTCAGCACTGAGATAGAGTTTATTTCAGGTATGAAATAGATAGAACAGGTGCTATCAAACAGTTTTATTTCCTTTATGACATAAAGCCTCCATCTCATGAATGAAAGCCTAGGTCTTTCCAAATAGTAAACTTGCTGAGAAATGGTTTGAAGAGCTTTACAGTGATAACCTCAAAGCATAAAGGAGACAGTTCTATAGAGAGAAATAGGGAAAAATCTAGCCAAACTTCATGGGGAAACAAAAAGGGGAAATGCTATATTTTAACTGGGCTGAAAGGAAGAGAAATTTCCCTACCATAAACTTTTTGCTTATAATGGGAACTTTAAAGAATAACAAAACAAACTTCACAATGAACATATTTACTTTAAAAAAGACCCTCTAAATGTTATAATTCAAAATGTTTAGAGTGATATAAGTAATTTTTCTTGCATTAATTTTGGTTTGCTATTTACTTTGATACACCCTAACAGAAATGTATAGAATAAGAAATTAGGTTATCAGTTCTTACTGTTATTCTTGATCTGTTGGATTAGAAGAAAATAACACTAAATAGAAGGATATCTTGTGCGTTTCTAGGTCTAAAATTGTACTTTTCTACCCTGGATGAGAGTCACCTGCCAGGTGACATCAAATGAACCATCTGACATGGATTTGCTCCTTGGAAGTGTATACATTTTGAGTTGTCTGTGCAGACAACCTAATTGTACTGAGATTGCATGGCCAGGTTTTAGTAGAACTGGGGACTACAGGGGTGGCATCTGCAGAAGCTGACAGTGTGCCTTGCAGAATGCTGTGACTCCATGGGATGCCTGAGCTGGAACATGCTCCTGGTAGGATCTGTGGCCCTGTGGAGAGAGAAGCCTACACTGGAGCAGGTTTGCTGGCAGGACTTGTGACCCCCCAGGGGACCCATGCTGGAGCAGTTCATGAACGTGGGAATAACTCAGATTGGAGAAATTCGTGGAGGACTGTCTCCTATGGGAGAGATCTCATGCTAGAGCAGGGGAAGAGTATGAGCAGTCTTTCCCCTGAGGAAGAAGGAGCAACAGAGACAACGTGTGATGAACTGGCTGCAAGTCTCATTCTCTGTCCCCCTGTACCACATGGTGGGAGGAGGTAGAGAAAATTTGGAGTAATGTTAAGCCCAAGAAGAGGGGAGGGGAGGGGAAAGGTGTTTTTAAGATTTGGTTTTATTTCTCATTATCCCAACTTTCTATTGGCAATAAATTCAATTCATTTCCCCAGTCAAGTCTGTTTTGCCTATGACAGTAACTGCTGAGTGATATCTCCCTCTCCTTATCTTGACCCATGAGCCTTTTGTTATATTTTCTCTCCACTATCCAGCTGAGAAGGGGTGTGATAGAGCACCTTAGATGGGTGGGCACCAGGTACCGATCCAAGGTCAACCCACCACAGTAATATAAGGAAGTTTTGGTTTTGGTCAGGATTCTAGTCACGGATCTATTCAACTTAAGCAAAATCAGCAAGTTTACCAAAAGGGACTACTGTGTCACTCCTTCAAAAATATTTAAGTGCATGGACATTTATTAAATATCTGGATTTTAATTTTTTAAAAAACCAACCAACCAACCAACCAAAAATTGAACAAAAGAAAAAAGCAAACAAAAATAAAGACAAAAATAAAACATTTATTTCAAGAAAAGAAAGCAAATAAAATCTAAAATGTAGCTGGCAATTGCAGAAAACAGTTGCCCTTGAGAGGAAGGGAAGCACAGTCTTGCACATTGAGTAAAGATTTTAATGCTGTATTAGATGAAATAGGAAAAAAAAAAGATGGGATAAGAATCAAATCTTGAAAAAAACAAATTACTGAAGAATTACCAATTATTTGTCATTTCCAGCCGAACAACTGACATAGTTAACTAATGCAAGATAGGCAAGACAATGAAAATTAATACCGATATACATCTTCAGCCTATCTAATTTTGGGTGCATAAATAATGTCATCATGCATTCATTCATGGCTAGGCTTCGTGAACAAAGATTT
>VZRE01015257.1:0-13381 GCA_013396775.1 Cephalopterus ornatus | reverse complement strand
GCTCAAAAGACCCAAAGTCTTTGAGCAGTCCTTCATACCGGGATTTCTCGGAATCAACTTTGTAGGCCCTAATATGGCAACCTCATGCATGCAGGTGAAGCCATTTGATCTGCATTTGAGAAAAAGCCTCAAACTTTGATGACACATTAGTTATGTGTTGAACTGAATGTCACCCCAAGTAATTTTCATCCAAGTGATTTTGAGTTTTTTGCTTAGATTAATCACAGAATCACAGAATATGCTGAGTTGGAAGGGACCCACAAGGATCATCGAATCCAACTCTAAGAGGACCTTCTGCACAGGAACATCCCCAAGAATCACACCATGTACCTTAGAGTATTATAGAAATGCTCCTTGAACTCTGTCAGGCTTGGTGCTGTGACCCTGGGGAGACTGTTCCAGTGCCCAACCACACTCTGGGTGAAAAACTTTTTTCTGATGTTTAATCAAAACCTCCCCTGACACAACTTCAGGCCATTCCTGTGGGTCTTGTCATTGGTCACCAGAGAGAACACATCTCTGCCTGCTCGTCCTCTTCCCCTCCCAAGGAAGTTGTAACTGCAATGAGGTCTCCTCCAGGCTGAACAAACCAAGTGACCTCAGTTGCTCCTCATACGGCTTCCCCTCAAGGTCCTTCACTATCTCCATTGCCCTCCTTTGGACACTCTCCAATACCTTAATATCTTTCTTATGTTACAGTGCCCAAAACTGCACACAANGCTGCTGATGCTTTGCCTGATGCCCCCCAGGACACAGTTGGCCCTCCTGGCTGCCAGGGCACTGCTGACTCATATTCAACTTGTCATTGACCAGGACCCCCGGCTCGCTTTCCATGGCACTGCTTTCCAGCATCTCATTCCCCAATCCGTACTAGGGTTGTCCCATCCCGGGAGCAGAAACCAGCACTTTCCCTTGTTGAACTTCATATGGTTGGTGATTGCCCAGTCCTCCAATTTTTTGAAGTCTCTCTGCAGGGCCTCCCTGCCTTTGAGGGAGTAAACAGCTCCTCCCAGTTTTGTGTCATCTGCAGACTTGCTCAGTATCCCTTCCAGTCTTGTGTCCAGGTCATTTGTGAAGGAATTGAAGAGCACAAGGCCCAAGATGGAGCCCTGTGGAACCCCACTAGTGACAGGTCATCAGTCTGATGTCACTCCATTCACTATTATCCTCCTGTGCTCCACCCATGAGCCAGTTGCTCACCCACTGCTACATGATGTGTTTATCCAGTTGTGTGTTGGACAGTTTGTCCAGAAGGATCCTGTGAGACAATATTGAAAGCTGTGTTGAAATCCAAAAAGCTTACATCAACTGGCTTCCCTTGATCAACCAGTCGGATTACTTTGACATAGAAGGAAATCAAGTTTGATAAGCAGGCCTTCTACCTCCCTTGCTTGACTTTCAACATTTGGGAATTGCCTGTTCCTGTGCCCTTAGGAGTTGATATTTAAAATGTACTGATGGACCCCGGCACTGCAGAAACATTTTCCCAGGGGACCTTACTTACAAGTTCCCTGAGTAGCCCAAAGTCTGCTCTCTTCATGTCCAGAGTTGAGGTTTTGCAGGCACTTTTCTTCCTGTCAACAGAGATTTAAAACTCAATCACTTCCTGGTCACTGTAGCCAAGACAGCCACCAATCTCCATCTTGCTTACAAGATCCACTCTGTTGACAAGGGCAGTTGTCTTGGAAGTGTTCCTTAGTTCCTCAAAGACTAATTCATCAACATCATTGTTACCTTTCTTTTTTCTTCCCTTTTCCTTACCGTTCTGGAAAACACAAAAAGTGTCTTGGACTTTTTTCTATCTCTACCATTTTGAATAACTTTTTGATTGAACTGGAACACCAGACAGTATCTTCAGGAAGCTATAAATCTTACAGTCGTTCACTGTCTTAAATGTACAGTGTGAGCGCATTGCCTTACTCTGAAATGATTCTTGTCAGAATACCAGAATGCTACTTAAAGAGCTTTAATTTTATTTTTAAAGAAGTCTTGCATATAAAATGTACAGTTCCATAAGGCAGAATACTTTGGAAATGCTACCGACTTGAACTTATTCAAGAATTATAGTGCCTGGATGGTTAAATAGAACAACGTTTTGTTTGATTTTCTTTATGACTTATAGGGACACTTTATTGAAGGTATTCAAAATTTCAGCTATACTTATGTTTCTATAGAGAAATATAAACATTTCCTTTTGTATTGGCTTTAAGGCTTACAAAAAGGAGCAACACTAGTCACAATCAGAGACATTTTTTTAGAAAAAGCTAGTACATATTTGCTTGATAGGTGAAGAGCACTGGGAGTTGATCTTCTATTTCTTTCCATCAAAAATTGTACCACCTGTTAAAACCCACACATAAATACAAAATTGCACCCTAAAATATCTAGAATTGTTTTAATCACAAAAAATTGCATTCAATTAGGTAATAAATTTACTGAACATTGTGTTTTCTTACATAAATGAAGTGAAATTAAAATAAGTTAATAAGTGGTGCAAAAAATGTAAATGGGCACCTCTCCCTGTAATCCTTTGTGAAAAATGCTCCTGAATCCGTTTAAGGTAGTGATAACTTCTAGCTAAAGCAGTCAGTTTATATTCAAGCAATGTTATCATTATTCAAGGGAGAGAATTATATATTCTGGGAATAAGAGTGCATGCACAAAATCTGATAGTAATGTAAATTATCAAGCCAATGTCCAGAGGGAACATGCTGTAAATAGGAGTCATATCTTTAATTCAGTGCTCGCTGGTATGATAGCCTGCCTCTAAAACCGCTGAAATTGGAACTTTTGCAGAACAAAGTGAAAGGTTTAACCCTACTCTTAAACAAGTGCTTGTTCAGCCTCCAGTGAACAATACAGAGCAGGGTGCATCTAACTTTGTCCAAGACATAAGCCTCTAGTAAATGAAACACAAAAATGAAGAACCAGTTTCAGAAACTTCCCAGAAGAACAAAACCCATTTAAACCTCTCTCTTGCCTTTGCCGTGGATAACCTTTCCCACTCAATGTGTCTTTTCAACTACATGGACAGTCTTTTTCTCTTCTAAACGCTTTCTCTTTCTTCTAAGGCATGTAGTGGGCTTCTTTTTATGTGTGAGAGGATGGTTTTGGCACAGAATCTGCTGAGGACAGCTAACAGGATCTGTGGAGCAGATATTGCATCCCATGGAGGGGTTTCCATCTGCTGACCATGACAGTTCAAAAGATAAGGCAAGGAGGTAGGAACCCATGAATAGAAGTAATTTTCCTTAATGGTGTCCTGGATTCATCCTAGGATGTATTTTACAATGGAGCAGCTGTGTAATTTTATGCTACCTGTCTATATTTATTTATGTGTGGGGTTATTATTGTTCATTTATTGCAAAAACCCTTTGAGGCCTCAGTCAAAACCAAGTCCTGCTCATACTGGGTATGATAGCAGTAAATTCTGTGAATGCAAATGTTGTCATAAGGAGCTCTAGCAGACTAAGAAAAAGCAGCATTACTATGAGTACTACACAGAAAGAAAACTGAGAAATTAAGTGCCTGCAGGAATCCTGTATGTCATGGATGGGAGTGGAAGGCTTAGACAAAGTTATTAAAAAGCAAAGCCTTGTCGGTGAGTCTCGAGGTACAGAAATGACTCCTTGCTTCTAAACTCCTTCTCAGAGAGAAGTCTAGGTGAGGCTGAATCCTATCTTAGCCTTGGACTGTGTTAACAGTTTAAATTTAAAGGAATTATAGAGGTATAATTAAACCACTTTGTCCTGCAGGTTTTAATGATGGCAAACCCAGATATATTTATATAAATGAATTTATTATGACAAATTAACAAACAGGCGAACAGATGAAAGATCTTAATCAGAATTATTTACTACACAACATAAATGCTAAAAATTTACTAGAATAGTATAATATAGCATAAAGTAGTATAGTGCACTATAACAAAGCAATTATTGAAGCAGTTTTATTAAAGCTAGCAAAAAGAAATAATTATTAAGTGGACATATTATGTAACTCACCCATACCAATGCTCATGGGGAGATCTCTTGCTCTCAGTCTTGAGAAGTAACCTTGGGCATTGTCCCCAGCCCAAAGGAGGAATCTCCACATATACACCCCAAGAACGGTTATGTCAGAAGAATCTGACTGCATGAGAGGAGACTGGACTTTTATCGTATAAAGTGATTGACTGCTAGTCACACATTTACAGGCCAGCTATCAGCTTATCTGTCAAATCAGACTTCAAAAAGCAGGGTGTGTATTCAAAGTTTGATGAACCAGTATGGTTTTGGCATAATTAACACCAAGACAACACCCTGACCCCAACAGTTGATCCTGCATGATAGCTTGCATGACAGCTTGATTGGATTTTAGGTCTTATCAGGGTGGGTATATCCTGCCATACCATAGAAGACAGTTTCTCCCTGAAAAGCACATTGGTATGAAATTACTACAATGATGAAGCACAGTCAGCTGACTGTACACTTAGAGATGTTCCATGAATTTTTTGTTAGAGTAACACCTTTTGCTAGCTAACGAGTGATAGTGTAAAAATGAAGTTTTTTACATGTATATTAAATAGTAATAAGTATAAAAAGAAAAACTAGAAGAAAAATTAAATTGTTAAATCCAATAGTAAATAGTTTAATCGAGAATAACACCTACCTAAAACTTTTTCTACAAAATTTCTGATGTTCTCTGGATATTCAACTTGGTTTCAAGCCAGTACCATGCATGTTACTGCAGTAAATAGCCACATCAATGAGTATTTTTTATTCTGTATTTTTAACGATCTGGCAGACACTATGTATCAGTGCTTGAAGTGTCATTACTACAATATAACCTCAGGCATTATAAACAATGTTTTTGAAAGACTAGTACTTTAAAAATGCTACTAATTAAGGTAAGAATACTGTGTTGCTCAGAATAGCAGATTGTTGAGAAATAAATTACCCTTAAAAACACAGCAATCCCAAAGGTATTTTTGTTTACCATTTGGAAGTGTAGAGTAACATGCAAATTCAGAGCAAACAGATTCTGTGGATGATTAATTTTCTAGTTATATATACATATATATCAGCTCTTCATTTTGCAAGAGGATGGTCAGATGAACAAGAAATGCTGCTGAGTGCTTCTCTGGCTGTCTTGCATGCTCTGAAGGATGGCTAATAACAAAATTACACCAAAACTTGAGAGATTGTTGTAAAAGTGAAAGTTATAAGGTATGAATCTAAACGTTATAAATTTATCTTGAGCAACTGTAAACATCTGGAAGTTACTACTTTTATAAAACACAAATATTCTAAACTTTGATTTATTTTCCATAATATGTTTTTCTGTTATTTGTACAAATATTTTAATGTCCTGTTTTTACCCTTATTCAGTGAAAGCTATTTTCACATTTAAAAAAGTTTCAAAAACAGATGCTTCTGTGCTGAAAATATCACTATGTGGTGCTTTGGCTAAATCATGAATTGAACTTTTCAATTGTGATTAGTTTAATTTGAAAAATAGGTAAGAAGTAACTAGAAAACATTGCAAGGATAATAAATATTAGATCCTGTTCTTGATTTCTGCCATTATAAATCTGAAAAAATTATAGGATTGATGAATGGATCCATTCAATATCATCTGGCAGAAAAAAAAATTAATCCGTAAACACACTCAAGGATGCTGGAAAAAAGCACTTCAGTTTTTTAGATGCAAAATATCTACCTTTAGTTCCTAAAGCAAAAACAAACAAACAAAAAATCCAAACCAAACCAAAAAAGTAATTTCTTAGATTAACTCGTATAAATTACCATTTCACATAAATGGTTCAATTAGTCCCCTAAAAAGCTCTGTTACAGAGGAAATTCATCATCATCAGTGACTATATTCAAGGCATACAGGGCTGTCTACTCATTGTTTGATGAACATCTACCATCCAAGAAAAACATCTCAGCCGCAGAAAATTATTTGATGACATAAAAGCCAGGCTGCAGATCCTGGTATCTCTCAAATCAGAATATCAAAATGCAGCTGGGAGTTTTCACATAATCAAATTGATGTCTCTGCAGTTTGTTATATTAGAGACTTCCTTTGTTGAAGCAGCCTTCTGGGATTCTGTCTTATTTTGTGTTCCACTGATGCACATAGACTCCATAACAAATAAACTTTGAAAAAATGAAAACCAGAAGACATGTATGTGTTTCTCAAATAATTGGTCATGTCACTCACCTTGGAATTTAAAAATCAAGCTGGGTCCTAAATGTGTGCTAGTACTAATGATATCTTCTTTAACGGGATTTCAATGAGAATTGTTGTATAGATAATCCACTAGAAAGAATGAAATCTATTTCACATCCTTATTATTTTCTTATCAAGAGCCAGAAGACCTGCCTGCTTCTAAACAAAGTAAAACCTTAAACTAAAAACACATGGGAAACATAATCGTGTGGTTATGACACTTCTACAGAGCAAGTGAAATTACAATTTAGAACTGAGCAGACATTAAGAATATTATTATTTTTCTTGTAGCAGTAGGGGACCTTACTTAAAATAGCCTCCTTGTCCATATAAAGCTGTAAAGCTATTCAGTGATACACTGCAGTGTACAGTTCTGCAATTCTTTGTCCCTTTTAATAAAATAACATATTTGAGTGAAAGCTCTACAGCCCAGAAAAACTCTCAAACAACCCACGTCCATGAAAAAAGGATGGGATTAGCTCTGAGTAGCATGAGAACCCCAAGTGACCAGATGCCATAATCAACTAAACTGGCTATTGTGCTGGTGAAAAGCAGAGAGCTCAGAGCCACATGGACATTTCAGTAACACCATAACCAAGTGGTTATTAAGTTTTGAACTCATGAGCGACAACTTATTTATTTTGTCGTTCTGAGCAGCTCATTCATTCCCTATTGTACGTTTCACACAGTGTTGAACTCTTTCTGAAAGTGCTGCCAGCAGGAAGGCAATGAGCAGGGATGAATAGTGTGGTGGCAGGTGGGTTGTACGAACAAAAAAGTGCAGCATTGATGAAGAGTCCTGAAAACCTAAAGCTGCATATGTGCAATTCTCATCTCTTCTTGCTCCTGAAACAGCATGACTCTAAGGGATGTCTAGACAACTAATCTGAGCTAAAAGGAAAAGAAAGCAGGTACCCCACGTACCCCAGGTAAAGTCCAGCAGGTACTGGACATTAATAGCTACAAACAACTACAAGGATAGTGAAGGTTAGACTCTCACCAAGACACCTAGCCATATTATATACATTGCTAACGTAGAAGTTGCCTTATTTTCAAACATTGCTTCTCTTTATTCATCTGTCATCTATCCACTTAAATTTCCCTTCACATAAATTCTTGCACTCAGTATTTGCAAAATGGAAAAAGATTAATATATTTTAAATATGTCCTTTTTATGAAGAGTAGCTGGAAGAATTCATCTGGCTTTTTCTGGACTAATGAAATAAGAAATGATTATTTCCAGAAGCCATATCACACCACCTAATATTAATGTATCTTGTCAGTAATACCCCTTCCTGGTTAATACAGCAGCAGTTACATCTTCTGCAGAGGTCAGGATATTTTCAGCCTCCCTTTAGATTGTCTAAATAAAGAAGATGTGCTGATAGAATATTCTCGGCATTTCTGGAGATGTACTGATAAGGTAGTTTGTGCTTATGTTCTAGCCCACACATAGGTTGTCTTCATCCCTGTATATTTTGTCTTCATTGGCAGTGGGGGAAAAGATTGGAGCTGGCAGGTACTTCAGTTTAAATTTAAAAACAGTGTAAGCCTAAATATTTTTACCCGAATTGAAAGATTCAGAGGTGTAAGAACCTATCAAAATATTGTCAAAGCCTGTGGATAGATATGTACTTCCATAAAGCCACTTGCTCTGTGAGATATACATCTTTTTAGTTTGAGTGATAGTTTCTGTCCTGGCTGCCATCTTCAGATCATGTAAATAGTGAGTGTATGGAGTAAGAGGTCTGAAGTAACAGATATGCAGAAAGGAGCCTGGGGCTTTTAGTCTGCCTAGTAGTGAGGCAGCAGCTGTTGAAAGATTATTGATAAAAACCAAGCTCACTCATCAAATCAGTTTATTGGAAGAAGCAGTTGGGGTAACTGCAGGTAAGTAAGGAGTCTTGAATTTTACTTCTTACTTCTCTGACCTATTGATTCATATATTTTAAGTATAAAAATTATCACAATGATAATCTAGTCTGACACAGGGAAAGGAGTTGCGGTGGGCAATTTCTATATTAATAATCTCTATTTGACTTACACCATATTTTTAAGAAAGTTATCCAATCTTAGTTCTTCAAATGATGAAGAACCCATCTCATCCCTTGCTAAGTTTTCCCAATGATCAATTACTCTCACTATTAAAATTTCTTCTTTATTTCTAGTTCAAATTTGTCTAGCCTCATCTACCAACCACTACACCTTTCTCTATTACATTAAAAAGGAGTTCAATTAACAAGCCTCCATCCTGCCCTCAGGAAAAAAGAGCAGTGATATTCTTGGGAAGGTTTCCATGAAATATATCATGATATATTGACCAAATTTTTCTTTTCCAAAAGCATTTTGTGCAGCTGCACGTGATTTTGTTTCATTTATTGACTTCTAGTAGAAATAACAACAAAAATTCTCTTTTTCTCTCAGCTCCACAAAAAGACTTGTGTGCTAATGCTGGTTGTTCCCAAGGATAACTTTAGTTATCCTTCAGGAGCAGAATTTGTCTGTAATTGCAAGATGACCCCTGAAATCCTGATGTTATTCAAGCGGAGAGCTGGACATGTAGAACTGGGGCTCATAGTCACAAGCAAGCTGAGGAGGAAGAGAGCCAGTAAAGCGACACTAGTTTCTAGTGTCTGCTTCTGGCAGGTTCGCAGACTCATGTGAGACTGGGATTCTTAGCCTGTAGCTTCTCCTTGATTTAGACACATAAGTCACTCACTTAGGGAAAGTCTTTGAAGTATATATAAAACTAAATTCTGATTTCCAAAAAGAGGAAAGAAAAAGAAAGAGATCTAATCTACTACACAAGAGAAAAATATTACATCCATCCTACTCTAACAAGGATGAAGCTAAACATTCAAGCTTCACAGAGACAGAAAAAATGAAATTGAGTCTGTGCATGAGTGATGAGGGCACTTATCTGGGAGAGAACAGTCAGTACTTTGTTTATGAATGCTGTTCAATACGGGTCTAATACAAAATGCTTTAGCAGACCCAGAAGCAAGGACTCTTTTCAGAGCTCCCTACTCTTATTCAGGAATCAGTCTTTTTCCTTCTCTGATCATGTATTTTCCTATTGATTATAGAGTTTGCATATGTATATGTCTTATTATAAAATGCAATAATTGTATAATTCTCCATTATAAGTTATTAAATATAATTATAGATATCTCACTGTAAATTCCACTGCATCCTACTTTAAGCACATGAAGTGCTTCTGTGAATCTGGACATATGTGTTTTAAAGCTAAAATCAGACATATTTCCAGCATCTGTCATTTATTTTCTTGTAGTATTGAATTTATGTTCACCAATTTAATAAGGGAGTGATTCCAACTTTTTGTGCAATGAAAATGAAGGTTGCTCATCTAGTTGAAACTGATGTTAAAAACTCTGTTTCACTCTTTTGAAGCATATCTTTGCCCATACAAACTTTAAAAAACATATATTGTATATATCATCCCCTTCAAAATCTCTGAAGGCCATAAAGATGCTTAATTCCTGGTAAAAGCACTAGCAAAACTTCTGTCACAGTGGCAGAAAGCAAAGCACAAATAATTCAGATCTAAATTGTGCAAAGATTTTCTGTTTAGCAATGAAAGTGTTTTGTGACTTTTTCCTTAAAAGATTCCAGTTCCATAAGTCTTCTGCTGAAGCTGAAATCAAAGCTTTGTACTACGGAAATTAAAACCATTGGACCAAGTTTGTCTCTGATTATTTATTTGTATATAAACTTGTTATCCACGTAATGTAGCTGCTGACCATACAAATGAAAACAAATATGAAAGATTTCTTTATTTTAAAAAATGTTTTGGCTTACCACAACCCAAATGATTTTGTATGTACTACTTGAAACAAGCATTTTTATTTGTTTTGTCATCTCTGTGTACTGTTAAAGTGATTTATTGTCAAATGTGTACTTAACACCACTCTTCCATTAAGATTATAGCTGATAATAAGAAACTTTTTTATGAATGTTTTAGCGTGTGAAAAGTCAGTGAATGTCTAGCAGGACTGAAGAATGTATCCAGAGGCTCTGTACTGCATGAGTCACCACAGCAAGGGGGGAATGGTAGAGTAGATAACATCAGCATGTTGCTGATGCTTGCATCATGCAGTTGCATATAGGTGACTGATTGTTCAAAGGGGAAGTTACTGGCATTCTGAAACATGAAGGCATCACGCATAGTCAGACTGACTGTGTTCATAGAGATCTTGTGGTGATGGATGAGACCTTGCAGTATTATAGAATAGTATTTTCTCTGACTGTAATATTCCTAAACCCTTTCCAAGGGACTATACTTCGATATGTGCATCAGAAGCACTGAAACATTTGGGCATGTCATTCCTTTGAAGACCACTGTGCTTTGCAGGTGTTGCAAGGTGCGGCCAGTCTGTGATGACCTGACTGCGTAGTATTTTGTACATAATGCATTACAAAAGATCTGAACATGCTGAAATGTGACATAGTTAGGTTCAGTCTGAAACATTCAACCTCCATCTACTTCTGCACCCAGAAAAGCTTGAGGTGCCATCTCTTTGTGTTTCAACAAAGATTTGTGCTGAAACACAAATATGACCTCTGTTGTGTTTGACAGTCAGGATGGCTCCACCAGGAAGATGATCATGGGAGCACCAGAGAGTCTCAGTACAGTAATTCTGAGAGGGATGACAGACTGTAAGTTCTTTGTAGGTTTTTCATGGAGTAGACAGTGGCTACTGAGAAGGGTCTCAGGATAGTGGCTGTGGCAAAAAGATTGTTCACATTTATGAAAATGCACTTTTTCCTGCAGTCATCACTGGCCACAAAATACCAGGTGTATTTTTACTGCACAAGCATTTGGTGAGACTGTTCCCATCCTGTTCCTTTTTCACTTCCTGTGGAAAAGCTTAATGCCCATTTTCATAGCTTAGATACTAGGGCTGATAAACAGTTTTCACAAATATTATTGCCAGAGTCAATATAGGAAATGTGCCTGTTTATGAGTAGAAATAACTCGTATTTCTTTGAAAGTACAGGCCACATATACGATGTCTTTACACTGAATTTACCTAGTGTATAAAGTCAATCTACGAAGCCTAATCCCAGGCACTTGTTCCATACTTTTCTTCTGTCAGAGAAGTAGTAGACCCCTGACTTGAGGTGTATTTTTAATGGAAGAACTTAATGAAAAAAAAAGTTTCCTAAGACTATTCAGTCATTTGTCTAAATGTCATAGATGTTCAACAGATTGTATAGTCAGCTTCTTCAGGGAGAAAAAAGAAGATTGCCTTTTTGGATTATCATCTTGCCCTTTCCCTAAGATGTTCACATTAAGATGAATTAAATGATTGCCTAAGAAAGCCCTTTGAAGCTTAGTGGAAATGAGGATCTTCTAAGCAATACTCTAACTCACAATCTCCCTCCTTCCATACAATAACTTTAATTAGTCTGGTTATGATATTCAACAGTAATGAATTCAATTAGATAACTGGATGACCATGTCTTGTAAGTAATTATGAATGTATTCAGCTATGTCAACCAGTGTGCCAACTTCCTAAAAGTGCATGAAAACGTATCTGGCAGATCAATTCTCATGTATAAACTCTTGCCCTAAAATCTTCAATCTGCAAAATTTATTTGGAATGTTCAAGTATTAGCAATTACACCAACAGTTTCCCCAATATTGTTCAGATTATTTTCTTCCCATACCTTATTTCATACTATATTTTTGTAAATGTTCTGTAACATACAGTGCCTATAGAAGTAAATGTGCTATCAGTGAGTAAATGACTTTGGAAATTAGTTGGAGGTTAATTCTTTGCCTCATTGGCCCCCCAAAGTAGCCAAACTGTAATTGATTTTGATGGCATTCACAATGTGCCTTGGCCTGTTGAATAATGAAGGAGCCCTTACAGAGGCAGCCACTGAATATAGCAACAATTATGTAGGGTGTCAATGAGACATCATTAAAAGTTTAATGCTTCCGCACTTAATCAACTTTGCTCTACCTTTAACAGCTTTGTTGCTTCAGGAAATCGGCAAAGTTTCAAGTGTCGGTGTGTTGTACATGTTTTACATCCATCAATTCAGAGAAATGTTCACTCAGGGTAAGCATGTCTAGTCCTGACATATTTAAGGAGCTGTTAAAGCATAAAAGAGAAATGATAGACAATTACTGGTGCTGGGAAAATGTCAGGTCCTGCATGTGTGTGCTGAATGGAGCATTTGTCACTCCTATGGCTGCAGTGCCCTAAGGACAACATCATCTCACTCTATTGTTCGATTACTCACAGGTAACATAACAAAGGTCAGATTATTTTTTCATCATAAGAGATGCAGCCAATCAACTATCAACTCTTCAGGATTTTTAACTGTTTTATGTAATTTTTTTTAAGACTCCCAGTGGCAATTATATCTGTGCCTTAACAGTAATTCATTGAACTTTTTATGTTTGTATTAAATAACTACTGAAGCAGAAATTGTGAGGAGCTGTCAGGAAGCTAATGAACCTAGACTATACAGTCATGACTTGTACACACATGCTAGCCACCTCAGTCAATATCTGAGAAAAAAAACCCTAATTTACTTAGCTTGCATGCAGCAGTCTACTAAGCAGCAATGAATGGGCACAGGACACTAAGGTCACCGTGGTATTTTAAAATACTACATGATGTAGGATGAGGAGGATTTTTGATGGCAAGTACAATATCATTCCTCTAAAGACAGTTTTGCTACGGATCATTAAAGTTTTGTGATAGCTCTGTGTCTGAATACAGAAACATCAGTTCCACATTACTTCAAAAACCCCAGCAACATCACCCCACTTGCAGTAAAATGTGGCAGAGGTTATGTTTCCTGACATTAACATGGAATCTGGGATCTCTGTGATTTAAGAAAGGTGTCATCTTTTTTCAGACTAAGTTTGGATAGGTCTTTTCAGTGTTTGTATTATATATCTCATTAAGAGCCAGGCCTTACCTGCACTTTCAGACATACTCACAATATATAGTTCTTGGCACTTAATCACCTAGAAGTTACTCCTACATGTGTTTTTGCCTCAAGGAAAAGTGAAGCCCAAAAGGTGCGAAAAAACTGTTTAGAGACAGAGTTTGTCACCTTTAAACAGCAAAGATATTTATTGCAACATTGGGGAACATCCCAGCTCGCGCTGGACAAAGAGCTCCAA
>VZRE01015254.1:0-16268 GCA_013396775.1 Cephalopterus ornatus | reverse complement strand
ATCTCCATGACTGAATAGCCAGCTAAGGCAAAGACCTCAGTTCAACCACTCTGGAAAGGTAGACTAGTATTGTTTTTTGCAAATAAGTAATTTTACTTACAGATATCAGTTTGTTTCCACATCATTATTATTTCCTCCCTCTGCTGCATCCATTCCTTCCTTCTCTGTGGAGGTTATCTTCAGGAACTAAAAAGGAACAGTGCGAAACAAAATCCAGTTGCTCCACACTGGTTTCATTGCAGGTCTGCACTTTAAAGAATCATTTTTAAAAGGCTCTTTTGCACCAGAATGACTTCTCTGATCTCACAGTGAGCAAGCCAGCCTTGAGTTACCTTATGGAGATAGTGGAGCTTCTGGATCTTCTGCTATGACAGAACACAGAGTAAGAAGTTTATAACTTTTTTTTTTTATTTTTCCAAATGAATAGTTGACAAGCTATGGCCCTGGGAGATACTGTTACAGTGCTGACTCTTTATTTTTTTTTCTTATCACATCTCTAGATTAAAAATACCTAAAACTGAGTTTAATGTTTCTTAACAAAACCTGTCCATGGGATTAATTGCTGGAGTTGTGATAAACAATTAGTTGGAAAAGCAGGTTGCAGACTCACCAGAGAACCACGGTGGAAACAGTTTTATCATAAGATGTACTGAATTGTTTGTATGAAAGGCAATAGGAAAACTAGATAATATTAGGACTAGAGTTATCAGAAAGTTACTACATTTATTATTAATATTATTAAAGCTGATTAATCTAGGTGTAATACTAAACTGATAAATTACTTTCAGGACCTGAAATTATATCTTTTCACAGTGCTATAGCATACCACATGGCTAAAGCAGAGTGTCACTAAAGTGTTCTCTATTATGTGGAATGAACACGTTTTTAAGATATTATAATAACTGTCAACTATCTGAGTAGTTCCCACACAAAGATCAGCCTAATATAATTCTGACTTTACGCTTGGAACATGGCACTGCCTCAATCACAGGCACATGTTTTTGATTTTTTTTTTTTGTTTGTAAAGGTCTTAAGTGTTTTTCATGGCAGTTTGGATTTGAAGTTTCTGGTACGAGAGTTCAAGGCTTGTAAAACACCTGTAACACCAATTTGTAAATTCATGGGGAGAGGCAAATCAGTTGTTTAAAGCATTTTTTAAATTTAAGCAAATTCATCGAAAACACATTTAATTGTCTTTTGCATCTTTCACTGTTCAAGTTTTCTTTTTTTTGTTTGTTTGGGTTTTTTGTTTTCTTGTTTGTTTTGGTTTTGGTTTCTGTTTTGGTTTATTTGTTTGGGTTTTGGTTTTGTTTTGTTGTTGTTTTTGTTTTGGTTTTGTTTGGTTTCTTTGTTTTTGGTTTTGTTTTGTTTTTTGTTTCTTTGATTTTTTGTTAATCTTTTTGCTGGAAAAGCTAAGAGCTAGCAGTATCAGCATTTTCCATGGCACACAGAAGTTGTCCTGGGATAATAGCAAAGGTAGGGCAAGTCTCTTAGGGTAAGGATGGTATCACAGGATAGCTGGTCACTTTAAAAACACTGTCTGATATTCACATCTTGTGGGGCTGGGTCCACGCTCTCCATGATTGTGACTTCACCCAAAGCTGTTGGTGTTTGGTAAGTAGTTTAGCTTTCTAAAGAAATAAGGCTGATGTGACAACAGATTACATTCCTCTGCAAAGTTTGCTTCTTCTCTCAGCAGCTTTGTAAAGGCTAATGACACAAGTTCATGCATATCAATAGAGCAATAGAGGAGAGGAACCTAAAACGGTGCTTCCACTGAGAGAAAGGCAGGCAGAATCCAGCCCATTGTAGACTTCTACAGTATCAACAGCTAAAAAACATACACACTTACAGGGAGTTTTGAATCAACATCAATAGATGTGGCCATTGGAGTCCCTCAGAAGGATCTGGAGGCACTGGGCAAGGGATGAACAACTGCCATGGGAAGCAAAAGGGGCTGAGAAGGGGCAGATTGTACACGGGTGGTACAGACTGTAAGGAAACCAGGCTTCTTTAGCTTTCTTGATGACTGAATAACTGACTGGTTTTGCTTCCAGTCCATATAAATGATGTAAAGTTTTGTAGCACGTGCTACTGCTGAGGTCAGAGTTTGTAATGGCTCTCCCCGCTATTAAAAGCTCAGGAATTGTGACTGTTTGATCTTTTGCAGTTGCATAGAGGATGTAAGAAAGCAAAACATGGGGATTTGGGATTGAACTAATCTTTACTCATACCGCTATTACAGTGAAAGATGATATGTCAGAGCAAGCATTTTAGGGTCATTTGTTTTTACTTGCTCTAGAAGGCCTCACTAGTGTACCTTAGCAATAGTGTTTTTTTGCAAAGGAAAGGCAATGCTAACACCATGATGTTAGCCTTACTAGAACTGACAGGCAAGCCAGCTCGCACCATATGGGATTTTGTGAGGAAGACAGCTGTTATCACTGGGAAGTAGATTGAGATTACTAAGCTCTCCTCCAAACGACCATCAGTGAGTAAAGACTATTGGCAGTCAAACTCACGTGGACAACTGACTCTACTGGATACAGTGAAACAGACATAATGATAAGGAATAATTCATCCTTAGTTTTGGATAACATGCGGACTACTTTTTCTCACTTTCAAATTTCTGGCTATTTGTCTCACAACCAATCATGCTAATTATTAAATAAGGAGTGGCATTTTAAGTAAAACTTCCCAGAACTATTAACTGATAGGCAATTTTAGGCACTGTTAATGACTGCAAGTCTCTATATATCCAATCAGTACCAAAAATAAACAGATTCTCAACTGTTTCAAGCTGCAAATTTGAGCATACATACTCTGATGTCGAAGGAGAAACTTACTGATACTCAGTGTCTATGAGTTAAAAATCAGCCCCCCATACATTTTAGAAAGTCTATGCCATGAATAGTTGAATGTAGCTCCTCTGTCCACTACCTTGATATGTGTCTGAAAATAAGGGAATCTCCAAATGATAAGTCAGTTCTCCACCAAATAAATAAGAATACAAGCCTACTTTGGAGATTAAGGAACAGGAAATCACAGGCCTATCAGTCTTACTTTAGTCTCTGAGAAAGTTATGGAACAAATTCTCCTGGGGCCTATCACAAGTCAGATGAAGCATGTGATTTTGAGAAAACCAGAATGGATTCACCAAGGGCAAATAATATTTGCCAAACCTGATTGCGTTTAAGAACAGAGTAATTAGCTTGGTTGATGTGTGGTCATTGTGGTCAAGCTGTGGACACTGTCTACTTGGATTTTTCCAAGGCTTTTGATATGGTCTTACACAGCCTCCTTTTAGAGAAACGGATACATTATGGTCTGCACAAGTGGTTGGTGAGGCGGCTGGGGAACTGGCTGGCAACCAGCACCCAGAGGGGGGTGGTACACAGCTCCTTTTCAAAGTGGCAACCTGTTATGAGTAGGGTCCCCCAGGGATCAATATTGGGGCCAGTGCTGTTTCATATCTTCATAAGTGATCTGGATGATGAAATCGAGTGTACTGTGATGAAGTTTAACAATGATACCAAACTGAAGCCAGGAGGGCCAACTATGTCCTGAGGGGCATGAGGCAAAGCATCATCAACTGCTCAAGGGAGGGGACTGTCCCACTCTGCTCTGCACTGGTGTGTCCTCCCTTGAGTATTGTGTGCAGTTTCGAGCACCACAATATAAGAAAGACGTTAAGCTTTTAGAGAGTGTCTAAAGGAGGACATAGAAGATGGTGAAGGGACTTGAGAAGAAACTGTATGAGGAGCAGCTGAGGTCACTTGGTGTGTTCAGCCTGGAGAAGGGGAAGCTGAGGGGAAACCTCATTGCAGTTACAACTTCCTTGTGAGGGGAAGAGAAGGGGCAGACACTGATCTCTTCTGTGTGGTGACTAGTGACAGGGACCTGAAGGAATGGCCTGAAGTTGTGTCAGGGGTGGTTTAGGTTGGGTATTAGAAGAAGGTTCTTCACCCAGAGGGTATTTGGGTGCTGGAACAGGCTCCTCAGCGAAGTGGTCACAGCACCAAACTTGCCGAAATTCAAGAAGCATTTGGATGATAATCTCAGGCACATGGTGTGACTCTTGGAGATGGTTCTGTGCAGGGCCAGGAGCTGGACTCAGTGATCATTGTGGGCCCCTTCCAACTTGACATATTTGGTGATTCTGTGATTCTGTGAGTGGGGAAGTAGACACTTTGGATGGGAGAGCCACCCTGCAAGAAGACATGGATAGGCTGAAAGAGTGGGCTAGCAAGAACCTTAAGAATTTTAACAATGAAAAGTGCAAGTTTTTGCACCTGGGAAAAACAAAATCCAGGAGTTTAACAGAGGCTGGGTTCTCCTGGACTGGGGAGCAGCTCTGTGGAAAGCGACCTAGGGGTCCTAGTAGGCAACAAGCTCAGTAGGAGTGAATAGTGTGCTGCCACAGCAAACAAAGGTAACCGGATACCGGGTAGCATCAATAACAGCATCACCAGCATAGATAAAAAAGTCACTATCCCCCTCTACTCAGTGCTTTTCAGGCCACACCTGGAATGTTGCATGCAGTTTTTGTTCCCACTACGCAAGAAAGCTGTGGACAGGCTGGAGAGGGTCCAGAGAAGGGCCACAAAGATGATCCAAGGACTGGGAAGCCTGCTATATGAGGAATGGCAGAGAGAACTGGGTTTGTTCAGCCTTGAGAAAAGAAGGCTTAGGAGAGACCTCATCACTGTGTTCCAGTATTGAAAGGGTGAATACAAAGAAGATGGAGACTCCCTTTCACAATGAGAACGAAAAGCCATTGGAATAATCTCTCAAGGGAAGTGGTGGATTCCCCAACATTTTAAGATTAGATTGGACAAGGCATTGGGCCATCTTGTCTAGATGGTGCTTTTACCAAGAAGGGTTGGACCAGGTGATCCTTGAGGTCACTTCCAATATAGTATTCTATGATTCTGTGATTGTGTTTTGCATTTCTGGATGTTAAGGTTGGGTGAGTTCATAACCTCCCTAAATTTCTGGTCTGGACTCAAGTCTCCAGAAGGAAAATTGGTCTGCTGCTAGGGAAAAATGCAAAGGGGTTCAGAATCAAAGTTTTCCTGGCATTAACACAACCTCCATACTTAATCCATATCTAACAAATAAGGTATTTGTTTCTTTGTACCTCAACTTCCCTGCCTGTGAAAATAAAGCTAATATCTCCTTACTCATTCTCAAAGTACTTAGAAAACTAATTTACGTCTAAAGTGCTTTGAGCTCCTAAGGCAGGAATCATTACAAAAATATCAAATGTTCTTGTTATTTTTCCAGGGAATTAAAAGTATCAAGTCACTCAGCCAATTTGCAAGTCACTTCAGGTGCTTTTCACTGTGGGTATCTCTGCTTTCCAGGCTTCAGAAGGGCATGTCCAGCACCTGATAGCTAGGTTTGGTTTCCCTTCTCTAAAATTAATAATAGCCATGTTTTGAAACAGAGATAAGGGGAAAGGGGACAGTGAAGGATAATGGCAGCAGTTTGGGCTGTCTCTTTTGGCATGGCCTCAACCCTCTTATCTCACCTAATGGCAGAGCAAGTGCCAATGTTTATTTGGCCATTCTCGTTCACCAGCTGCTCCTGTACCATGGTGTTTTTCTTTCCAGATGGCAGCACGATGTTCCATGATAAAACTGAAACAAAAAACAATGCAAAATTTGTCTAAGAGAGGTTCAGCAAGCATGAGAAAAACAGCTGATATCTTTCAGAGCTAGCCAAGTTGCCTGACCTTGACGCCAGAGCAATTAAGTTTTGACTTGAATAGAGGGTAAAAAAAGAAAAGCCAGCATTAGATTTATCAGGTATGTTTCTGGAAGAGGAAAAAAAAAATTACAACTCCTCTACACTTTTTGGCTCTGTGACAAAATCAATTACCGAAATTTGAAAAAGCTCCCAGAAGTCCTATATATTAGCAGGTCTTTCAAAGTATTACATGCTGGTTCATAAAGGCCCTTCTTGATACACATACTATGATCTCATTCAAGGGAACACTGTCATGATATAAACAGCTGTATTTTCCTGGGTTTAATATTTCATTAGTCGGTATTTAGAAGTACTGAATAGGGATTTAATATTTCAATAATATTTGTGGGCTTTTCTTAAAAAATAAAAAATTATCTCCAAACTTCTAGTTAAATTACTGCAGAAGAGATGTAATGGAATTCTTTGTTTTATTAATCTAATCTCTCTGAAAGTAAGGTATTTTTCCATAAATACAGTACACACATATATACAATACTTTTGTCCTGCCCTAAGATCTAATAATTTTAAAATCTAATTGCTTTAGAATTGTACCTTTTTAATGATCCTTTTAAAATACCCCAAAACATTACTTCAATTAAATGATGAACCCTTCAAAAAAATCTCTCTTTTACATCTTGCAATGGCAATTACAAGAATTTTTTTTTATTGTGGATTTCTGACTTCTTGTGTCCTGTTTTTTAAAATCAAGCTAATTATGTCAAATTCTGAATATCTACAGATATACATGAGATGATCCAACTATAAGATTAGGATTTTTGATTACAGTTTCTGCAGATAAGAAATGTCTTCTTCAGCCCAGCTGTTAAGCCACTTCACTCATGTTGTTTCCAACAGTAGCTGGCATTTGTGATACACTGGTCCCATCCCAGTAGCTAGAATCACAGACTCAGAATATCCTGAGTTGGAAGAGACCCACAAGGATCACTGAAGTCCTACTACTGGCCCTGCACAAGACAGTCCCAACAATCACACCATGTGCTTAAAAGTGTTGTCCAAATGTTTCTTGAACTTTGGCACTGAGGTCCCCACTTGCTCCAGCTAGTGGCACTGCAGATGAGGGGCACCTACGCCCTGGTCTGACTCCAGTTGCTGGCGCCAAATCCACTTTTAGATCTGTTTCACCATTAGCTGCCACTTAGCCCTTGCAGCACACACACACTCGCAGGGAACAGAGTGAGATTAAACAGACAGATAGTTTTAAAGGTGTTTCTTAATAGGAAAGGACAGACTGCAGGGAAGAGGTGCAGGGCTTGGTTGGACAAGTATACTGAGCAGCAGCGATTTGCATGTGGTAGTCCCTTTTTATACTCCTTTTTGTCTATTCCACCCTTTGTTTTTCCCCAGTGCCCTTTCCCTAAACATTCCTGTATGAATTTTACATAATCTCACAGGACCCTCTCAAATATCCCAAATTCTCATGGATATCTTGTGTCCTCTTCCTTCTCAGTTACAACATCCAAATTCTCTCTTTCTAATGCTACACCTGGTAAAATCTTAAGAGTCCATCGATTAGTGACTGCAGAATTTCTGTCTTTAGACTGCTTTGTTATCCCTTGTCTGCTAGATCTGTGTGTTTATGAGTTCTTGTATCTTTTTGCATTGAAAAGTATTGAATTATCTTAATGAAGCAGATGTTCTCCCCTTCCAAATACCCTACAACAGTAACTCTGTATATTGTGCCGCAAACCCTAGTTATTCTGGTAACTTAAAGACCATCACCCAATTTTTACACATTTTGGTCCAAATCTCTCAAATTCATACTGTTAAACTCTTCTGCTTCACCTACAAATCAATACTGAGGAATGCTGAAGAGGACTGCAGGAGCAGCGAGACTCCAGAAGAAGACCAAGCCTGTGTGCTGTCAATCACTTCATGGGTGCTTGTCAGACAGCAGTTGCATAGTTCGGTGTTTCAGTTTCTGCTCATGACAGGTTGCAGTTTAGTGGCTACAGACAGCACAGCTAAATGTCACAGTGCTCATGTTTGGTTCACATGTGTTGCCTGAACCAGGCACCTCTGAAAAAGAGATGACATTTTCTTATTTGAGTTAAAGAGCCAGAATTTTTGTTACAGAAGTGATAGAAGGTACACAATTTCATGTGCAGCCTAGCCTTTATGAGAACGACAGAGAAACTTGTATCACATTCCCTTCTGTCTTGATCCCTGCCAGAAAAAGATATAGCCATTCCCACCTGATTATTACTGCCCTCCCCTGATTACAGGTGTCCTTGCCAGATCTGCCAACTGAGCACTCTTGTGCTGGAGCACCTCCTGTTTCCCTTAGAGTGCATTAGCTGATGGAACTATCTTGGCATATGAGGGAATCCTTGTACAAGTAATTTAGTTGATAGATCTGAGGGACAGGCAACATGCAATAAGAGAAAATAATGAAGACACTGTAGAAATATCACTCTTCTACTGACACTGGGAAAAGATTGATTTTGTCAGTGTAGATTGCAGGAAGAGTTCATTTACCACAATGGCAAAGGGGCTGAGGTTACCTCAGTTGTGCAAAAGCTTTCAGCATTGTATGGAGCAGAGGTAAGTACTGAATGTATCAAAGCACTAGCAAAATTTTCATAAGGTACTAGGGTAAGAGTTCCTGTTTACCGGTTCAATTTATTGAGTATTCCCCAGGCTGGAAGGAATTATGTGGAAAATCTTTACTCTCTTGCTTTTGGTTTTCTCCAGTCATTTTTTTTGCAGCAAATGCCAGTCAGAACACAAAAATTACCACATACACCTCTTTATAACTCCAAATCTGAACTTCTGTGAAGAGAAGAAGCTTGTATAGATCACTGCAAAATCACTATCCTTGCAGTATGGCTTCTCTAGCAGTAAAAAAAAATTTAAAAAATAAAAAAAGTGCATTCACTTTGCACAACATATACATCATTAACTTTTACTTACATTATTTCTCATAAGAATCTTGCAGGACCTGACTGGAACAGTGCTAGCCTCAATCAGATGTGTTTGAGCACTGCCACCCCATCATGTACCACTTCAATCGCTAACCTTCAATAACTTACCTAAGTAAAATGATATGGATAGAAAGCACTGAATATTTACAGAAAACTGTGATTCAAGTATGGAAATACTAACAAAATTAAAATAAAATCTGTGAAATTGTTGGATTATTACCTAAATCTGTGTGCAACCTTATATAATAAAGATCAATGCACTAGTAAGAAAAAAGACTAAATTCATGAGGTAGATGATTTATTTTTTGCTCCATTCTGTTGCACAGCTCTTTATGTTTTAGTGATATCTAATATTAAAAAAAAATCTCCCTTATACATTCTCTAGCTGTACTATTTCAATGTAATGGTGATATAAGCCAACATTAACTTTTTTGACAACTTCTTGTTGACTAGACCCTGGACTGAATATTTTTAGCTTTTTTATTGTGAGCTTTTAATCTTGTGTATCTTCATCAATGGAATAAAATAAACCAATGAAATGTCAGCAGAGCGATTGAAGAGCAGTTTCAGACCACTTGATGTACAGCAGCCTTTCCTGGCTTACTATCCTCAGGAATAGATGTTTTACCATGTTATTAAGTGTACATCAACTCCCTCTCTAAAAGCAAATTCTTCTTTGGAGGCTGACAGGGGTCACTTATCTTGTGCTATGATTCTGTCTGTGCCATATGCATAAATGAAGTGGTATTTCATTCTAAGCTAAGTTAGGAAGTTATATGCACTTTCCTGGAGGAAAATAAAATAACTTAAGGCAATGAAAGAGTTAAGAAGGTCATACGATTTGCCAAGTATCATGATGTAATTCTTTGAGTTTACTCATCTCAGAATAACTTAAGACTCTGGACAATGTCCTTTTACTTGAGTTTCCAGCAGGATCAGAACACTGTCTCCATAAACAAGATTAAGCAGTAGCTGACTTAATGAAAACTTGCTGCTTAATCAGGAAGTCATTCTACATTACTGTGAGTTACCTAGGTTCTGAATTCTTTCCGATACAAGTGAAAATCTTTTAACTAATATTATGGCTTAGCTCATATTTATGCTTTAAAAACCCACTATGTAAAAACAATTTCTTACTCAATTGATCCACTCACTGGAGTGCCAAAAATGGAGGTTTTCCCCTCTTCAAGCCTCTTTTAAAAGTGCTCAGCAAAGGAGAAGAATCATAGCAGCTACTGCGTCTCATACATCAATGGAATTGTCAAGCAGGAACTGAATTTAACTGATATGTTAAAAAATCACCTAGTTAAATAACCTTTAAAGCCGCATATAAAGACTCTAGACTCACAAAAGATTTCTTTCACATCAACATTAATAAACATTGGGTTTTTTTCTATAAAGACATCAAATTAATTACTTTTTTGATAAGATCAGGTATGTAAAAAAGGAAATTCTCTTCCAAACAGGATTTTCTTCTCCCTTTTTCTGGAAGACCCTTTCCAACTAATATTAAATTAACACCATTTGTCATAAGATGTGCTGAGGAACAGAGTTTATATATAGAAATAATTGTTATATTTGTATGTTCTTTTGTGTTCATCCATGAAAGCCCAGTATAAACTCCAGTCTCATATTTTGAAAGTAAAATTAGTGATTATGTAAGCAGAAAGTTATTATAATGACAGTTAAAGATCCAGAAATATCTTTGGCAATTTATCTTAGCACTACATGGATGTTTTCTTTGTCCAATTTTTACATCTCCATTTCTATGTGAAAGGGCTTTCTTCCCTTTCTTTTTTTTTTTTCCCTTAATTTCACAAGAAGCACTTAAATGGCCAGAGCTGCAAATAATCTTTGACCCCTTTAGGAATCTCAAAAGTCCTGAAATGCTCCCTTAGGCCAGCTCCTGAACGTGTAACTCTCAACTCCTGGAATTTTCATCATGCACAGTATATGCTCACAGAAACTTAATTCCGTTGTCAGAGATCAGGATTTCCAAGTTGTGGTAGCAATTACCATTCTGAACCCATATAGCAAAATGAATGAGACATAACATCTGTTTTCTGGTTTCTTAAGTAAACATATCGAGTGAATTCAATCATTGATTAACTGTTCAAACCAATGAGACATCACATTTTTCAAAGTCAGAAATTATTACAATTGCCATTGAGCATGCGATCTAATTAGAATTGAGTGGAGAACAATTTTCTAAGCCTGTTAAAATGTTTGAGATCTCAAGAATTTTCCTCAAATCAAGGAACACTGTAACAGCCTTCCCAGTGGCTGGAACCCCTGGTCTACTGTATGAAAGTTCAAAACCCTTCTACTTTTAATTCAAATCAAAGAATGCGGGTTTCCCACATCTTATTAAAAGCCAACCCCTAGGAGGTTAGCCATGACTGTGATGGTTTGGGTCTGAACTGGCATCACAGTGATGGAGACGGGTCATGACTGATGTTGGGTCTGGGAAGCAGGATTCATTTTGATGTTTGGAGGTGGAGCAATACTAATTATTGGACAATGGTATTCAAATAACTGCACTAATTTACTATAGGGGTATGCAAGGGGATTAAAATAGATTAAACCTTTGCTGAAAAGAAGGGTTTGTTACAAAGCCATAATTTCTGAGCTATAATTGCCATACATCTGTATTTTCTAGGTGTTGTTCTTTCCTAGCTCCAACAAAGTTTTCTGTAGATAGATTTCTGATTTGTACACTCCACGTCTGGCTTTACAAAACTTCTGCAAAAAATCTCATTCTGCTTCTACAGGATGATGCTACATCTCTTTGCAGATGAACTTTGATCAGAGTAAATTAGAGAGGTAGATTTAGGAGAATGGGGAAGGTTTACAAGTTGGATTAGAAGCTCAGAAATCCATAGACAGGAAAGAGTAAGAGTTTAATGTGAAAAGACCAGAGATTCAGAAAGAAGTATAATGTATAAAATAATATTGTGAAGTATGCAGAATAGGCTAGTAAAGGGGTAGGGGCAGTATGGCATCAGAAAAACTTTGAAACAATGGTTTCAATTGAGCACTTAAGATCTAAACTAGGGATATTGAGATGGTATTGGTAAGTACTGGGGATCTCTGAAGCTCTGATCCAGGATGCTTAGAGTCACCAAGGAGTGCTGTTGCATTAGAATACCATCAACCCTAATGTGAGACAGCAGAATATATACGTGAATGATGCCTTCTCACTTCCACAATTTTCCTTCTTAGCTTGTATTGCACTATTCTCTTTTTTGACTTCATAAAATACAAAATACCATTTTCTCTTACCATCTCATCCATTATGAGATCAAAAGAACAAATCTGTAATGTTGAGTCCTTCTGACTCTTCTTAAGTGTCCATCCTTCCTTCTTGTCTTCAGATTCTTTATAATCACTGCTTCAGGCAATTGCAGTACCCTTTCTCAAGATGCCTAAAACCTGTAGTCCCCCTTTGATGAACCCTGTGGGGAAGTCAGGTATTTAGGTATGTTATTCTCTTGCCTGACTACAAATCTTTATACAAGGTAAAATATCTTCCCATGCTAATGCTAAATAACATATACATATTCACTCTCTAAAACATACTCATCTCTAGGTAAATTTATTGCTCTCTTTAGAGTTTACTCCAGATGCGAATTGTGGTCTTTGTTAGCAATTCACTGAGATACATTACAGAACCCCATGCTTCAGTGCACACGACTAAGTCATAGAAACTTCAGAGAACAGCAAATAATTCCTGCCTTTAACTCCAAACTTTTATCTTCAGTCAGTTTTTCCAGTTTTAAAAATTCCTCACAATTCTTACGGGTCTATGGGTGATCTTGGCCAGTGAGACATTAGTGCCAAAATCCTCCTGGGCTTCACTAAAATCAAAATTTGATTTTATGGTTTATTAAAAGGTTGAATTCTCTAAACTGTGGCTTTCATTCACTCTAACCCAAATCTGTTAGGCCTCAGTTGCCAAAATACATTAAGAACATGAACTCCTGAAAATTTGAATCCAGAACATAGATAAGCCTCCAAATGTAGTGTAAATTTAATTCCCAAAACAGTACCAATATTTGTGGGTGGCTGATCAAGACTTCTGAATGGTTGGAGTTGCCAACACTGCCAGATTAATTGCAAAGGGCAAGAAGTAAGGGTGATGCAGCCAAACACGCCATACTAACCAATATTTAGAAAATCAACCAGTGTACATGAAACTCATGCTTCTTTCAAAAGAGTGGAAGTAAGTTTTGCTAGTCTTTGCAAATCAGCAGGTTTGACCCTCAAATCCACCCATTCTTGCAGACACTTAGGAAAATTTGCAATGTACTTGTATCTATGTGATCAAAAGATTCAGGTTTCTGACACTGAACTGGAGACAATCAAGAATTTTCTGGTCTTGGAAATATAGAAGGAAGCATGTCTAGTCCACCTAGCTTTAAGCTGTCAGTTCTAGATTATTCCACGCTTCAGGGTAACAATTTATAGACAAATACACACTCCTCTCAACAACTTCATGCTTATCCTCACAGAAAGAAGTCCTTTGGAAAAAGCTAATGAGAAATGGGATTATAAACCTGTCTGACTGAAGGAAAAAAACTCACAATGAAAGCATGTATGCTTAATTATTTTTCAGTTGATGTTAGACTAAAACTTGGGACCATTCTGTTTTTCTTTTTTTTTTTTTTTTTTTGGCTTCACAGTTCATGGCTGAAACACGCTGCTCTTGGTCTGCAAGCTAACACTCCTGTTATTACCATCTCTAAGGGCTGAACTGTTTGTTAAGAATACAGACCCACCAGCAATTGATGTGGTCTAAAAAATCCTCCTAAGCTCCTAACTCCAACATTTCTAGAGTATTCTTTGTCCTGAATAAAAAGATTTTTAAAATGCTAGTGTATTCATAAATAAATCTCTAGGTAGGCACCAGTAAATTTTACTTATCAGAAGTACCCTTTTTGTTCTTTATTAGTTTATGCTTTGCTTGAGGAACTTTTAAGTCCCTGTCACATCCCTGACAGCATCACTATTTCTCTTTCCAGCTATTTTCCATAATATGGAACAGCCATATTTACTATTTTCTGGTTTATCTAACACTAGATAACATTATTATGTAATAGTCCTCTCATTCTCTGCCTAATAAGTATTCAAAGCCAAGTCATCATCATCATCATCATGGCTAGGCTTTGCGAACGAAGATTTGTGAAGGACTCTACCCACGCTTGCTACAAGCGCGCTGATGGCTAAAAAGGCCAATGCGAGATAGACACGTCCGGTTGCAAAAGGCACAGCAGAATGACTCCCCAGGTGGTACTGAAAGGACACGGTTCTTTCTGCATTGTCTTTTCTCCTCAAGAGTGATCCTGCGTGTATTCTTAAAAGAAGCAGCAGCGTTGTGGATAGTGTGTCTCGAGGCCTCCCGAAAATATTCTGAAAATTGCCAATATACTAGCTACTTGGAAATAGTATGCTCTATAATATTATAAATAATTTAAAAAAAAAAAGTGCATTGTATCTAAATACCAGAAAAGGTATTAGAATTGCTTACTATAATGCAATATAATATAATATAATACAATGCTTCTTGCTTACCTAACAGTGATATTATAAATTACTCTTCTGTCTCCTACCTGCTTACAAAACTCTGCCTTTTTTTTACTCTATGCTACCTGGCTCTTCATTACATTATGAATAATACATTGCATTCCACATTATAGGAAATGTATTTACAAATGGAGTCTAACTGCATCATCAGATGTGCAGTTTGTAACTATGCATTTTAGAACGAGCTAAATGATTAAGAGAACTTGAAAGCAACTTCCATTATTTATGTTAGTCAGTCTGAATTTGAATATCCTCTAAATCTGTCAATTTGAGCCAAGTACCAGGTTTTACTGTATTATTGACTTTTAAACAGTACTGTCCATTGATTTAATTGGAGAATCCTGATTAAAAATTAATGTGACAATGTGCCCTACTGCCCTCAGTCTGCACATAAAGCTAGTACTGATGTACATCTGCAAAGTTATAGTCATTCATATTCAACTGCTGTTCAGCTAGTTCTAGCTACAACTGCAGCTCACGCTTTAAAGATAGTACTAACAGCAATAAGCAGATACAAGGACCATTTCTTTTATAAGAAAGAGCTGGAAAGACATGTTGTGAGCCATATTCACTTCTTACTAAAATCTTCATACCTGTTTGGAAAAGATTTTTGATTCAAATGTCTCTTGTATGAAGAGAAATTGAGTCTCCATAGGACCATCTGCTAAGGAAAAGCCAAATCACTTATGTCTTGGTCAGTGTTGATGTGATCAAAGAAATAGAGCTCAACTTGCATAGAAGGATATAAGAACATCTGTGAAGAGTGTCTAAGGCCCAGCACAAAACTTGCAAAGCACTCCCTTGTAGTTCCTTGCTGTATTTGTTCAGCATGTACTTGTAGTACACCTCTTCTTTTCTGCAGTGACAAAGTTCCTTTAATTGAAAGGTAAAGTTTAAAGAAAAGACCACTGTCCTACTAATGCCCTCTAAACCAACAATTTCTACTGATTTTCTTTATGTTCTTGACAAAAAAGGTTACTTAAAACTGACATTAACTACTTTTTAAAATATGTCTGAGATTCACTCTCACACAGCACAAATTTGGAGTTAACTACTAGCAATAACTCTGAATATATTTCAAAGTATCATAATAACAAATGTTATAGAGGAAGAAGAATTGAGAAGATAGATTCTTCTGTCTTTAGGAATTAGTTTAACAGGTTAAAGACCCAAACTAAAACCAAAGAGAACCAGTACAAATCAAATGTTCACAGATTAAAGTATCACTGGTCTAGACAGCCAGAAATCTGGATAGAATACTACATATAGCCAGTTGGCCCAACACAGAGTAATCAGCTAAATTTGTACAATTTCCACATTTGTACCTTATATTCTTAATAGAAATGATTGGGAATCTGGAGAGATTCCAGGTGGCTGGAACCTGGCGAATATCGGCCTGATTTTCAAGAACGGCAAGAAGGAGAGCCGTGGAAACTACAGGCCTGTCAGTCTCACTTCAGTGTCTGGTAAAGCTATGGAGAAGATTGTTCTGGAAAGTACTGAAAAATACCTGAAAGACAACACAGTCGTTGGTCACAGCCTGCATGGCTTCAGGAGAGGAAAGTCCTGCTTATCCAACCTGATTTCTTTTTATGACAAGGTAACCCACCTAGTTGATCAAGTGAAGCCAGCTGATGGAATCTTTTTGGATTTCAGTAAAGCTTTTGATACTGTCTCTCACAGGATCCTTGTGGACAAAATGTCCAGCCCACAGCTGGATAAACACATCATGTGGTGGGTGAGCAATTGGCTCATNATCATGTGGTGGGTGAGCAATTGGCTCATGTGTCGAGCAAAGAGGGTAATAGTGAACGAGGTGAAACAGACTGGTGACCTGTCACTAGTGGGGTTCCACAGGGTTCCATCTTGGGCCCTGTGCTCTTTAACATCTTCAACATCACTTGCATGCAGGAATAGAAGAGATATTAAACAAGTTTGCAGAGGACTTAAAATGGAGAGGAGTTGTTGACTCCCTCAAAGGCAGGCAGGCCC
>VZRE01015247.1:0-12329 GCA_013396775.1 Cephalopterus ornatus | reverse complement strand
CTGGTATCACAGACTATTACAAGTTTGCCAGGGGATGAAAAGAGATGATGGAGGTCAAGGGCTTTTCTCACAACCTACTTTAATACAAGTGTCTAGGGAGGGAGCAGTCAGGGAAGAGCCGGAAGTGTTAAGGCAATAAAACACATTTTAAACTACTTCACAGAAACTATGAGATGGATCAGGCTCTTTCACACATTAATCTGAAGCTTTAAATTACTAAAAAGAATAACGACGTTCAAAAGCTTACAGTTTCATCTTCAAGTTTCAGCTGCAGGCTTTTATCTCCCTCTTTGTAATCCTTGATAATTTCTGCCAATCTCCAAACTTCATCAGGGTCAGGAATCCAAACCCTAGTGTACTGGAGGGGGTGGGGGGGGGAAAGAAAGAAAAAGTTTAAACATTAGGAAACCTCAGGAAAGTAAATGAGAAATAATTTCATGCTATATTAATACAATTCCACACTCATTGTAAAGTCAGTGCAGCTAAACCAATGATTTCAGTCAAAAAACCATAAATTCCAGTTTTAGTTCTTGGTGTAAATTATAGACCAGAAGTCTGGTTTTCAATCAAGCTTCTCCTGGATGAGGTATACGCTGGCTTGTTACTGATCTAACAAAGCAAGGTAGAACCTCAAGGCAAACGTGGAATTTAATTTCCCTGGGAAAAAAACAACCTAACAGAAGCTTTTATGAAATAACACAATTCAGCCCCAGCAGACCATACATCAAAGTGTATTTATTTTGCACAGAACAGGACAGTTTGGTTCCCACAGAGCAAACCCCAACCCAAACCCACTTCCATGGAGCAGGCAAAAGACAACACCAGAGCCAGCTCCTTCAGCTGGAGCCAGACCTGCAAACAGGCTTCAGGGCTCCAGGAAAATGCACCATTTAACCTTTTTTGCCACCAAAATCCCCAAGGCAGAACTTGCAGAAGCCCAGCCAAAGTGTGCATGAAGGGATAAAACCCAAGTGTGAGCAGCACCACTCGCACACGAGGAGATCAGAGTTACTCTGGGCCACAGCAACTCCTGCTAATGAGATTTAATTGCTTCTACGATACAGATAAATATTCTGCCCAGGCTGCATAAAAATATCCCCTCATGCTCAGTAAGTAGCCACTGCTGTGCGGTGACCTCCAGGACTTTTTCTGGAAGCTGGGACAAAACGTCCACCAGTAACACATTCACCTCCACCCATGGGTTTCCCCTTACCCTCTACATCTGCCTTTCTTTTGCCAGAGCAGTTTTCCTGCACACAGGGCTGCCAGGACAAGGTCCTGAGAACAAGGAACCCCAGTTTGCTTCATCTTTGCATCACAAAGCAGGCTTTGGTTGCTGGCCATGGACCCACAAAGCCAGCCTGATGCTGGACTCTGGCAGCCCAACACAGGAGTCAACAGGAACCCCTCAAATATCACTAATTTATTGGCATTTTGGGGGCATGTCTCCTCCCTGTTGATTGAAATAAGAACTATATAACCTTATTCTTACTCCAGACACAAGAGGTTGGGGGAAATTCCAAAAAATCCAAGTGACAGCAGCACCAGAGCATCAAAGATAATTTCGGCCCTTATCTTAAAACCAAACCCAAGCACATGACAGCCAAATAACATTTTGTAGCAACATACGAGCTAAAACAGCAGCGGCCACCATCTGACAGTCCGCTCTGCAGATGAAAAGCAATAGTTTTTTTGTATGTAACACTGTAATTATTTTTAGAGCTGCTCAATAGCTACAGCAGCAGGAACCCTTAGATGTTATTTGAGCTACACAATTGTACGGCCAGAACAGCAGTTTTATCATGAAGGGAATGAATAAATAAATAAATAAATAAATAAATATGGGGGTTTTTCTCAGCACACCAGCTCTAGACCCCACGAGCCTTCAGTGCTCTCCCCACCACAAGGAAAGGAGGCTGCAGTGAGGAAGGGGCTGGATGAGGACTCCCAGCCCAATCTCCATCGTCCCCTCCAGCAAACAGCATTGCTAGAGCTGACACATCCCTGCAGCATGGCCAGGAACCCCATTTTTGGCTGGCCCTTGAAAGAAGACGTAGGTGCAGCTGGCAAGATGACGATGCATCACTCATCCTTCCTCACCTGCTTCTCCAGACTCCAAGACTACAGAAAGTGCTTTACAGACCATCCCTGCAGCTCTTATCCCTCTGCAAATCGCTTTGCTTGCCCTTTCATCCCCACCACTGTGGATTCATCTGGTGCCAGCTTTCTCCTGGCAGAAGAGAGATTCAGACGTGCTCTAGAAATGCCCAGAATAGCCAAGGATCAGGATATACCCAGCTCTAGGCAGCTTCAAAAACAAGATGTTGCTGGTCTTGGCAACCTTGCAAATTCTCCACCTGCACACAGGCCTGGACTGAGCCATGGACCTGCCTGGACAGGAAGGTGCAGACAGAGACACGCTGACCCCAAAACAACCCAAAAGCGACTGTAGTGCTTGTGAACATTTTGGTAAATGAAAATGGGATGCACCTCCAGCAGCAGCAAGAGGTCACAGTGGTCAACCTCAGCAGTTCATCACCAGCCGTGGCCAGGAGCCACCCAAGACCCAGGTGTGACAGGAGGCTCTGAACTGCGGGTAGAGGGTGACAGCTCTCAGCATCCAATACCCAAAACCCGGTGGTGGGAGGCTTCATACCCCATCAGCCACCCTGACCAAAAACCACAGAATTTTAGTAACAAAACCGATTTTCCAAGACTTTGTGTGTATACACACACGTGCAAGGGCTCACACAGTACAGGAGGCAACAGGACAGAGATGTCTGCAAGGTCTCAGGAGCCCTGGGGGTCACTCATTCCCTGGCTGGGAGATCCCAAATGTGGTCAAGGTCTCCTGAGTGCTTCCCATACTGCTAAACAGCCAGGGGCTGCTGGAACAGGCTGCTATAAATGCATTTCCCCAAGCATCTATAATGCTGTCCTCTCGGGCATGCACACACACGCGTCCAAAAAGGGGAAGACTTATTACATTTATTTTGTTGTGCTTTTTCACCATCCTCCCCTCCTTGCTGTGCTCCAGCAGAGACACAAGTGCTCAGCCCTCCAGGCAGGGCAGGCTACTATACAAACCCCCACCCAAGCCTTCCCTTTGATCCATAAATCCCAAAGATGTCCAATACAGCTCTAGAATAAAAGCACTTTGTCATTGTTACATCTTTACAAGGAGAGCTTTAATTAAAACCTGACGAGGCTTGGAGGCAGCCCATGCTGCCAGAGGCACCTAGAGCACCACACTCATCCCTCATGCACTCCCTGCCTCCAACCTGCTCGCTCCAAAGTGGCTTCACACACCACATACTTGCCAATTAAATCCAGAGAGACAGAGCCACCAGGTCACCAAAAACACTGACCCCGGCAGCTACCCACCCATGCAGGAGGAGAGCATCGCTGTGAACTCCCTCTTCCATAATCACACCTCTAATATAATTATACCACTCCATATGCCATGTCCAGGCTTTGTGAGTTTTAACAGCCTCTTGGTCTTCTGGAGGAGCTTGTTATAAAGGAAAAAGGCAGGTGGATCCATCTCAAAGCACTGGGAACAAAGGATTACCTTGACTTTAGGCGCGGCAGACACAACCCTGGGCAAACCACTTAACCTCCCAACACTCCAGTATCTCCATCCATTTTCTTTGGGTTTTTTTTAAAGAAAAACATTTTCTTCAATCCTCGAGGATGCCTTTAAATGACGTGTTAAAATTAACTGGAAATAGCTCTCCATGCTCAGCCTCTCAAGAAAAAAAAATATTAGGAAAAAAAAAAAATTCTGGTTTGCTCTGGGTCATTTTAAACCAGATCCCCAGTAAAACTAAAGCCATTCAATGCTCTTGAAGCCCCTTGCCTTATTCCACTCAGCTTAAGCAGAAGCTTAATAAATTCAATCCCCACCTCTTGATTTGATTTAGATTTTAGCAGGCTGCCGCTGCGGATGCAGATTAAAACCAACATCGAATTAGAAGAGGCAGGTCTTGTCTTACTGTTTTGAAGCCCTTGGTGCTGGCCAAAGGCACTCCCAGCAAGCTCCAGGCAATGTGCTTGGAGGATGCTCCACGAAGGGATGTTGGTCTGCATGGAAGGAGTTACGACTGTGTGGACAGAGTATAACTTTCATTACATTAAAAAAATTGTATAATCTTTCATTACGCAAAAAAAACCTGAAAATTACCTATCTCGGTTTAGTCTGGGCTGCTTGGTAGTTGCAAGTCTTTATGGCAAGCTTGAAGTCAGCAAAACCCATGTTTATTATGATTGGTTTTTAATCCCCCGAGTTATTTCAGGAATGGCAATGCTCGCAGCTGACCCCAGGAAGTTTTCATTGCTCCTGAGTCAAAGGCATTTCACCGGGGACATCCTTCCAACAAGCTGCAGGTAGAGGGAGGGCACAGCAGAAAACCCACAACACTGGCAATACAACAGCACCAACCACCTCACAATTAGGAATCCAGTAACAGAGATTAAGATACAGTGTCTCATTACAAAGACTCTTCCACACTGGTTAAGCAAATCTTACAAAAGGACTCTACCAGAAACCACAGATGGTGATTTGTCGAAAACTCAAAGGTGAACACACAAATGTCATCTAGAACGAGGCGGAAATTGGGACAAATCTCTGCATATTTTTCTCTGTAAAGCAAGCACACTTCCACCTTTCCCCCTTTGCAGCGGGCTTATTGCCAACCTCATTCTATATTGTTCAGTGGTCCAAGTATTGCTGGATGCTTTTGAAGAGGAAAAAAAAAATACATTCAAAAGAAAAACCAGCATGAGCTTCAGCCCTGGCTTCCCAAGAATACACACACAGCACGTGAATGGTTAAGCAGCTTACACTGAAACAGTCCAATAACTACCCCCTAGCTCTCACAGGCTATCCATTACCAAAATCAAAGTTTCCCCAAACTGTGCTCTTCTCAAGTAATAGGAAAGCACAAAATCTGGACTTTAAATTAAAACATGGTCATGCTGCACACTCTGGATGTAATTTTCTTTTGCCTACTTCTTTTTTAAACTAGTATTAAAGTTCCCTCCACGGAGATCATTTAAAGAGGCTCTTGCAGATAAAAAAAAAAAAGGAACCCAGAGGACTTTACTTGCAGTCACTGGATGGATGCTTACAGCATCCCCTTCCAGCTCTGCATCAGACCAAACAAACTTCTCTTTGTTAATTTGGGGGTGCAGCCCTGGGCTGACCTGTGGTCACCAGCACATGTGGTTTGGCCCATCCACTGGCATTTTGCCCAAGGCCGCAGGATCCCATGGCCCCCACAAGTCACAGGTGGTTGCTTACGGAGTTATTTAGCTGTGGTAAATGTGTTTCTGCAAACTGCTGTGCCTGTCAGTGCTGGGAAGAGCTGCTTACAGGGTGCTGGGCAAGAGGGGGCACCAGCTCCAAGGCTCTCCTGGGTGCCCTGCAGCCTTAAAATTCCCTTCTGCCCCACTTGGCAGTGACTCAGGAGAAAACTCTGCTTTGCCCACGGTGCAGCGAGGCACAAGTGAGGTGCTTTGGCAGCAGGGCAAAAACCTCTCCATTAAGGGACTTATGGATCATTACCTTTTTTATTTTTATTTACAATATTGAATGCAGAGGCAGATGGCAAGCCATAATCCTCCATTTCCCATCCTCTGAATGAGACTGTCATCCCAGGAATGACTTCTCCCCTGCCTGACAGACAAGCAAAGCCCATATTTAGGTCAGAGCTCCCTAAGCTGTGCCGTGACTCCAGGACCTGCTGACCTCTGTATCTCACTCTGGTCTGGCTTCTCCACCGGCTGCCGGGTACCACCAGCTGGCAAACCCTCACAAGTGACAAGAGGGGACAGCAGAGGCTTTCACTCCTTAGTACAGAGCAGGCAAAAATGCCCCAGTGTTGCACATCTCTCCACTGCCCAGTGCCATACTCAATGCTGAAGAGACACACACGGGCTCGGCAGCCCCAGAACGACCCCAGAGGGCATCTACTCACAACAAGGACCTCTGCTAGGAAAAGACCAACTTCTTCCTCACCCTAAAAACCCAAAAACACTGAAAGGAAAGGTTATGACTGGCAAATCCACATTTCAACTCACAGCAGCGGATGTACACTACATTAACACCATGCTCACAGGGTAGGGCAAAAAAAGAAGAGGGTTTCACTTCTTAAAAAGCACAAAACCCCATCATTTTGAACTACAGAATGCAAGTGTTAACCTGCTGAGAGCGTTCAGTGCAGAGGGAAAGACAGTGGCACGCTGCAGGAGCATCTCTAGTTCTTCAACATGAGAATGAGCAATCTGTGTGTTTCCCAGGCTGATAAAAAACACACAATCCCAAACAGCTGAGCCGAGGGAGGTGAGCATAACCTACACCGTCCCTCGCGTTCCCCACCGTCTTCCTGCTATCAGCCCAGATAGACGGTCCCAGGAAAAGCACACAAATACACACTCAGACCTTGCCCTGTTTAGGGCAGGGCTCCTTAATCTTGGGGATCATCTCCCCATCCCCGAGCGCTACAAGATGCCAGCCACCAGTCTTCTGGTGGGAATCCTGTCCCCAGTTCCTGGGGTCCCTCAAGCAGGGCATCACCACTCCACAGACAGCACTGAATAGCTCTATCAGGCCCGGCTCAGCCCTGCAAAGCACTGTTTGCTCTACAAAATGCTTACCATCACCATCGCTGCCAGCCCTCAGCCTTGCCCAGTGCTGCTTCAGAGGAACCAAAGGCCGAGGGCTCCTGTGCTCAACCTCATCCAAGGCTGGAAAGGACTACGGAGAGACCCCAAGTGCTGCCAGCTCCAGTTAACCAGGGACAGCTCTCCTCCTGGAACATCTTGGGCCGCTGTGTCACGGTGGCAGAGCAGGTGACAATGCACAGCCCCTACAGATGAAGGCTTGCTGACCCTGGCAGAAGGGTTTGGTCTTGTTGTTTTTGAAAGGATAGAGGGGGCAAAGTGAAAATACAAGAGTTGTTGCATTGCCCAGAGCTGGTCTTGCAGCCCACGAGTGAGTTGCTCTGCAGCCCACGAGGGACTGCTTTTTATACTCCAAATTAAGACCAAATTGTTTATTTGCACTGTCCCAAAGCACCTGGAGCTTTACCTCATTTTTGCAACATCTAAGTAAAACTTACTGCAAGAGGAATTTTGCTGTGAGACCAGGGCTATGTGTGCACTCAAGACCTTGATGCTGAACTTGTCACTCTTAATTAAACCTGCAGTAACAAGCGATGCTGAGATGCCACAGAAGAAGTGGCAGGGGAGAGGATGGGAGTACACGAGTTGGCTGTTAGTTACATGTACGACTATTGATTAGTCTTGGAAATCATCCTGAAAATCATGTAAAGGCTTTGAGTGTACCCCCAGTATTCCTATCCCAGTGTCAGGGCTTGCCTGCAGCCCCACTCTGCTCCATGCCGGGTTTCTGTATGCCTTTGGTGACATGAAGTTGGTGCAATGATGAACTGAAGCCCTTTAATGCCCCTTCATTAGAAATGCTGCTAATGAGCCAGTGGATAAATGCTGCAGATGCTGCTTGTCCAAGTACGGCTCAGCTGCTGTGACACTTTATGCAAATCATCATCTGAGTTAATCTGGGCAGGGGAGTAAAATTCCACAAGGAGAAACAGAGCAAATTTAGTGCTGGTGGGAGACTTGGAGCCATCCATCAGTGTGACATCTCTTCAGGGGGAGAGGATTATATCCCTCTACCCAGGAGGCATCAGCAAAGCACATGCTTTGTTAGCTCAAATCCAAGAACCCCTGTAGCACTCCGGGATGGGGAGATGCTCCCCAAGATTAAGGAGCCCTGCCCTAAACAGGGCAAGGTCTGAGTGTGTATTTGTGTGCTTTTCCTGGGACCGTCTATCTGGGCTGATAGCAGGAAGACGGTGGGGAACGCGAGGGACGGTGTAGGTTATGCTCACCTCCCTCGGCTCAGCTGTTTGGGATTGTGTGTTTTTTATCAGCCTGGGAAACACACAGATTGCTCATTCTCATGTTGAAGAACTAGAGATGCTCCTGCAGCGTGCCACTGTCTTTCCCTCTGCACTGAACGCTCTCAGCAGGTTAACACTTGCATTCTGTAGTTCAAAATGATGGGGTTTTGTGCTTTTTAAGAAGTAAAAAATCCTCTTCTTCTTCTGCCATACCCTGTGAGCGTGGTGTTAATGTAGTGTACATCCGCTGCTGTGAGTTGAAATGTGGATTTGCCACTAGTAACTGGAGTTTTACAGACTTGTTGGGTTTTTTTAATTAAAAACACCATGTAGGGGCCAAGTGTCTCCGTAGCATGAGTTGCACCAAATAGCCTGTCATACTGCAAAAGTGAAATCCTTCCAGGCTACTGTCTACAAATCTCCGTTGATTGGCATTAATTACCCTTCTCTCATGTAATTCTCAATTAATCAAATCATTGAGCAGTGTTGTGGTTTAACCTTGTCTTCATCATCCTATTTTCCATTCAAACTCTATGTAAGCACCTTGATGAACGTAAGATGGATCCAAAACATGCTCTATATTCACCATATACACCTGATTCTTAATAAATAGTTAAAAAACGGCCTTTGGGTTTAATTAAGAAGTCAAAAATGGCCTTTTACCCTGAGTTTTCACAATCCTCTATCTATAATGCAGCCTTGTGATGCTTTAGGGAAATTAATCATCACGTTCACTCCCCAGTGCAGCAACCAACCTCTGTTACATGGTTTTATATGAAAATGGTCCTGGGAGAAGCCTGGCTTAGTGGTACAGGGATGCAGCCAGGGGACAACAGAGCTAGAAATACTAAAAACAGTGTCTGCTTTTTGACTGTAATTGTGGTGACATTCACGGTGTGACAAACATCTCCCAAAATTCAGGGTACACAGCACACCAAATGCTCAGCCGTCCTCCCCACTGGGCACCACTCTGCCCAGACAGCACCACCAAAACTCACCTTTAATTGCAGTGCAACCCCTCCACCAGACTGGATTTTTAACCTTATTAGAAAGAAGTAATTGGATTAATCAACCTGTATAGTTACCCCTCACATCTCCAGAACTCATGCGTTAAAAACCCTCTTGGAACATCACTCATGCATACATAATTCGAAGAGGGGTTGACTTGAAGTTCTAGGACATTTTTCCAGCCTTTTCCAACCACAGGGGTGCGCTGGAAAGGCCCCGGGGCCACCTCTGCATCCTTTTCATTGCTGAGCAACTGAAGGAAAACAAATTGATTACTGAGGATTTAAATAGGCAACGTCTTACCAGTTATAATAAAAAAAATTCCAGCAATAAGGTCTGTTAGCAAGGAGACATTAGACAACTGGAGAATGGCACCAGTGAGCAAGAAACAAAGCTGAAATATGTTTAATTAAAATAACTGAAGCAGTGAACAAACACTCCTACACCCCCAATTGCTTAAGAATGGCAGGGCAGAGAAAAGGTCTCCTGGAGGGAAAAAGTGCTCCTGCATTTTCATACAATGATAGAATGGTTTGCTTTGGAACCACCCTCACAGCCAAGAATTTCTTCCTCAGTCTCGTTTATCTCATTGCAGTAAGTTCTGGGTATTTGGGAATGTGATTTGTACCTGACTCTGCTTCTCCCAGGACATCCATTTGCCAGTCCTCAGATGCACACTTGTATGGTGAGTTACTTTGTATTAATTTACAGATTTTTGTCTCTTCTCCCCAGTGAGACTTTGAAAATAAGTATGATCTTGCAATCACGAAACTGAAATTGGTTTAAAATACATCACTGAGGAAACCCAAATGAAAGGAGGTTTTAATATATGAATATTTTTAATTTATAAAATGGAAAGTACAGGATGGCTGGACAGTCACCTACATTTTCTTCTTTATTTCCTTATAATTTTAGATGCCCGCTAAAATACTGAGATTTTGGCTCTCTAGATCTTGCAGCATTGATATCCTGCAGCCTCTTGTTTACACCACACAGCAACCCCCCTGGAAAACCATCCCCTAAATCCCATATCCAATCTCCTCTATCAGATGTAGGGGACAAAAAAGCTTAAATAAGGATGGATGCAGGACAAGCCATCTCCATCGGCCCATGAATTCTGAGTCTCGGGAGGTGATGCCGTTAGCAAAACAGCATTTGTGTTCTGCAGGAAGGGCTCAGGGAAGGAGATCAGCGTGCAGACGACTGTCCAAGTGGCAAAAAGGGTTGCAAGAAGGGCACAGGCACCCATTTAACATAAAATTTTAAAAATAATTTAAAAAAATAATTTTAAAAAATTAAAACAAACTAACAACGCCACCCCTCCACCCCCCCAAAAAACCCAAACAACCAAAAACAAAAACAACAAAAAAAACCACTAAAGGCATCTTTTCTAGCCTTCACGTTCAGGTTTGAATTTCTCCCCTAACTTGGCAACATCCCCTGCACATCCTCAGGCAAATCCAAGGTTATCTCTTCCCCTCGGAAGGGCGGGTGCCCCAGCTGCACACAAACATGCAGATCAAGCAACAGCTCTCATGAAATACTGAAGTGTCCGCAGAACAAAACAGCCCAGTCAGAAGGGGAAAACAGATTTTTCAAAAAACAAAAAAGCAGGGGAAAGCTGTCTCTGAGGGTGCTGCTTCTGCCTTCCCCATCCCCACAATAAAGCCGCTCTCCTGTGTGTCTCTATCCCAATAGCAGATGTATTTACTCACATAAACATCCCTCCCAGCGTTACAGGAGCATTTCTTCATTCCCCCAAGTTACAGGCTACCTCTGGGCACAGGCTGTGGCTGCAGAGTTTCCGTCAAGGAAAGACTCAGCTCCGGCTCTTCGCAGCATCGCATCATCCCAGGGACATTCTGTAAGACTTCTATAAGCTGTAAGACTTCTATTTCCACTACCTGTTCCCCAGTTCAGGCACCAGGAGTTTTGCTCCAAGACCAGGAAATGCAGTTCCCATCCAAGGGATGCATTTCCCTTTGGGAAGGACATGCATTTATGGTCACACTGCACCCGATGCCACTTGCCTCGAGGTCCCATCAGCACAGGTTAAGGACTAAACCTGTTCCAAGGTTCAGTTACGCCTACTCTTACCACACAAAGTGTGTGTGTGTGTGTGTGTGAATTATTACTAATTATAAAGGCAGCAAAACACATGAAAATGCACCCTGAAGTTACAGCAGCTTAAGAGTGCACGAAGACAACTCAGGAGAGATGTAGAGCAGCTCACTCAAGTTAGAGCCCCACACTAACTCAAATCCATCTCCACCAGACATTGCGCTGTGACTTTTCTCTCTCCTCTAGGGATTAACTTCATGCTTTGTTAGGCAGATGAATAAAGCAAGGGGAAGAAAAATAAATTGAAGAAACGCTGCATTATCCCACTTTATTCTGTTATAAAAGTGAAGCTTTTGCGAACTGTGCTGCCAGTTCCCAGTTCAGAATGTCCAAAACCAAAAGTTTCTGTCCTTTCTAACAAAACGGTCAGTCCCAATAGCTGAGTTCCTTCAAAATCCATGGGCCAGTGGTTGGATGGGGACACCTGAACTTGTGTGGCTACTTTCAGCTGCTGCCATGGGCAAACCAGCACAGATAACCCACAGCATTACACACAGTATGGGTTTGTCCCACAGAACCTCTAAATCATAGAATCCCAGAATCATTTAGGTTGGAAGAGCCCTCTAAGATCATTAAGTCCAAGTGTTCCCACAGCATCTCCAAGCCCACCAATAACCCATGTCCTCAAGTGTCACATTCACACGGCTTTTCAATCCCTCCAGGGAGGGGGACTCCCAACACTGCCAGGGCTTCAGAACCCTTTTCCATGAAGAAATTTCCCCTAAAATCCAGATGCATCAGAAGAGGCATTAAGTGTCATGCACACACATGGATGTAGCAGGGATTTAGGACTGTCTCTGAAGGGGATGGATCCACAAAAAGCCGAGAGCTGCTGAAGCAACACATGCCTCCTCACAGCTCCTCTTTATTTCAGATGCCTCTGGGCAGCAGCAGGCCTTTTCCCATGTCTCACACTATGGTGAAACTGGATGCTGCTGCAAACTTTCAAACAGGTGTTTTTAGGTGCCTTCTTCAGGAAAAAACAAACAAACAAACAAACCCCGTTTGGATCGCTGCATCTGCCCATCATTTATGGCCCTCCAACTTGGGAACAACATACCAGTGTGTCAGTCCTGGGAAATGCCAAATTGAAGGTTGTGTTGGGTCTGCCCACACACTGTGGTATTTTAACCTTCAACTTGGACACCTGGAGGCACTTTCAAACTTACTGCCCCAAATAAAGCCAATTTTTCACAGACCTAAAACCACAAGCACCTCTTGCTTCTAGAGGTATCCCATTCCATGATCACAGAATCACTAAATCCCCGAATGCTT
>VZRE01015245.1:2217-12224 GCA_013396775.1 Cephalopterus ornatus | reverse complement strand
GTCTTGCAAAATTCACCATCATGGAGTCAATAAAACAGAGAAAGGAAGAGGAGTGAGAAGACGACCCTGTGAGGCTGAAAAAACAAGAACGACCACCAAAACAACACCCCAAAAGATGACTCCACCCCAAACTCCGCCCAGACTCTGCCTATTATGAATATTATAATTAGATGTTGCAATTATATGAATATGTATATAGAAATGATGAAATCCCTTCTGAAAACTGTATAAATTCCCTAACTTTTCACTGAAAACTTTGAAGTCCTTTTTGCCTGGTGCGAACCGGAGGACTTCCCAACGTTGCCTAAATAAATACCTTGCTGCTTAAAGACAAAACTCATCTCTAAGCAGTTATTCTGTGCTGTTTTCGGCATCACCACTTGGCTGGAAACTGATTGTGGTACAAATTCTTGAGGCTCAACTAGAAATCCTTAAAAAAAAAAGATTTCCTGCTGGAGAGCACAAGAGAATCCCCTGTATCCTGTGTGCTCAGCAAAAGCACAAGCAATCCCATTTTCCCCCTTCCCAGGAAAAAGAGGTGCTGCCCTCTTCAACATCCTTCTACCCAAACCCTATCTTTGTGCTGATGCTGGCACCTGCATCTCCTCTGGCCTTGGCTCAGGAGGTGATGTCCTCAGCACCTGCTTCTCCCATGTGCTCCTCTGCCAGAAGGATAATTCATCCCCTATCAAAGTGACTAGTGGATGTGGGGGTTTGCAGGATGGGTCCCAGGCAGCATGATGCATTGCAGGGTTTCAATGAGCCTACGAAAATCCTGTCCCCACGTGAGGCAAAGGGAACCAGCTTAAGAGCATGGCTGGAGATGGCAGGCAGGCTGCACAGTCTGCAGTCTCCACCTAGAGCCCAGCAAAGCCTCTGCTCTTCATTGCCTCCATGCTGCAGTTTATACACATGATGTGCATGGGTCCCACCACCCAAAGTCCCCTGGTCTGAACTTGACTGTGCTTTTAGCAGGCAGTGGCAGCAGCTCAGCTAGGGATGCTACTGACATTGCTCACCATCAACCTGCAGGACCAAGAGGAACCTCAGCTAAGTCCCACCACAACTGGAAGATTCCCAGATAGGGCATCCACTGGCCAGTGGAGACAATGGGACACCAAGTACCATCCCTGAGATCAGATCATGCACTGGAACAGGGGCTGGTCCCCCTCATGGCCTTGAAGCCTTGGTCCCGTCAGGGTGAAAAGGAGCCAGGAGAAACCACATACAACTTATTTATGGAGTAAAGGTGATGGCTATTTTTTCATGACACACCTGAGCACTGCAATATAAAATCTTGCCAGCACACTGAATTCAAGTCAAATATGTCATTCTTTAAACTCTAAGGTGTTTTTTTTTCAACTTAGTCCTGCTTCCCATCAATCTCTCAACTGCCCAATGACCTGATATTCCAAACTAAATACCTTCTCTGTGTAGAGCCATGAGTATGGCTGTGTTGGATAGATTCCAGCCCCCAGCAACCTGCAGGGCAGGGGGGACAACCCCCTTGGCATCACCTGTGATGCCCACTGGTATGTTGGTGGCCCTATGGCCACCTTCAGCTGCAACTCAACTCAAGGGGCTGTGAGCTCTGAAACCCACCCCTGGGCTTGGGCTGAGGACTGATGTGCATTGCAACTCCACAGCCCATTTAATTTGGGGTCTGGCTCAACTATTCCCATCTCTGGGGGCTCCTAGTGCTAGTGGGGCACAGCTCCTGTCCCCATCCTCTCCTTCCTATCAGTGGGAAATTGCCTTCTTTTGTGCTCCATTAAACCCCCTTCATCTCACCATCAGCCACCAAGGAGGTGATGCCCAGGGCTTGCTTGCCCCTGCCACATTCTCGCATCATGGAATGGCTGTGAAGGAGCTGGATGGCTCCTACAGCCACTGCTCTGCTAGGTAAAAGCAGCAAGTTTAAAGCACACAGCTTGATATTTAATTTGGGGCACTCCAATAATTCTCAGACTCACATGGGACCTGTCTGCCAGCAGTTCCCATAACCTTAATTGCAAAGTCGAGCATTATTACTACAGGCAGACAGCAATGGCTTGGTCAGACTCAAGGGTAACAGCAGGGCCAGCTCTAATTGATGCCCCGCTCTGCCCTTAACCTGCTGGCACAGGCAGGGTGCCAGCCTGCTCCACTGGCTCCCTCTCCTGCCTGTTGCCAACGCTTGCACGCATTACATTTGGCCCCAGATGACTAGGCAAAAGAAGAAAGAAATTATAATAAAACAATAAGAATATAACATTATAAAAATAATATAACAATATATTATTGCTATAATTAATTATTAAATAATAAATAATATTAAAATAAAAATACTCTATTACAGAATTACAGAACATCTTCAGAGACACAACTGGGGGCAAACAAGAGGGAACAGGTCTCATTCCCACTCCTCCTTTTCTCTATGCTTGAGAGCAGGAGGATGCAGGCAGCTGGGGATGCTCCCAGAACCACCCATGAGGCCGCACTCCCCATCCCTCTCCAAGCCTGTATATATACTACATATATATGTATGTGCATGAATTTAGAATTGCCTTTGAATTCCCTGGGCATATAGAGAATAAATCTTATCTGCAAAACTGCTCTTCTCCCTAGAAGAGACATAGGGAGCAGCTCGAGCCAAGGAGGCTTTCCCCACTGAATCACCACCTCACCATGGGAAGAGCTCATCACACTCTTCTGGAAGAGAAACCGAAGGCAGCAACATTGGGCTTGTGCACAGATCAATGAGATGGATGTGGTGCTGCTCCATGGAGTTGAGCGTGCAAACACTCACTGCTGTGGTACTTGAGGCACTTGCTTTTATGGTTTTAGGGTTTGCTCCAGGGACCTTGGGACCTTTTTTCTCCCCCTATCTTTCAGTGAAGCAACCTCTCTGATGCTTCCTGGGCAGGGGAGGTTTAGGTTGCATATCAGGAAAAGGTTTTTCACCCAGAGGGTGGTTGAGCAATGGAACAGGCTGCCCAGGGAAGTGGTCACAGCACCAAGCCAGTCTGAGTTCAAGAAGCGTTTGCACAATGCTCTCAGGCACGTGGTATGATTCTTGGGATGTACTATGCAGGGCCAGGAGTTGAACTTGATGATCCTGATGGGTCCCTGTGGTAGGAAAGCCTACCCCGATAAGACCTAAAATCCAATCAGAGAATCCATACAATGCAAGCCATCATGCAAGATAGCATGCAAGTTAACTGCTGGTGCCAGGGTGCTGTCTTGGTGTTGAATTATGCTAAAATCAGCCTGGGTCACCAGACTTCAAATACACATCCTGCTATTGAAACAGGATTTGCCAGATAAGCTGGTAGCTGGCTTGTAAATTTGTGACTAGCAGTCAATTGCTTTATACTATAAAAATCCTTTCCTACAGCCCGGTTCTTCTAACATAACCCTTCTTGGGATGTATGTGTGCAGATTCCTCCCCCGGATGGGGATGCCCTCTAAGGATACTCCTCAAGGAAAGAGATCTCCCCATGAGCGTTGGTATGGATGAGTTACATCAATCTCTACTTAATAATTATTTCCTTTTTGCTAACTTTATTATAATTGCTTCAATATAGTGCACTATCCTATCTTATACTATACTACTAGTAGTTTTACCTTTTATACTGTGGTACCACTGTGTTTTCTGTGCATGAACTGGACCACCTATAATTAAATTAAATTAAAAACAGCCACAGAAAGAGGGCCAATGGGTTTTGCAGTCAGTGCTGGACATGGTGTACAGGTCAGATGCTCTCCAACCATGCTTGGATCTTCCTGCCTACATCTTTGCCAAACCACAAACTGCTCCCCACCAAAGACCCAACCTTAATCATGTTAATTGAGGAAAAAAACTGCCTTTCAGCATTAACCATGTATATTTCTTAGAATATCATAGAAGATCATAAAATCATTCAGGTTGGAAAAGACCTCTAAGATCATCCAGTCCAACTGACTTCGATGTCCCAATTCCCGCAGTATCCCCTTGGCGTCTATATTCACAACCCCTACAATGCAGAAAGGGCTGCTATCACTGGGAGGTTAAGTCAGTTGTTCAAATAAAGAGGAAGTGTATGGGAGAGGAGGGATTTCAGTTCATTCCTCCCAAATCCTCATGCTCGTCATGGTAAACACTTCACTAAACTCTCCTCTTCCATCCTATGCCTGGGCTGACAACAAAAGATTTTTGGCCACCTTCCTGGTTGAACCCCTTGACCATCTCAAACCCAGCCCAGTCCACCAAAACCCAAATGCAACCTCTGTCAAAAAACATGGGATTCGACTCAAGTATCTACAACCAGAGCGAAGCAGAGCAGGGAACCCAGGAAGGGCCATTTCTGAGGCATCAAGAGGTTATGTTAAGATGATGAGGAAACCTTGCCATGGGTGTGGCAGGATAGACCCACCCCATTAAGACCTAAACTCCAATCAAGCTATCATGCAAGCTATCATGCAGGCTCAACTATTGGAACCAGGGTGTTGTCTTGGTGTTAATTATGTTAAAACCATCCTGATTCATCAAACTTTGAATTCGCATCCTGCTTTTTGAAGTCTGATTTGACAGATAAGCTGATAGCTGACCTGTAAATGTGTGACTAGCAGTCAATCACTTAATACTATAAAAGTCCAGTCCCCTCTCATGCAGTCAGGTTCTTCTGACATAACTCTTCTTGGGGTGTATGTGTGGAGATTCCTTCCATGGCTGGGGACGTCCCCCAGGTTTCTCCTTAAGGCTGAGAAAGAGATCTCCCCACGAGCATTGGCATGGATGAGCTACATCAGATCTCAATAATTATTTCTTTTTGCTAGCTTTAATATAACTGCTTCAATAATTGCTTTGTTACAGTACACTATACTACTTTATGCTATATTATACTCTACTAGTAGATTTTTAGTGTTTATATTGTGCAGTAAGTAGTTCTGATAAAGATCTTTTGTCTGATCATTTGTATAAAATAAAATATTTTATATATTCTCATTTTGCCAATTATTAAAACCTGCGGGACAAAAGTTGTTCAATCATACCTCTATAATTCCTTAAATTTAAACCATTAACATAATTCGAGGCTAAGATTGGGTTTAGCTGCACCTAGACTCCTCTCTGACAAGGGGTTTAGAAAGCAAGAGAATCCTTTCTGTACCTTGAGACTCACCGGCAAGGCTTTGCTTTTTTAATAACTTTGTCTAAGCCTTCCACTCCTGCGACAATGGGTATGCAATAGAGCATGCAACAGGGTATGCATTAGGGTGTGCAATAGAGTATGTATTAGGGTATGCATTAGGGTATATCATAGGATAAGCAATGAGGAATACAACAATGCAGTAGGGTATGCAATAGGGTATGCACTAGGGTGTGCCATAGGGTATGCACTAGAGTATGCTATAGGGTGTGCAATAGGGTATACCATAGGGTGTGTGCTAGGGTATGCCATGGGGTATGCCATAGGGTATCCACCAGGGCATGCAACAGGGTATGCATTAGGGTATACCATAGAACATGCAATAAGGTATGAGTTTTGGAATATGTTAGGGTATGCATTAGGTTATGCAATAGGGTATGCAATTTGGTATGCATTAGAGTATGCATTAGGGTATGCTGTAGGGTATCCAACAAGGGTATGCATTAGAGTATGCCCTGTGGTATACATTAGGGTATGCAATAAGGTATGCTGAACGGTATCCAACAGCATATGTGTTAGGGTATACCATAGGGTATCCAACAGGGCATGCAGCAGGGTATGCCATAGGGTATGCAACAGAAACAGCCTTTCTCTGTACATCAAGGCATTTTCAACTGCAGGGATGCACCAGGCTCTGGTTCTGGTTGCAAGTCAGTGGGTGCTCTGCAGCAGGCTCTGCTGCTCTGTCAAGATGTTAAGTGTTTGGGTTGGGTTTTTTTTTATTAAAAGAAGGCATCAACCTTCTGTTTGATGTGCTGTTGGCCAGAGTTGCTAAGGGGAGCAGTGTACAATTACAGCCTCAGTGATGTCCATTCTAATAATAACTTGACTCTACATAGCTCAGATGCATACACAGCTCTGCTATAAAGAGCATGGCTGTTTCAACAGAGGAATCCTCCAACTTATGTTATATGTGAAGGGTTTGTGGAGCATCGCTTAACACCTCCCCAATGCAAAAAAAAGCACCACAGCCTGGACATGCCAGCAAGTGAAACTGACAAGCAAAAACCTCTCACTGGAGAAATACTTTCAATGTATTATTTAAGAAGGTATTTCTAGAGGGGTGAAGAAACCATACATATGTCCACCAAGATGTTCTAGCATGTCCCCAGCTGCCCAAGATCCAAGGGTCCAATTCACCTAGGTCCATCCTAAGGACTTGCACAGCTCAAAATCCCTCCTTGTACCAAACATCAAACCAAACTCAATGAACAGTAAATCAAACCCAAATCATAGAATTGTTTAGGTTGGAAAAGACCTCTAAGACCATCGAGTCCAACCATTAAACCAGCACTGCCCAGCCCACCACTAAACCATGTCCCCAGGTGCCACATCCACATGTCTTTTAAATCCCTCCAGGGATGGTGACTCCACCACTGTCCTGGGCAGCCTATTCCAATACTTGACTACCCAGATGTCAAATGACCTATCCAGTGCCAAGACCCTGCATGGCAGCATCGCCCCAAGCTCCACCAGCTGCCCACCTCTGTTACAATCTGATTAAATACTGCAGAAAGAACTTCAGATTTGAATATACCCTTGAGTGAAATTAAAACTCACACAAGTTATCTGTTGATATCAAAACCTGATTTTATTAAGATTACTAAGAGATGCTAAAGAGAAAGAGGAAAGAATAAGAAAAGGTTGGAAAATGCGAAGATTACGTTTTAGAAGCAGAGAAAAGTTACCACCATACTACCTTTCTGTCCTGCCGGTGTGTGTGTGTGGGGGGAAGCAGTTTTCTCCCTTTTTTTTCTCTGTCTCTGCCGCTTTCAATGTTATCTCTGTAGCTGCAGAGGGTCTTAAGAGCCTTAGTTCTCCGGAATGCATCCAGGATGTGGTTTCACCACTCACACAGAGCCGTGCCCCAGGCTGTGTCGAGTCTCAGTTCAGTCGAAGCTCTGGGCCCTCAGAAAACATGGTCGGGGTAGAAGGACAAGGTATAACTCACGCATGTGGCACGGTGGGGCTCAGTTCTCTCCAGGCTGGCAGAGTTCCAGTCTCCGGTGGCAGGTAGGCAGCAGTGGTGGTGGAGAAAAAGGCGAGGGGAGGGGGGTAGAGATTCTCGGTTTCAGGAACCAGTTCTCTCTCCCCTTCCTCTCCCTGATTTTCCAAAATTTGTTCTCAACTTTTATAGTGTTCAAAGGAGGTTGTACGTGGTTTCTTGGCACGTAGCCCTATTCAGGTGGTCGAAGAGATATGATAGCCATAAACAATGGCAGGATCTTTTGGCAGGAAAAGTCCCATGGGAAGTTCTGGTGAGAACTTCTGGCAGAAAGCTGACAGAGAGTTTTTGGTAGGAAGTTTTTGACAGGCAGAAACAATGGAGAAACATAACTTTTGGTATTTCTATACTATCTGTGTGTTACAACCTCATGACTCTTCTTTCCACGTCTCCCTTCCTGAAAGGTTTGCAGCACCCAAATTCAAGATTCAGGCAAGATTTGGAACCAAAACAGATAACTGGTCAGGGAGATGCTCTTTAGAGGAGATGACGACAGAGAGGGGGATGATGTGACAACATTCCCCTGCCACAGTGATGACATCTCTTTTGGAATCAAAACAAGTCCCCCAAGATAAGCTGCAAACATGTCCAGCCCCTGAGCATGAGCACCTTGTCAAACAGCTGAAAATATAAGAGGAGCCAGATTAAAAAGACAGTTTATTGCCTGTTCTGCAGGAAAAGCCCTTGCTGCTTGTTTCAAGGTCCGGTTAGGGTATAGAGACGCTGTCTATAGGTACCGGGCATGCTGGTAGGGTAGCTCAATGGGTTAACGCATTAATTTCTCAGATCCTCTAGAGGGACCAAGCTGTTGCCAATTGCAGTCCCAAGAGAAAGGGACAAACAAGCCCTTACAAAACAGAAGCATCTGCCAGGAGCAGATGGAGGGGGTGAGTGGCCAAGCCCTAGGCACCAGCAGCATTGGGGGGGTGGGGAATGATCATGTTGATCCTAATTTATCCCACCCTGGTAGAGTAATTCCCCAGCTCCTTATGTCTGGGGATCAGATTAGTCTGAAAGATACAAGAGAGACATAAATCCAGCTCTGGAGCAAGCGTTTTAATAAAGTTGGTTTTTTTAAATTAACAATAAATGATCTAGAAATGGCTGTTGGAGGGGCCAGAACTGGAGCTGGGTAATGTTATATTATCAACCATGTATCAATATATCATATTAATAGTGATATACCAACATTGTGTCATCAACCATATATCAATATATATTAATATATCAATATGGTAGCCATATTACTCTTTAATATATATTACCAAATATGTCATATTGATATTGATAATATATCATATATCAATACTATCAACTCCCTTATTTAACACCAAAGCAGTTGCAATGAGTCTTTTGGGCTTCACACCTGGGTTTGTCTCCAGCCAGATCTATCAAGCCTGAATGCATTACAAAAATTCCCTGTTTAGGGCTTCATTGAAGTATTTAATGAATCTGCGTGAATGCATCTGATTACTTTGGTTGGAAAAATAAACTGTGCTTAGAGAAAGTCAAAATACTTTACTATCAGAAGGGAAACGTTAAATTATTTAATTTTGCATACCACTTTGTTTTTGACATGTCCCATTTTGCCCCATCAAGACATTTATAAAAGATGTGCAGTTTGGGGCTGAATAAATCCCTTTTGCACATTTTTCTATGCTTCAGAACATCAACTTGGTCACCCGCACACCCTGCTCACTCTTTGCATTTCATTTCTCCCCAGCTTTCCACAACAGACATATCCTGGTTCTGGCCAGGACAGGGTTAATTTTTGCAGTGGCCAGGAGCAGCATGGCCAGGACCCTGAGGTTACCCTATACCACCTCAGACCATATGCAGGGGGTGGAGGGAAATGGGTCCCTTCTGGTCAGGATGGTGGCAGAGTGAGCGGTCAAGGTAGCGCTCTGTTGCGCATGGTGAGAACGTGCGTGTGAATCGTTTGCCTATCTAGTACACTCTGTTATTAATATTGTTGTTCTTACTGTTAGTTTCTTATTTTGTTGCTGTTTCCAGTAAATTGTTCTTATCTCAACCCATGATCTTTACCCTCCAATTTTCCTCTCCAGTCCAACACACTGGGACAGGGAGTGAGAGAGCAGCATGTGGTTTTGAGTGTTTCAGTGGGTACACTAAATTGGGGAATCCCGTTCCTAATCCACAACAGCCTTATTTTATCCACCCCTTATTCTATACCTCATGCCCAGATCCTACACCTTCCAACTATATATGTATATTGTCCCAGTTAGCTAGAGCAGCCGGGACCAGTTCATCACTGTGTGGGTGTAACCCAAACTGTGTATTCTACACCCTCTATGTCATTTCCCAGAAACTGTTAACGATAGACCATTTGCAGCAGCTGCCCAGAGCACACCTGACCCCTCAGGCTATAAGCTGGGTGTTAAGAGGCCTGTGAGATAGGAGGATGTTCCTGTCCTCATACCCAGGACTCACAATCACCCATTGTGGAACTCCCCACCCTGGGGGAGGGGCTGAGCATTCCTGCCTGAGCCTGGGTGTGTATAATCTTGGGGTCTGGGGACCTTTGGTACCACGTGAGGGATCCAGAGGAGGACCAGAACCTCGACCGGACTGCGACCACCACCCTCGACCAGACTGTGACCACCACTCTCCCCAACAGGTTTTTGCTCTCCTTTTACTTTAGACTCAGAGGGATCACATGGGGCTCAGCATGGGGGCCAACAAACACAATTCTGTTCGTGGCCCCGGGTGCTGAGTTATACATCTGGGTGCTGTGGGTTAAAACCAATTGTCTGCATAATTGTATTTATTGTATTATTTTCATTAAATTGTAATTCTTACTTATAATCTCTTTT
>VZRE01015241.1:0-68380 GCA_013396775.1 Cephalopterus ornatus | reverse complement strand
TTTTTGTATTTGATGTTGCTTTCAATCTGGTGTTATGTCAGCATTAAATGGCTGAATTCACTGGCATCCACCGAGCTTTGTAACTCCTTGCAAACCAAACCATATGTCAGGGCTCTGCTGCAGCAAATTTAAGAGTCTGCCATTTGGCTTGGATATTTTTGCTTCCTCTTGGTTCAGACTTAAGCTGCAGTTCCTATAAATTCTCTGAATAGAAGAAAATTCCCTTCTCAATTCAATCCCACAAAATAAATTGACTTCTCTTTTAGTAAAATTTTCTTCCACAAAATGACATATTTGACTATATTTTTATTCCTTCCATTAAGAGGAAGGAGTATCCTCCACTTCTTTTAGCTTGTCCTGAATTATTCATGAGAAAGAAAGAAAACTTGTTAGAACAGAAAAGAGCAGGCTCTAAAGAATAAGAAAATTGTCAACACTTTGGCCTTCACTAGCTCAGGGCGAGAGCTGATGCCTCACACTTTCATGGAAATGAAGATGTTAATGAAGAAACAGGGTAAGGAGTAAGAAAGAGAAGCAAAGAATGTGGTTTCTGGGCCCTTATTTTGTAAATATTTGTACTCGTGCAAATTTGTTAATTGAGGCAATTGATTTTTGCCTGAAAATGGTAACAATGTCTAATTCATTAAAACCAAAAATAACATCCTTTGGGCTAAACGGGGTCATTTCATTTGTAACCTTTCAGTGATGTATTAACAGTTTGGAAGCGTTTTGGTGCATATCTTAAAAAGTACCACATTAACAGGAACGGGCCCGGAGAAAGAAAAAAACTGAAGAAGTTCCACACGCACACGCACACACACACATACACACACACACAGAGCACACATGGCCTCCAGCCCCTGTCCTTCCTCTTCTGCAGCATTCTAAGGTCTGTGTTTAATATTGCCAAGCCTACTTGAGTGATAAATGCAACTGTATAAAAATTACTTATTACAAGCTGTCATGTTGCCTCACTCACATGGCAGGGCTGCAGGCACTGTACATAAAGCTCGAGTCTCCACCTTGACAGCATCGGCAGCGCTGGCTTTAAAATAAAATGCTTTCAGTCATGAATACAAAACATAATTTACCTTTTCATAATACTTCAGTTTGGAAACACTTTGGAAAGCTCATGTTACCGTCAAACCTTTACCTGAGCTGTGCCAGCACCCACTTAATTCCGAGTTGTCAATTTACCTCAGCGCTGCTTTCCATCACTCAGCCTTTGAAGAAACATTAAGCTGTTCAAATTGCCATCCTCTTAATTTTTTTTTTTTTAAGTTATATTTATCCTCAGTTCTTTGGCGGTGAGTAGCTGACACAATAGGATTATTCCAAGCATTAAATTACAATTTGGGAGAGTGCCTGCTTGCTATGTTTCTTTTTCAGAACCCTCCTTACTTGCTGTGTGTTCGCGGCATCAAAAAATATTCCTGACTCAAGTTCCCTGCTTTCCCCCCCGCACCTTTTCCATAGAGTCCAGTTACACAATTCCCCTTGAATTGCTCCTCCCTTCCAATGTCTGGCCGAGATCAGAGGTTTAATTCCTTGCTGTGGTAGCCCAGCCACCCCTTTTCTCCTGCATTAATACTGTACTGATGCTTAAACATAAAAGCTCAGTGTAAGCTGTGAATGTCAGCGAGATGGAAATTGGAAGTGAAGGTTCCAGGGAGCCTGGCCGGGTAACAAGTGATGCGTTGTGACTGTTTTTATAGTTGGTCATGATGCATACAGTATGTGAAGTTCCCATCTGTACTGGTGTCTGCCCACCAGCCACCCTGCCACATTCGCAAAAGTGGCTCCAGCACCGAGCGCAATAGGAACAGAACTGCAGATGCCTCCCTTTAGCCCAAATTCCTTTTGACAATGTTCACATCCAGTTAGGGCCCAAAGTGCTTGTACTTGTCAGGAGGGATAAGGAGTGAGGAAAGTAGTCCCTTTTCAAAAGCGAAACAGAATCGCCAAAGGAAATATTTTCTCTTCTTCTCCCCCTCCTTTCCCTCTTCAGCTGCCCCCGCCTTTGCAACTCCCTGTCCTCCCCTCCCTCCTCCACAGATGCAATGTCCAAAAAAAGAAAATGAAAAAAAAAGAGAAGAAAATAATTAGACTGGCATCTCTGATACAGCTCTACAGCAATTGTTTTTTTTTTTTTTTTTCCTCCAGCAATTGGTGGAGAAAGGGAATACAACCGGGAGAGAGGCAGGGAGGGAAGATTTTGGATTCGACAGGGCTGACTACAACAGCCCACAGGAGACATATCGTGCCTGCGAGCTCTGGGATTCAGCTACAGGGGGATTTGCTGTCCCTAGTGGGTTGCTTTGCTGGGTGACAGGAATGGGTGCATTTCCTATGCTATTTGAAGCTATTTTGATTCCACCCATACAGATATCACTTGGTTAGAAACAAAATCCATTTCCCTTTATATTCTTATGCTTTCTTTTTCTTTTTTCTTTCTCTCGATTTTAATTTATTTATGGATCATTTAACGAATAGAGGCTATGACACTTGTGTTCATGACACAGAGTCAGAACTCAAAGGTTTCCTGGTTCTCACACCTAATGACAGGTCTGTGATCTTCAGCTTGCTCTGAGCACAGCCCCCCGACTCAGCTTCCACACCTGTAAAAGAGCAGAATAATGCACAACTGTTTCAGTAAAGAGCTCTGAAAGATGGGATCCTCAGCCTGTACCGGGATGATTTCTGGTTGTTGGTGCATTAGACAGCACAGCAGGTTTCAGAATCATAGAATGGTTTGGATTGGAGTGGACCTTAAAGATCAACCAGTTCCACTCCCTACCATGGGCAGGGACACCTTCCACTATCCCAGGTTGCTCCAAGCCCCGTCCAACCTGGCCTTGGACACTTCCAGGGATGGGACAGCCACAGCTTCTCTGGGCAACTTGAGCCAGGGCCTGACCACCCTCACAGCCAAGAATTTCTTCCAAATATCTAAGTCTATTCTCTTTCAGTGTGAGACCATTCCCCCTTGTCCTGTCACTTCATGCCCTTGCCCAAAGTCCCTCTCCAGCTCTCTCGCGGCCCCTTTAGGTACCGGAGGGCTTTAAGATATTGATAAGTGTTTATAATCAAACAAGTGTTGACAGCTGTGACATTTCCACATCCTGCAAAGTTCCCTTACTCCAACCCAGTGCTCTCACCTGAGCATACCTGATGTAAAAGAAACTCTACCCAGTAAGTCCAGATAACTTGAAGAGATCCTTTCCAACCTATTCCTAATTCAGTAGAAAATTTGACCCTGAGGAAGGATGATATGAGGAAATTTCCTGTTCAAATTGGAGTGAAGATGATTTGACAAACCTAGATTCTTAATCTAGTAGCTAAATAAACCACCTTACTATTTAAAAAAAATCTTCTTTGAATTTGGTACACAAATGCACCTGACGTTGTCCAGCTATCTCTTTTTATATTTTAAAAACAGTAGGAATTCAATAGTAATAAGTACTATATATATATAAAATATATATTATATATGTAGTATTATGTATATACTATATTATATATACAATATATATAATCTAAGAGAATATAAATTCAATAAGAATTAAGTTTAAATACTGAGATCCCTTTTAGAAGTATCCATATATGACTAAACGCATTAGTAAATTTGATTTTTTTCCCACAGTTTGGGTTTGAGCAGGTATAGAAATTTGGTGAAATTTAGGCATCCAAGCACCTTAAATATTTTCACACTACAGAAATAGTGTTTTCAGTTCTGGCAGGCATAGTCAGCAAACTGGCTGAACTGAGATTAAAACTGCAACAAAGGCAAGACCATTCAGGTTTCAATTTTGGATTATTGTAACACATTAAAAAAAACCCCTTGTATAGAAATCTTGGGCTGAATTCCAGTCATTTGGCTGAGGTGATGGTGACTTCCCTGTTATTTCACCCCTTGTCCTGGGTAGCTGCAGTGCAGCCTCTGGAATCTCTGGCACGTGGGACAGCAAAGAACAGGTTTATGGGCACTGCATGTTCTGGAAAAGCATTCAAGCGAAGTAGGCTCAGCTCAGCTTTCTCTCACTGCTGGTTCCTGGTTCTTTGGGAAGAATTGCAGTGTTGCACGAGACAGCTGGGGGGTTACATCCAGGCTGTTGACATAGTGTAGCAACGAGACTGTAAACCTGGAGAATAGCCAGAGGGAATAAAGAGGGTGGAAAAGGGTAGGAGTTCCCCCCAACCACCCAAACAACCCAAAAGAATCCCAAAAACCCCAAAACAATCTTAAGATCTGGAAGATAGTTATGAAGAAACTGGCTTCCCAGTAATCCTGAAGCCCCGGATTTTGTTCTTGGAATAGCTGAGTGTGCTTTTCCTACATATTCTCCCCACCTTGTATTTGATCTGACCCTTCTGGCCATATCACAGTCCTAAAGACGAAACAGAAAACTTTAGGGAGGGCAGAAAACAGCAACTTGCGACAGTCTGCAGGCTTCATACCTTGCTGAATCCATATTTAGTCTCAACATCTGCAGGGATGCTCAACACAGGCTTTTATCCCACTTTGCAGAACAACCATCTGATGGGGGGAGTGAGGCTGATTTATCAACAAGGGATTCAAAGAGAAATGGGGCTGCAGAATGGCAGTGTGAACTGGCATTACACAAACTAAAAATAAAGGGAGAAGACAAAACAAAAGAAACAGTTTAATGGGATTAGAATAACTGACATCTTATCTTCCGTCTCAATAAACAAACAAGAGTTCAGACATCTCTTTCCAAAGTTTAATGTAGCTAAATGCCATTTGATTTTTTTCCAAGACAGTACAAAATCGGCCCAGGCAAATCCAAGCCACCCTCACAAAACTGGGATTATAAGTGTTTCCTTCATTGGGAGAACAGTCATTCCAGTGCTGGGACACTCCGGGGTTTCACTATGTGGAGAGGATGGCACAGAACGCTCAATCATTGGCATTTCGATGAGATTTAGTTAACAGTTTTCCCTCTTTCTCTGCAGTTCACCAAAGGAAAGAGTTGATGGTAAATGTAGCTGGTCACTGGAAATTCTCTGAGGTCTTATCTATAACCTTAGTTTCTAAAATGGTAAATGCTCAAGATCAGTCCACTGCTTCTCACACATAAATAAAGTTTCAAAAACGGAGATGATCTTGTGTTGAAATATTGAATTAAGACTCCAATGGCTCGTTCCTAGACCCCCTATGCAATCTTGGGGAAGTAATTTAGGTCCAGCTCTCTTCAAGTTTGAGATATACTCTAAAATTATTTACTGAGCTTCCTTCTACATGCAGTGGCAGAGGCAGGAACCATGGGGTGGTAATAGAGGTGTATGGGAGGACCTGTTCTCTCCTTCAGGAGATGCTGGATAAAGAACTCTTGGTGTACTCCCACGGTTACTTGAAATCATCCCTGGACAGAACAGACACGGAAGAGAGTTGTGCTGTCCCTCTTGTACTGTTGGTACACCACTGCCTGGTGCTGGAGCAAGCTCTGCTCAGACACTTCATGATATGATCTCATAGAATCACAGAACGTTTGGGTTGGAAGGGAACTCAAAGCTCACCTAATTCCACCCTCCTGCCATGGACAAGGCCATGGACAAGGAAGGACACCTTCTACTATCCCAGCTTGTTCCACATCACATCCAACATGGCCCTGAACACTTCCAGGGATGGGGCAGCCTCAGCTTCTCTGGGCAACCTGTGCCAGGGCCTCCCCACCCTCACAGGGAAAAATTTCCTTCTAATATCTATCTTAAATCTCTCTTCTTTCAGTTAAAAAACATTCCTTTTTGTCCTATCACTGCATAACCTTGTCAAAAGTCCAGCTCCAGCCTTCTTATAGGCCCCTTTTATGATCTCTTTAGATGAGAACCTGAAAAATACTGTATTTGTCCTGATCAGATTTCAGGTGTGATTTCTGAGCCTTAGTGCCAGCACAAGGGGTGTGTCAGACCTGGAACACCCCTTTGTGGCATCAACCAAACCTCCAGAGCTATTAAAGTGCTGGCAAAACCTTGATAGTTTTGCTCTAAAGCATCATTTTAGGTGGCTCATGGCATGTGAGATGAATCCCACCTGTAGACTTAAGTCTATGCTGGGCACTGAAGTGTGGCCCACAAATGAGCTCACCAAGGATTGGGAAACAGGACTATACTTCATTAAATATCTTGTTTCAGTCCAGGTAATAATGTAGCTGAAATAATATTTATTTCAAGTTAAGATGTGCACAGGGCTCACTGTGTTGGATGCCCTGCAGTCAGGCTGGTGGTATCCCCATTTTCCCTCAATCTTCCAGTGCTTGCAGGTGAAACAGAACTAGGGCAATTTCCCTGGCTCTGTTGTCACTTGCTATGCTCCAGCCATCCATACCTAAATCCTCTTACTGTCTAAAAGGGACCCAAACTGCCTATTAGAGTGTTATAAGCCAGCTCCTGGATAACAGCAGGGATTTCTTTGGGACAGTGCTGATGCTTTAGGCTAAAAACAAGTCAGTGGCCAATCTAATAGCAAAACAAAATTAATAAGGTCCTATTCTAAATCACTGGACATCAAGCCAACTTGTTGCAAAGGTTTCCAGACCCTTCAGCAGAAACAAGCAGTGAATTTTTACATTAAGACTATGCAAAAGCCCTTGTTACGGCACACAGCCAAGTGCTGTTTTGTGTCTTTAAATTTCACTGGGAATTTTTAGGAGAAAATTAGAAGCTGATAACTACCAGGGAATTTTAGGAGGAAGAAAAATGAAAGCTGTGTTTGCACAGGTTTGTGCAGTTGGAAATAGCTGAGTTTCACATGCCTCTGGCTCTTATGTTGGATTCCAGCTACTGCAGTTTACTACTTTGTCTTTTGGCTTAAGTGTGCACTTAACTTTTTTTTCCACTGACTGCAAAAAAAGAAAATATAATCTCTTCTTGTGACACAATCTCTCCCCTTTTTACCCTTTTTAAATTTCTTCCAGTGACCCCCCACAGTTTTGGTGTGCCTGCTGAGAGAGGAAGAGTCCTCTGCTTCCTTGGCGAGCAGAGCTGGGATTATGTGTGACACATGAGCAGAAGAGTGCAGAAAAAAATGAAACGTGTGAAATTGCCTTCCAGTCCTGACCTGGAGGGACTGTCCAGAGACTGGAAAAGTCCACACACACAATGTTCATTCATCTTCCCTGCTCACTGTATGAAGACTGTCATCAGGAGTGCCAGTCTGTCCCAGCTGAGTGATGTGCCATTTCTCTGCTTGGAACTGAGTCTTAACAAGTCATTTTGTGTAGCCTAGGACAGCAAATACAGATCTGCTGAAAACAATATTCAGCTTCTTCCCCATCCCTGGAAGTGTTCAAGTCCAGGTTGGACAGGGCTTGGAGTAACCTGGGAGAGTGGAAGGTGTCCCTGCCCATGGCATCAGCATTGGAACTAGGTGGTATTTTAAGTTCTCTTCCTCCAGGTCACATCAAACTCTGAGTCTATGATTCTATATCCTGAGTCGAATATAAGCCAGCAGCCTAAAGTAAAGCACTTGCTATCTTGTTATAAATACTCTTGAAGACGATCGAGACCATTACAAGTCTCTTTGGGGCTCTCTCTGCTTTTAGAACCATATTCTCTTCTTATTCTGGGTGGATTTAGGCACATTCAGGACCTCTGATATGAATCTATCAATCAAACCTGTCACTCTGTGTTGTCTTTCAGATCAAGGCTAGAAGTGAGAGCTTTTCCATCGACTGCACAAAAGGAAATGTTGATTCCTCTTATGACACAATCCTTTCTTTCTCTTTCTTAACTTTTTGACAGAAAAGAAACCCCTTGTGAGTGATATCTCTTGCTTAGCCCCATCTTTGAATCAGATTACTGCTTCAGCTGGCTGTACTGGCTGGCTGTAAGTGTCAGTCATTTCAGATGAAGCCCTTTCTGCTTCTTCTCTGGTTCTAAAGTAGAAGGCTCTGAAGGCTCAGAGTATAAAATTGAAGAGTCTTTGAACTCAGTCTGATTATCCTCTTCTTTTAAAAGTGAATGAGAAATGCAACAGTTTCTCCTGCACAAGCATCTTTATAGTGTTTCTCTCTGGTACCACCACCCAGCACTGCTGATTGTTGTAGATGAAGAAGGATAGCCCAGTCTACAGATAACCTTTCTTAACTGGGTTGACTCGTTTGAAAAACAATCTCTTTATAGTCTGGAAATAATCTTGTATTTCATTCTTTTTATACTTTATATCTGTTTTTTCAAACATCAGAGTAATGAAGGAGAAGATGGTGGTGAGGCCCTGGCACAGGTTGCCCGGAGAAGCTGTGGCTGCCCCATCCCTGGATGTGTTCAAAGCCAGGTTGGATGGGGCTTGGAGCAACCTGGGATAGTGGAAGATGTCCCTGTCCATGGCAGAGGGATGGAATGAGATGATCTTTAAGCTCCTTATCAAATCAAACCATCCTATGTTGCCATGATTCCAACATAGTTTACAACAGGGTTTTTTTGTTTGTTTATTTGTTTGTTTTGGTTTTGTTTTTTTTCCCCCTAAAAAACTTCACAGATGCTGAAACTATTAATTAAATTGTTCAAATCCCATTTTTTTTTTTTTGAAAGATACTTTTGTCTTGACACAAGACAAGTGTAATTCTGCATTTTGGAAGAGCAAAGCCAAAGAAAGACTTAACACCAAAGTGTGTTATTTTCCTGTTTCCAGAGTTGGGTTTTGGGGGATCTGAAAGAATTATTTTACCTTTCTGAGACTTTAACTTGGTCCTGAGCAGTGGAAAAGTGTCAGTCACTGGTAGAATCTCCAGATGCTCATTGCTGTATACATTGGTGTGACAGCATGAGTGAAGGCAACGATGACACACAGAAAATGATTTTATTTTTAACGTGTTTTTATTATGCTTTCGTTTCTTCAAACTTGTGGAGATCATCTAAATATAGGAATGCAAGATTGGTGATTTCTGAGTTGGAAGCAAAAGTCCATCTATCTGAACATCACCTGGTCATCTCTGACCATGCCTGGGGGTGAATATCTCAGGGACAGCAATGGGGTGAACACAGTGAGCACCTTATGTCCTTCCAGCTTCCAACAAGTTTTGGATCTGGGCTGAACCAGGTTTGCAACATTATTTTTAACAGCTCTCAATGAATTTCTCTTCCAGGAGCTTCTTCATTCAATCCCTGTAGGCTTTTAGGATCCAAAGCTCTCTGCAGCCAAACCAAAGTATTCACCACTCAATTCTATTGTGTGTGAACAATTACCTCTGGTAGTAAAGCTGTGTTGGTAAATTATGTGGTAAGTGGCTGAGAGCACTTCTGTGCATACACAGAGAAATATCCTTCTCCACTGCATATCTGTTGATTTTTAGAGGATTATAATTTCTTCCACGTGGATGGATCAATGCCAGCCATGTCCTTTCCTCTCTCCCTTCCAGTTTCAATACACAGTAAAAAAGGAGGTGGGTAGACCAGCTCAGGCTGTGGGTGCCTACCTGTACTATCCTGGTTCATGCATGAATTTGTAATTTATCCTGGTATCTCTCAAGAAACATGGATTCAAACATAGGTCTCCTACTTCAAAAAGAAGAGAAAGGCATTTGTCAGGTGCCTGTCTCCAAATTTGTGTCATACAAAGGAGGTCTTTCTTTTGACTTTAAAAGCTTTTGAATAGGATTTGGGGTTGCCATTCTCAGCATTAGCACATCTGAAAATCAGTCTCTCCAGAACTCACCTTGCAGAATGAGGTGCCTAAATTTCCTGTGCAGCAATAATTATTTCTGCCTAACTTGGGAAAAGTTAAGTGCCTTAGGTGGGTACCCACTTAGTGGTAAAACATCTGAGCCAGCTCACTGGAAAAGCTGAGGGAAGTGGTTGGTATGAAACAATCTGAGCCTTGGTTTGGGGAATTCACAGAAATAGGTATCCAAGGCAAGAAAGTTACATTTTGACATAAGTCTGTAAATCAAACCTTCGGGCATGGATAGTGAGAGCAGGGTTTTCACACCTGCAGAAGAGGAGCTGCCAACACTCATCTTTTACATAATGGTCTCGTGGTTAAAGCATTGTCCTGGGAAGATCAGAAATGGAGTTGCAGGGAAGTTTCAGCCTGAGAAAAGTTTAAATCTGCTCTTCCCATACCCCTGAAGTGTGCTTTAACCAGGTATATCAAAACCATGTAGGGTGGAGAGAAGGAATCTCTCCCCTTTCTGTGAAATACAGACCACAGTCAACCACGTAGGGAACCACAAGGAGGGCAGACCTGGAGAAGAAATTCATATTGTGGTTTGTTGGGTGGGAGTCTTAGCCAGGAAAGAGGAATAATGGATTCTGGACTCTGCTTTTTCACACTGCTCGATATAGTCAGTATTCAGCAAATGTTTGCTGAATGGCTGAGATAATCCAAGCTGTTCTTTAATGCTGGAAAAGGTGTTACCTGCAGTAAGGTGTTCTGGCTGTTCAGCCAGGTGTTACCTAAGGCTGCGGAACAGTATGGGAGGTGATATTTAGCCACCTAATCATCACATTCAGCAAAATGGTTCAAAAATAGTTCAAATCTACAGTAAATTTGCCTTCAGAATTTCTGGTATTATATCAAATTATGACCACATGATGCAAATAGATGGGTAGATTTTTTACTACAATTAAGACATGTAATCTCTGATGTCTGTAGTGTCTATAGTGTAAGTGGGTGCAGGACACTAATGTCCATGGTTGTGTGTGTACATATGTGTGTATATATATATGTATATATAGATATACATATCCAATGGAGTTCTAGTCCACATACCCTATGGAGCACAGAAAGCAATTCAGCTCATCCTTAAGTAGATACTTATGTCAGCAAAGCCACTGTCCAGTCTTTCCTGACTCACATTGACTAGATCCCAAAGATTATTTATTTATTTAGTTAGTTAGTTATTTAGTTATTAATCTATCTATTCATTTTATGTGTGTGTTATTATCATGCTCAAAGTACTCACCTGATTAATAGTTTCTTCTCACTGATCACCCAAATTATAGAATGAATGAAATAGCTTCTTGCATAGAAGGTAGACTATTTGTTGGGATTTCCTGGATCAGCTCAGTAGGAGAAATGCAGATCTGTGATAACACATCACCACGGAGGAAACCAAATACAAAGAAAACTGAAGTAATCAGGTTGGCATCACACTTGTCATTAGAAGTCTCTCCTCCTCTGGCACAATGAAGAAGGTTTATGCTTTTCTTAGAGCGTCAAAGTGAAGCTGAAATGGCACAAAGACATGGTCAGTAGGTGTTTCATTCAGCTGTGAATCCCCACTGTTTGCACTTGATAAACTATCAGATATCTACATAAACCCAGCCCCCACACAAATGCACACATATGTTAGATATAAATTGCTTGCATCTAATTTTTAAATGCGGAACAGAATTTGCCCACCATTTTGAATAATTTGGGTAAAATACCATATTGATTAATGATTAAGTAAATGAGCAGCATCTGTTCTTAAAACATGGAATCTTTGGAAGAAGAATAGGCAATCAGGGAACTAAAGCTTTCATGAGGCAAGGTGTGTAACAAAGGAAGAAGGTGTATCTGCACAGGTGGCAAAGTCTTGCATGTCTTGGCTTTGCAGTGCTTCAGTGGCTTTTCTAATGCTCTTTTAATGTTGGTGTTCAAGCATGGATGAGCACTTATGCATGTGCATGTGGAATAGAACAAAACAGGCATAAATCAGTGGTTTTTTTTCCCTTGCAGGTCATAAAAAACTCCATAGACACACAACACTGTTCTAAAGGCTCACAGTTTGTATTCCAGGAATTATCACAGGACATATTTCCAACAATAATTTTCTATAGATATTCAGATGGATCACTCTAAACTGTAGCCACAGAAAATGTTCTGTGCTCGTCTCCAAAGTTAATAATAATTTTCTGTGATTGTTACATAAGAAGTAGTTTATGGTATGTGGTCATAAAAGTATTCGCCTTCCCAGGTCACTTACTGGGATTTTTGTATGATCTTTTACATGTAGTTGCCAATTTTTAAAGGAAATTTGGTTGAAATCTGTTGAAAAAAATATACTTGCAGTCTGTTTGTTTAAGCTGAAACTATATAATTAAGACTGATCTATTTTAAACTGATACAGCATTATTACTATAGAGATTCTGATTGCAACAAACTGGATTTTTAAAATCTTTTTAGTTTTGTAATGGAAGGATAAATTTGGCATGAGTTGGCATTATTATTATTATTATTACTATTACTACTACTAAATGCTGCTACTATTACAATTATTGAAAAGGACTTTTTAAATTACTGTATTTTTCAATGGTGTCAAAGAACTGTGTAATGAATTAATCTGATGATAAAAATCAAAAATTAACTGAAATATCACAGAATCCCAGAATCCCAGGGTGGTTGAGGTTGGAAGGGACCTCTGGAGATCGTCTGGTCCAACCCCCTTGTTCAAGCAGGGCCACCTAGAGCTGGTTGCCCATGATTGTGTGTCGGCAGTCTTTTAATATCTCTAAGGAGATATATTCTACAAGTTTCCTGGGCAAATTTCCTTTGCTTTAAGAAGTGTTTCCACTGTAAACATGCTGTTTAACACAATAGGCTAAAAAATAACAAAACTAGCTGTAGCAGCAAACCTTGTGCATAAGGTATTGACATAAAATAGAATAAAAAATCCTTTAACTAACAGAGCTACTCCTTGTGGAGTGGAATTGTTCAATCAATATCAGATGAAGTTTTTAGTTAGTACAGGATGTGTCTTCTCTAGTACAGTTTGTTAATAGGGTCATTCTGTTGTAAGTATGCGAAAGACAGAGACAGCCACAATTCGAATCATGAAATCATGGAATTACAGAATGTCCTGGGTTGGAAGGGAGCTTAAAGATCATCTCGTTCCAACCTCCTGCCATGGGCAAGGACACCTTCCGCTATCCCAGGTTGCTCCAAGCCCTGTCCATCCTGGCCTTGAACACTTGCAGGGATGGGACAGTGACGGCTTCCCTGGACGACCTGTGCCAGGGCCTCATCATCCTCAGAGGGAAGAATTTTTTGCTAATATCTAATATAAACCTACTCTCTGTCAGTTTGGAGCCATTCTTCCTTGTCCTGAGGAGAAGGTAAGCAGCTGCAAAGGAACTTCAGCTCACAGGACACATTCCACAAGCAAAAGCTTCTGGAGAGAGAAGTGGATCTCCTTAGTTTCTCAGTTTTGGACTATACAGAGCAAAGATACTTTGATGTAGGGTCAGCCTCTTATGGAACTTGAATCTCCAAGTCACAAAGCTCAGTGCAGTGCAGGTCAACAACAAATGGTTGAATGACCAAAATCAATTCTTTAGCCTTCATCATGCAATAGTTTTCGATACAGGGATTCCCATTCCTGAAGCAGCTTTAACCCACATTTTCAGTTATTTTGGCAGCTTATTTGTAGAGTGTTTCCAAGAGACAGAGAAGCCACTCCTGCTCAATCTGAGGAGGGATGGGAAAATATTGAAATAAGCACAACGGGATGAGCACAGTATCCTTGGTGGATGTAAAAGAATGTTCTTGCAAAAACGTGACTTGCGGCATCCTTTTACAAACCTGAGCATCCCAACACATCTGCTGACTTTGGTGCTGCTGTTGCAACACTGGGATGGGGCTGTGATCAGATCCAGGCACTACAAACCCTTTAGTGGCACAAAAGCTTATGGCATCATGACAAGGCAGAGGGGCTGGATTTCCTTGGACTGTGTCATATGCCCACAGGGATTTAGCAGCAGCAGAGGAACGGAGCTGCTCTATTCTTAGTGCCAGCAGGACAGGTGACACTGCCACTGAAATGCTGTCACTTCTGTCACCAGCCAGATCTGCAGGCACAGGCAGAGAAGAGGCCAAGAATTAAATGGGCAGGGGAAAGGATATTCCTTTCTGCAAGAGCCCTGCAGCCCTGCCCTGCCATGGCCATGGCTGGGACCACGCTGAGGGTTGTCCCCTGCCCAGTGGGTTTGCCTGTGGGGTTTGCAAAGTCACACTGTGGCCTGGGCAGAGTGTGGGGTTGGAGCTTGTCTGGCAGGGCCAGGTGGAAAGGGAACCTGCCTGCGAGGTACCCCAAGTCCTACCACTGCCTGCCCTCCCTCCTGGGGATCAGTTCCAGTTCACCTTCCACCTGGCTTTGGCTTTTCACAAGCCATATCATTATTTTTCCCCTTGTGAATTGTTGAAGCAACAAGAGAATCATAGAATTATAGAATGGTTTGGGTTGGAAGGGACCTTAAAGACCATCTTGGGCCAAGCAGTGACATCTTCCACCAGACCAGGTTGCTCCAAGCCCCATCCAACCTGCTCGTAAAGAATGGCTTGCATGTAGCCAGGCATTTGTGAATGAAATATGATGACTTCCAGTGCTTTTCAGAGTTTCCTACCAAATGCTAAACCTCACTTGGATCTCTTTCCATATAAAAGCCCTGAAATCCCGTGCCCGCACCCTGGTTGGAAAAATAAAACTGATTTTACCCTGGTTCTTTCCTCTTTCTACGTGAAGAAAGAAGGATCTAGGTAGATTCAGCTCACAGGAGCTTGAACTCTGTAGTGTTAATCTGTTGGCTGAGGCAATATCAATCTGAACATCTTTAAATGTTTGGGTTACTGATCTTAAAAATACCCCTAATGGGTAAATAAAAAATTGTAGCCCCATGAAATGCTCTGCAGAGTGTTTTCCTCATGAAATCTTACAAATTGTCTTGAGCTTAAATTAGGAAAAAATTAGGAATTAGACAGTGGAGATGAAAGGATGTAAGGATTTTCCAGATAGTAAAATGGTACTGTTTTTCCAAGAAATTTTTTCTCCAGCCAGGTTACACAAATCTGTAGCCACAGCCTCAGTCTTTTTATCTTGGATGCTGTATGGCTTTGCTATAACTGCTCTTCCTTATCCAATTTCTCAGCTTATGCAAAAAGTTGTCTGGTTAGAGATCGATTCAGTCAGTATAACCCTAGAAGAGTTGCCTTTCCCCTTTTTCTCTCATCTGAGTTTCAAATTCATGTTTGATCTATTTTTATACCAGCAGTTTCGTACAGATTCTCCAAATTAGATCCAAACTATAGAATGAACATAACAACTGGCAAAACGCATCTGGAATATCATGCGTAAGACAACCAATTCTTACCAACTCAATCCTGGTCAATCTGATTCCTGAGAAAGGAAGTCTCAGGTGAACATTGCCAGCTTTTACCTGAGGGAATTTTAGGAGAAACTGTCTCTGTCTGCTGTCTTGAAAAGTAACTGTAGTAAATGGATATACTGTCCTGGAAATTAAGCCACTATTCGCTGTCCTGAGACCAAGAAAACCAGAATTTCCTGGTTCCAGGCAATGGGAAAAAACAGCTGGTTTGGCATTGCTTCTGTAATATTGGCAAGCCTGTTCTGCAAGTTGTTTGCACTCAGCATGAGTGAAAGTCTAAGTGGAACTGCAAGCCATCTGTCCCTGGGGTGACTCCGAACCCTGCAGAACATCTCCCGAGTGATGGTAACCATTAGTCATCTCCACAGTCTTTGGGGCAGATGCTCTGTCTGGGTGCAAGGTGCAAGTTTTCTCCAGTCACAGAATCATGGAATCCCAGAATGGTTTGGGTTGGAAGAGACCTTAAAGATCACCTCGTTCCAAATTCCTGTCACGAGCAGGGTCACCTTCCACCAGACCAGGTTGTTCCGAGCCCCATCCAACCTGGTCTTGAGCACTTGCAGTGATGGGGCAGTCATAGTTTTAGAATTCATGAACAGAATTTGTACATCTTAGTGTCACAGATATTTTAAAAGCTTGAAGGGAGGAGACAATCTTGGAAATTCCTCCTTAACCAGATTCCCTGTGTCCTGAAGCACATGCCACTGTGCCTGCTGTTCCCATATGACACCTAGAGTTGGTAATCAGAACGTTCTTGATACAAATTTGTCCATCATTCTCTGTCACAAGTGTCTTCTGGGAAAGTGTCAGACTTAAAACAATAGTTTAGACTCCCATGAAAGAATCTTAATGAGAAACAAGCTCATAGGTTTCTGTGTTTTTTTAAATAAACCCTAGTTATCTTTAACAAGTGAAAAGGCTACAAAGAAGTGCCCAATATGGGCCCTGACATTATAGAAACAATTAATTTTCCAGGACTGTCTGGGCTATGAATGTTTTCATACAAGCAGAGATGCCATGATGAGAATTTGACTTCAGAGAGGCCATGACACCAACTTAATTTTTTTTTAACAACTCCGTAAAGGAGATCACCAGATTGTAAAGTAACTATTGCTTGGGATTTTGGTTTATTTTGGCTGTTGTTACTTTTCTTTCTCGTTCTTATTTAAACGAGATTTAGGCAATAACGTCAACATTTCTCATAGACCAAACATCTGAGAGATTTCTTCTTTGAAGCCCTGGCACCAGCTGGTGGTGGAAACTTGGATCTTTCCCCCGTCTCCCCTACGCCACAAACCTGCAGATGCCAAATCTGGCATTTGCATCCATGACAAGTGTGCTGCCTTGCCAGCTTGTTTCACTGAAATTGGCTCCTGCTGGGAGGATCTGCTCACAAACTTGTTCTGCTGGCACCTGACCATTTTTGGGTACTATCTTTAACATGGCACATCTGTTGTAGGCACACAAACTCTTTAGCTGGCTCAAAGCACCACGTGACGGACTGTCCTATTTTGTGGAAGTTATCCAGCCTTGACACACTCTTGGGTACACAGCTCAGCAATTCCACAGTCTTGGTTACACTTGACAAGCCAGGCTGACATTAGCAATCTTGTCTCACATCCCCTCCTTCCACGAGGAGTAATCACAGTTGCCTTCCTCATCCGTATGGCTAAAACACAAGGCTAAGTCATATGGTTGTCGAGTCTGAGACATATTGGGGCTGTTTGACAACTCCTTTTTTCAAGGCTCTCTAAATAGTGCAGAAAATTCTGCTGCAATTAATTTTGAAAATGTTAAGTGTTTATTAACTGTGAAAGCGCTGAAAGGAAAGCAAAAAATAAATGGTTGTCACGATTCCCTTTATTTAAGCTACTGTAGTTTCCTTAGAAGTGGAAACAACAGTGGCCATAGAAAATCTGGGAGAACCTTTTATTTCACCTTTGATTGTATATGATTTTTATGATGAGAATTTGGGTATATTGACCAGTTTATATCCATTATTCTTTGGCAAGGGGTCTTGATGTTGAAATTAATCCTGCTTCTTTGGCAAGACTTGTAGTAGTCAGCTCTAGAGAAGAGAGTAATTGTGCTCATGGGTTTCAATCAGACTGAGTCCAAGAGAAAAGATGAAAGAAACTGGGTCCACTAATGCCGCAGAAACCTCTAACCCTACGGCATGAGAACAGCCATGGGATGTTTAAACCATCCCTAATGTCTGTGTTCCACGCAGATCCTGACATACAGATATCTATATGTCAAGTATTTCAGTACTTAATAATTGTGTAAACACTGAAAGGGAAGGAAAAAACCCCACAACATAATAGCATAATCATAGAATCACAGAATGGCCTGGGTTGGAAGGGACCTTACAGACCATCTCATTACACCTTCCACTAAACCAGGTTGCTCAGAGCCCCATCCAACCTGGCCTTGGACACTTCCAGGGATGGGGCAGCCACAGCTTCCCTGGGCAACCTGTGCCAGGGCCTCACCACCCTCAAAGGGAAGAATTTCTTCCTAATATCTAATCTAAACCTACTGTCTGTCAGTTTGAAGCCATTCCCCTTGTCCCGTCACTCCAGGCCCTTGTAAATAGTCCCTCTCCATCTTTCTTGTAGGTTCCCTTCAGGTGTTGGAAAGCCACAATTATGTCACCCTGAAGCCTTCCCTTTTCCAGGCTGAATAATCCCAGTTCTCTCGGGCTTTCCTCACAGCAGAGTTGCTCCATCCCTCTGATCATCTTGGTGGTGTGCTCTGGACTTGCTCCAACAGGTCAATGTCCTTCATGTGCTGGGGAGGACATAATATTATTGTCATATAATAATGTAATACATTTTCTATACATATGAATATAAAGTCACGTAAGTGTTTATACGCATACACACATGCTGATATCCGTGCCCACATTTCATTTCCTGTGCATCTACATGATTGCATGTTAGGTCACATATGCTTATGGGTATAAATATGGGGGGTGTTTAGATAGTGATACAACAGAAAAAATAAAAAGCTGTTGTCACTATTTGTGTATGTATCACCATTTCTTTTTACCCACCCCTATAAACCTTTCCTTTTCTCTGCCTCCATGGATTTATTCCAGCTCGCCAAATTCCTGCACTATTTACTATTTATTACTTATTAAAAAATAATCCAGTCATATAAAAATCTCTTCTCCTTTCTGGATGTGGACTTCCTCCTCTGTGCAAGCCCTTGGAAAGCAAAATTGAGTCCTGAAACAGTCCTAAACATGCCAAAATCTTTACAATCAATTATCCGTCAGCCCTGCAGGGGAAGAAAGGGGAGAGTCACAGGGTTGTATTTTATTTTTTTTTCAGAGGTCCTTTGCACTTGTTTCTAATCTAAGAAGAATCCAGTCTATTAAATTTAAAAGTTGGGCTATTTTTGTGTTACAAAAAGCTGTCCTTGGCCCAGTTTTGCTTCTTATGTGCCCTCCACCTAATGCATATAATATATATAAAAGCAGTCATGCCATGTGTTTCCAATGCAAGGATATCACAGGGAATCCACTACAAAAACTAATCCTGATTAATTTAAGTATTTTTCTATTTCTTTGGTTACTTTTCTGTAAATATTAATGTGGCATACTCCTGCACATCTCAATATTAGGAGAAATGTGATGAGAGTTGTGAGAAATGTGTGCTGGATTATATTTTCTGAGAACTAGGTGGTCAAATACCCACCACTGGAGGTTTTTGAGAGCAGATTTGGTAAGTAGCTGTCAAAAAATCTTGGATATTATTGATCTTGTATCTTGATCTCCTATTAATGATTAAATCAGAGGACCTCGTACAAGGGTGAACAAATGCTCTGACGCTATGATTCAGGTAAAGTCATATAATTTTATGGAAATTATACTGGAATCAGAAGTTGTCAGATTTAACTCGGTGGGCTCTGAAGTGAATTATTCCTTTGCAAAATGTTACTGGCCTGGTTGTTTTCCCATCAGGGTTTGAGTCAACAGAGCTGTATTTATCCCACCCAACTCAAACCACTTACATGAGATCTCTGTGGCAACAGGCGCTGCTTCTGGAGTCAATGAAGAAAGTGATGATTGTATTCCTGGGATGCCTTAAATCTTAGGTAGGTCGGCTGATCCTCCTGGGATACCTCTCTCTTTTTTCCCTGACTAGATAACAGTTCTGCACTAGCTCAGGATGGATTTGGGCCTCGGTTCCTGTGGAAGGAGTGAGATTCAGATCTACAGGGGACTTTCTCCCTGACACTGTGAAATAAAATTCCTCCTCTGTGTCCATTTACAATTTAGGCAGGAAAGACCTTGCTAGCTGGATTTTTCAAGGACTGCCTCCATCCGTGTGACTGTCCAGCTAGGGTGGTGTTATAGAAGGAAAATGGATATTGACAGCTTTGTCTGAGGAAACAAGGCCTCAGAGAGGGTCTTTCCTTAGTGCTCTTCATCGTGGCATTCCCCACCTTTCAGAGTCTGATGGCAGACTCCCCCAAACCTCCCATGAAATACTTTTGTGCACAAGCTGTGACACAGCATGGAAAGATCAAAGGCTGCTGTCTGACTGCTCATCTCTGCTACTGTTGAAAAAATTTCCAGGTGCAGAAAATATCCTTAACCCTTTCTTCAGCCTCTTTGTTTAAGAGGAAAGAACTTGTTCTTATGTTGCATTAGTTGGGAATTCAGTAGGTTTTGTGTGAGAAAAGTTTAGGAGAAGGGGGCTGGTAGTCGATATATTTCTTTGGCTTTAAAAGAAAAATGCCAGGGGAGGCAGTAAGAAACAAGAGGGTAAATAGAGAATATCGGGCCAATCAACATGAAACTTGTCAAATCACAGAATCATAGAATGGTTTGTGTTGGAAGGGACCTTAAAACCACCTGATTCCAACCCTCCTGCCACTGGCAGGGACACCTTCCACTAGACCAGATTACTCCAGATGTTGATATGCAGGCATGGATTTATTGTGAGCCTTGAAGAGGGCTTTTAGCAGCCTTGCCTTGCTATCTTTTGTGCATACCACAGTGTTGGGGGTGTGTGTGTCACAGAGGTATGTTGGGGCAGGAATGTGGCGGAACCAGAGAGAAGCAGCAGCATTGCAAAACATCTGTTGGCCAGTTTCAGCCAAAATTTGACAGATGAGGTACAGACTGCAAGGATCTTGCAGCCTTGGAGTTTTATAAAACATGGCCAGACAGAGGAAAGGCTTATCACTAGTACTCCCTCCACAGAGTAGACTTGATGTAGTCTGAGTCATTATTGATACCAGAAAATCAACAGAAGAAAGATAATCTCTGAATTTTGCAACCACTCACAATCCTGAATTAGAGCTTGCACCTTGTTGGGCATGAGAAGAACCAGTTGAACACACAAACCCATTTCTAGCCTGGCTTAACTCATCCCCCTGATTAAAAATAACAGATTTTGTTGCATTTTTTGAGGTATTTGTCTCTTGCCTCCTCGATTTGTTTTATTACTTCCTTTGTCAGAACAGAAGCTGGACTTCCATGATCCTTGTGGGTCTCTTCCATTTCAGGTTATTCTATGATTCTTTGATTTCAGTAGCATTATTAGTCTTCATTTGTCTTACGGAAGTATATGGACTGAAGCGATGACAATTGAAATGGACCATAAAAATTATTATATGTTAGAACTGAAAGAATGAAACAGAGGAATAATGAAAAAAGGCCAAGATAGGAGAGATGGAATCATCCTTTCTTTCAGATGCTAGAGTAGCAGAAAGAAATTATATTGGACTATAGGTCAGACTTCGAATTTGGGACACACAAATATTTCCAAATTCGGAAAAGAAAGGATGAAATCAGCTCCCTGATATTAAGCACAAAGGAAACAGCTCTTAGGTTGATGCCTTGAAATAAAAACCTGGGAATCCTGAATTCCTGAGCCTTACCCTGTTATAACTGATATATCTGTTTCTAAAGGACAGTGGCCCCTCTTTCTATTTAATATTATCTGCTTCTTTCTCCTGTACTTGAGGATATGGTTCTGCACTCACAAAAAGACTGCACGAGTCAACTGGTGGGAATTTTTCATTTCTGCTAAACCAGCGCTTTTCATACTCTTTACACTAATAACTCAGGCCCTGTGTCTCTCATTTTATAACCCAAAGGTATGGAAGCCCTACTTGCATTATGCTCTGTCAGCTGTGTTACAAAAATACTGATTTAAAGCTCTAGTTTTCCCTCTTCTGCATGTTTCCAATAATGTCTGGATAAGAACTGCTACAGGTGCCCTCCCATGTTTAAAGTTTTCTTTCCTCAAGAAAATATGTGCTCCTTCAAAGCAGGTAAGCTCAAGGAAGAAAAAAAATATTGTGATAATAAAGAAGAAATGCTGGATTTTACAGTAGTTCTATGGGATCATAATCTGGGAAAGCAGCATTTGCTTTCTCTTTTCTTGCAACAGAGGTCATTGCTCCATCCCTCACACCCGCAGGAGGGCAGAAAAAGGGTTAAGAGGAGGTGTCTTATCAGAGTTGTCAGGATGAAAGGGCACCAGAAACAGCTGATTTTGCAAGTCCACCATTGCCCCATCTGACTGTGTTATGCATGCACTCAGTGGCCAGAGGGCTTTTTCTTGGAGGTGTCTAATCCCACGGGGGTCTACCACTGAAAAGTAAGAGAAAAGATAACATTTTGGAAATGGAATGTAGACAGAAAGAGAAATATTACTTCGTCCAGTTTATGGTTTATTTCTTGAACCAGGGATATAAACTCAGGGAAAAAAAAAAGGAAAAAAAAATAGAAAAAGAAGAATTATTTCTTTCATTACATGCTATTTTTTGTCTAAAAGGGAGAGGGCAAATTCTGCCTTTCTCATATCACAGTAAAGTTTTGCCAGTCATGTACCTCCTCAATATGTAGGGTTTCTTGTGCCCAAAGAGGCCTTTCCTTTCCCCTAATGGAGATCCTCTTAGAAAAGGGAGTAAGAGCAAGAAAATTCTGTCAGTTGAATCGTCTCACAACCCTACACAAAAAAATTTACTGCTTGACATTTGGAGAGATAATCTTTCCCATCGGCTACCAACTTGGAATCATGGAATCATGGAATATCCTGAGTTGGAAGGGACACATGAGGATCACAGGAGTCCAACTCCTGGCACTGCACAGGAGCGCCTCAAGAATCCCTTCCAAGTACACCAGTATGTGTCATCTGTCTCGAGATCACATGAGCCACTCTTTTCTCTACTTAACTCCATATCTCACGTAGGGTAATTATCACAGTTATTTATAAACTATATCAAAAAAACCCCCAAACACTTTAATGACATATACTTTAGTATCTGGAAACAAGACAAAGATATCTTCCTCCCGTATGATGCCAGCTGTTTGGTTGGCTGTAAAAGGTGTCAGTAGTTGATGGCCACAACTTGAGAACTCATGCAGAGGCAAACAAAGTTAGTGCTCATTTCTTCTGGGCTTTCTGTGTAAGGAGCATCTCTGATTTGTGGTGGAGAAGAAGGCAGTACAGGAAAAAAGACATGGAGAATTTAATGAGAAAGCAAACGTTATTAAAACTTCCCACTCATATCAGACTGTTGACCTGGCTACTGAAAACAGTAGGTGCTCCAGCACTGAATTCCTTTCACTAACTCGGTCAAAACCATTCAGGGCATAAGACAAGAATCCCTCATCCACTGACCCATGGGCAAGAAGAAGTTGCCCTAACCCAGAAGTGTCTCCTACCTCTGCGCTCAAACTTCTTGGAACAGAGCAGCTGAGAGCCTAAATATTTCTGTCTTCTTACTGAGATAGTTAATTCTCTAAGTAACATTTGCCATGAACAGAAATCCTTTGTGCATTTCACTGACTTTACTCAGATTAACCCTATCCACCACTTGCCCCCTGAAGTCAACATAATATGACATCTCCTGAAAATATATAGTAATTATAGAGCCTTTGATTTGACACTTTTGAGGAAAAAAATGTAAATAAAAATAGTTTCTCTTACTACCATAGGTGCCTTTGAAACATAAATTAGAATTTCTTGTCCTAATTTGCCATTGACAAGTCTTAGAGGCAGAGTTAAGACAAAATTCTTGAGCCAGCAAACTTGCTTCTACAAGTACAAAGGAATTTAAAGAGTGGCCTGGGGAAGAAATGGATGTAGCTGTCAGTCGCATGAAAGAATTTAGAAACAGAATGCAATGCTTTGTCAAACGGTGGGATTCAAATGGAGCAGCATGTCATTGACCCTGGTGCTCAGCAACACATATTTCAAATCCCTGAAGATTAATAGGGAAGATGGTTACAGCTCTCACAACAGCTGCTGGAAAGTGTTCCTATCTCACATTTTAATTACATGTATTTATACAGTAAAAAAAAGTCCTAAATGCAATATAGCCTGTAGTATGCAACAATTTTGAACATTTATGAGATTCAGGCAATTAAGAGTCTAAACTTTCAAATGTTTCCAGATGGCACACTGATTAACAATTGTGTGAATTTAATATTTGTTTAAATGTGCTGCTCTGTAAAATATTTCTTAATAGTATCTGAACGCATTGCAATGAATCCAGGCACAACTTTTCTTCCAGCACAACTTGCCTCATTGCCTGCAGAAGTGGAAATCTCATTAGCTGATTATATAGACCAAAAGCAGTAGCAGAGCAGTAGTAAGAGATGAAAAAGATGAAAAAGAAGCCAAGCTATTTCTTAACTGATGAATGTTTCTTTCTTTCTTCTTGTTAAAAGCAAGTCACTTATGACATCAGCTCCTCAGTTCTTGTGAGTGAACCTACTAGTGAGGACATTTCCTTGGGGCTAACAGTATCCTGAATGTTGACATCAGTTGCAGGAATGGTTGGACTCAAGGTCTTAGAGGTCTTTTCCAACCTTAATGATTCTATGATTCTATGGTCTACAGCATAGGTTTGTTTTTAAAGAAAGCACTTAAACCTCTAGTTCTTTCAATGGGATTCAACTACTTAAATATCCTTAAATAACTGGTCCTTGATATTTCCAAACCATCCGCCTTTGTACTACTTTTAATGTTAAAAACTCGAATCAATACAATCCCCCACTTTCCACCAAAATATTTTTGCAGGTAAAATTTATTCTAGCAGAGAGAAATCTCTTGATATTTGAAATCTGTTAATGATGATGGCAATTAGACTCATAGAATCCTGAAATGGTTTCGCTTGGAAGGGACCTTAAAGCTCATCTAATTCCACCCCTTGGAACCCCATGGGCACCTTCCACTATCCCAGGTTGCTCCCAGCCCTGTCCAACCTGCCCTTGAACCCTTCCAGGGATGGGGTAGCCACAGCTTCTCTAGGCATCAGCCATGAATTTAGAGCTTTCAGAGGTTTTTTTAAGAGTTTGTGGTCTAGTAAGTTTGAATTTGATATTTAAATTTGATACTAGGATTGGAACTAAAAGGAACAGCGTGAAAAGGCAGTATCAAAAGCCTTCTAAATCTTCTACTCTGAAACCTAAAAATGGGAAAACCCAGACTATCTACGATATTTAAAAATGTGGTTTCTGCCACATTCAGGACAAACTGTTCCCTCATTTTGTGCAGTACTTGTAATACCTGCAAGCCACAGAAAACCAGATTTATCTCACCTGCCGTCTGAGATCTGCAGGCTCAGAGCCCAGAACTGAGTGAGGCAGTAACTTCCTTTGATAGGCAATGAAGAATAATACATGCCTTCAAAGTCAAAATTTTTCCTGGTTTTAGACTCTAAGAGGAGATGAACTACTCTCTTAAAACACCTCTTGCTCTCCAATGTGTGTAAAAGGAACCTGGTTTAACTACTCTAGATTGAGGTGCCTAACTTTGCTTAAAGTACATGATATGAATCCTGATACTAATGGACACAGCTTACCCTGAAATTCAAAATAGAAGTTATAAATTCCAAAGCTAAGTTGTTTTGTGTGTCAAGACCAGCAGTGATTAGAAAAAAACCCAGTGGAATCATCCACATTTTGGCAGAAATTATCCAGTTTTCATGCCTGACCTTCAACCTCAGTGAAATTGTTCCAATAACTTGCTTTCTGAGGTACATTTTAAGTTATTAGCCATACCTTTTCCCTTTTTTGTCCTCCTTTCCTTTTTTTCCCCCCCTTGGGTTATTTGAGCAGGTTGCAAAGAAGGTGGCATTCACATTGGAGCAGATTTCAACATTCCACATAATCTTTTGGTTTTGAAATCAAGCAAAGGAGGAACATTCATCCCGAAACCTGAAAAAGAAACAGAATGAAACCTTAAACATTAAAATAGCAAACTGAAATCGTATAAAATGATTTTAATAGATGCAGGAGAAACAATGGAAATTTACCCTCAGGCACTGGTTCCTAAACACCTGTAAAGGAAATTTATGTAGTAGATTATGCAGTGTGTTGGGTGTGATTTTAAGGACTGTTCAGGAGCAAGAACAGACAATCTCCATCATTTTTTTCCACATGGGAAAAATACACAATAGTAAAAATTATGAGAAGCAGCCAAAGGAAGACAAACCACAAATGATGACTAAAAAATAAAGAAAGAGCCCTGTGTTTTCCTTTTGTTTAACAGCGGCTTAACGGCACAGGGCAGACTCTACAATAAATGGTTTTGAGCACAGAGCCCGGACATTATTCTTGGATTTGCAATTTACCTGACACCTTGGATAAGCCCCTTGATTCTCCTATGTTCTTTTCCCCTGCCTTGACTGCTTGGGTTGCAAACACAATTGATGGAGACAAAAGATTTTCTCTTTCTGTTTCTTTGAGCACAGTCTTGCGTGACGGTGCAACTGGCAAAAATGCCTGACATACTTATAATTCCATTTAGTAGGCTCTGTTTGGTGGCAGAATTGAACTCTTAAAGATTAATTTACTTTCTTCTTGACTGGGATTGCATTAACATAACTGAAAGTTAAAGAAAAAGTAAAAAAAAAGTGTTCAACTCAACTGGTCATTGAATCATTCTGTTGAGATAGTTTTAAATGAATTTTTACCTGATCTATTATTCTTCCACAAATGGTGGATCTGCTTTCCCCTCCTATTTTTTCAAAATGTCAGTGGGTGCTGACTCTGTTTATGACATTGTTATGACAGCAGTGAGGGGCTTTTTTTTTTTCAGCAGAAGTCATGAAGATAAAGTTTTCAAGCCAGTTTTAACTTGTCCAGATTCGTTAGTGAAGGAGGAAGGCAAGAATGAATAAGATGCTCTTCTCACTCCCCAGGAAGAAGGTGCAACTGGTCCACTTGACAGTGGCAAACCTGGTCCAAGTGCAGCCTCCCATATAACCATCATGGCTTCATGGAATCCTGTTAAAACACCTTTATGTAACACAATTATATCTATTGCTATGCAGACAGACAGTACTGCTAATCTCAGGGAAAAAAAAATTTGCATAAAGTTATTTCCAGAAAGAAACAAACACTTTTTCAATGTAGCAGTGTAATTAGCATAGGCTTCCATATCTGAATTCTAATGAATTCATTCCTATTTTTTAGTGTTTTATCACCTCTCTCTATTCCAGATCCTTCATGTGATATATTAGTCTGTTTGGATTTGATAGGCAATAAAAACAGACCAGTCAGTCTGTTAGTTCTATAACCCTCTTGCATTTAAGAAATAATATAAATAGCATCAAGACAGAGGGAGAAATCAATGTGTCAATTATTTATATAGGAAAAAGTCTACCTAGTAAAATGAAATTGCTTAGTTCCTAAAGGGCAGAGATGAACTTTTTTGGCTGCTTATGCAGAAATGTTATAAATATTTAAATGTAAATAATAAAATCTTTACATGCATAAATAAACATGAGATTGATATTACACACACTACAGCAGCAAAATATGACAACTGCTGCTTCTTCAGGAAAATGGATATTTCCTGTGACTGAATTGAGAATAAACTCAAAGCTAATAAGGTGCCTCACATACACTTTGAATCCACACTGCTTTTAAGCAAAAATTTCCCTTGGTTGGTGTTTTTAGAAGAGGTCTGAATAAGTCTCTGGAGCAAACATTTAGGAAGAAACAAAACACGGATGGTGATTTCTTTAAGCACAAGATGCTTGGCTCAGTGAGGGGATAGCTGAATGAATTGTAAGAGCTGATTATGGGTTGATGGTTGGACAAGATGATCTTGAAGGTCTCTTCCAACCTTGATGATTCTGTGGTTCTCTGATTCTATAATTAAATAAAACAAGTCCCATCCTGCAGGTAAGGAGCCTGGCTTGTAGACACATGCCTAACCACTCTTTGCCTCCAGACAGTGTCCAAATTTCCTGCTGGGAGCAGTCCACAGCACGTGCAAATCCTCTGGACCATGTCCAGGCAAACTCCAGGAGAATGTCAACCAGGAGAATGTTACCCAGTGCAAGCCAAAGCCGTACAGGAAGCACGTGAACAACTTCATATTCTGATAACTGGGGGATGGAAGCTGAGAACATGCTCTGGCTTTGATTTGTTTGTGGCTATAGACACAGCCTTTGCTCCCAGTAGAGAGTTAGGAGGTCTTGAAGAACTCCATGTTTACAGAAATACTCTAGAGACAGGCTCTAAGACTACAGGAAAATCTATGATTAACCTCTTTTCCCACAAATACATCTATTTATGTCATTTCCCTTCGCTAACATGAACTCATTTTGTGTTATATAATTCCTAAGCCATGTAACCATCTGTATCACTTTGCCAACTCTACGTGACTGCAAATACACAGAATATAAAGATATTTCTGGAACACTAACTAAGGAAATTCAGGGTTACCATTTAACATTAAATATAACAGCAGCAATAAAACCAAAATAAAGGCCTTGAACAGGTCTTGAGATCATGTTGGTGTTATTTGAATAGCAGAGTTCAAACGTGAGACCTCCTGCCCAAGTGAGAGATGGAAAATGTTCAGGACTGTTGAGCACTCCACAGATTTTCACAGTGGTTCTGCAAAGAGCTGTTTAGCACAGGTGTTTAATTATGACACATCAGGGAAGCTCATGGCATTCCACACTCCTTAGACTCCCACTTCCACCTGTGACTGGGCTTATGGCAGCAGACAGGGCTGAAAAAGCAGGTACACTGCAACGCCTGCAGCTTCCCAAACCGCTCCAGGGCTTTTCCAACTTAGTGGGAGCAAGCAAGCTTATTGAAAAAAAGCCACTGGTTCACACTCATTTAATGCTAGATTAAGAAACTCTCTGAAATTACACTGTTTGGAATTGGAGGGTGGCTCATGAGTAGTTTGGATTGTGACACCACACTGAGAATTTCTGTCCAGAAGCCTAAGGAATGAGAGAATCAACTTAAAAAAAAAAAAATCAAAGGAAAGCTGTCTGGAAAATTTCCAGTGCAAATATTTTTTTTCTTCTGAAAATGCTGAGCAGTTGAGCATAGAATGTGTGGTGGAAATATTCTGATTTCAATTCATTCTAGTCTGCCCAAAACACACAAGTAAAGAATGGAATGTCCTGGTGAACTCAGAATATTCCATTTCAAGCTTTTTTGAGATACTCTGGTTTTCTATTTTTAAAAAGTGTAGCTAAATAAAAGTTTGGTCTAAGTTTAACCACAGCTTTTCAGGTTTACTAAAAAAAATTTTTCCTCCATATGAGCCCATCTCCTTGTAATAAAAAGTGTCCCCTTATTATTATTATCATTGTTATTTTTAAAATCAAATTCAAACATAGTTTTTAATCTATTTCCTACCAAGATCTGACCCACTGCCTGAACGGGTATAAGATTTCTAGTGGGGGAAATAAGAGTATCTAACTAAGCATATTAATGTAGCACAGGAACCTGGCTACTCACAGGTTCAAATTTCAGTTCAAAAATAGAAACTTTTCTCTTCACATCCACACACAGAAAGCAGATACTGAAATTGGATTGGTTCCAAGTTTCCTTACACAGTTATGAAAATCTTAGTCATAATGCATCCTCCAACACAACTTAATAATAATAATTAAAAAAAAGAATTGATAACATTACCTTTTCAGGGGAAGTTGACCAGTCAGTATGATGTCAGCAGTCACTGGATTTTGATCTCTGGAGTGGAGTTCATCTCACCTAACTTGCAAACATCAAGACAGTGAGTCTAAACCTGGATCCTTCAGAAAGTGACTCACCTTTGTTAGGTGCCTATTTTGGGACAAAGTGAATGTACCATGAATGATTGATGGAGGGAGGCTGGATGACTTTGTTAGGTGAGGTGCTTCATTTTAGCAGATATATCAGGTTTCCAGGGCAAGGTTTCCATAGTGGGGTGTAACTAGGGGACCTTCAGGCTTGGCTTCTGTGAGACGACTCCAGGAGCTACCCCAATGCCGGACAGAGACAGTTGCAGCCAGGTCCAAAACGGACTCATCACCACCCAAAGCTGAGTCCGTCAGTGATGCTGGTGGCATCTCTGTGATAAAATATTGAAGAAAGTATAAAAAAAAGTCACACAGCAGCTGTGAGAGGAGTGGGGAAAATGTGAGAGAAACAACCCTGCAAGCAGGGTCACTGCAGGAAGAGGGACAGGAGGTGCTTCTGATGTCAGAGCAGAGATTCCCCTGCAGCCCATGGTGCAGCCCACGGTGAAGCAGGTTGTCCCCCTGCAGCCCATGGAGGACCGCAATGGAGCAGAGATCCCCCTTGTAGCCCATGGAGAGCTCCATGTTGAAGCAGGTGGATGCCTGAAGGAAGCTGCAGCCTATGGAGAAGGTTTTCTGGCAAGGAAATGTGACCCATGGGGGAACCAAGCTGGAGCAGACTGACCCTGAAGGGCTGTAATACATGGAAAAGGACCCATGCTGGAGTAGTTCTTGAAGAACTGCAGATTTTGGGAAGGAGACATATTGGAGAAGTTAGGAAAAGACTGTATCCCTTGGGAGGGACCTGAGATGGGAGCAGGGGAGCAGCATGAGCAGGAGGGAGTGGCAGAGACAAAGTGTTATGAACAGACCACAGCTCCCGTTCCCCAACCCCTCCGCACTGCTCATGGGAGAGAAGGCAGAAGAGTCAAGAGTGAAGATGAGCCAGGAACAAATGGAGAAATAAGGGAATGGGTTTTTTTTTTTTTTCAGTTTGACTTTTATTTCTCACTATGTTATGAGTTGGCAATGAATTAAATCAATTTTCCCCAAGATGAGTCTGCTTTACCCATGACTGTAATCGGTGAGTGATCCCAGCTTTGGTTATAGTAGGTAGTGACGAGTGGGCACTTTCAGGGAAAAACTCACTGGGACAGAGGATGAGACTCTCTGAGGCAGAATTCATTGGACTGATGTGAATTTATTCTAAATATTTAAATTTTTCCTTCTTCATCATGAAGAGAGGTTGGACAGCCAGCTCCAATATGAGCTGCCGATGTTTTATACCCTGACTATGAAATCTCGAGTAGTAGTTTCTTTTCACTACAGGTGGGTTCTGATGATCATCAGTAGAGGTATTTCGACATTAAGCTTCTGTGCTTCGCAGGAAAAAAAAATAATAAAGAGATGTAATATCTCCCCATTATCTCAACCATCAGTGGGGTTATGAAACTGTGCTCTTTTGCAATGCTTTCAGGTTTGTTCTCAGTGGAATGCAGATCTCCAGGCTAGGTCTTGTGACGGTTACGTAGCCCAGTACTGAACTAGTGCTCAAGCCTTTTCTTCAGCAAAGAGGGTGAAAACCATGGGCTGGTGCACATTCCAGAAAGGTGAACTTCTTCTCAGGAAGCCCAGCTGTTCTCAAGCAGACACTGTACAGTCTGGCATGTCAGTGCCTGGCAGGAATTTGTCTTCCATTCAAACGCACTTGGTCCCTCCTTTTTGTCTCGTAGAAAGGCTGTTTATCAGATATCTGCCTTCTTTCCTCAAAGAGTTGATGGGATCAGCTGAAATCAAATCAGTGATGCACCACCTTTTCCCATTGGCTGGATTCACACCACTAAGGCTTCCATGGAACAGCAGGGGTTTCTGCAGGGATTGCCATGGAACCTTGGAATTCTATCCCAGTTGTAGGAAGTGTGATGCTCTGAAGACCTTCCAAAGTTATTCTAATAATTTAAACTTTAAGACTGAATTTACTTTGTAAAAACTTGAATTTTATCAATATGAATCAAAGAATCACAGAATGGTTTGGGTTGGAAGGGATCTTAGAGGTTATCTATTCCAACCCCACTGCAATAAACAGGGACATTTTCAACCGGATTAGATTCCTCAAAGCTTCATCCAACCTGTCTTCGAACACTTCCAGGGATGGATCATCCACAACTTCTCTGGGCAACTTGTGCCAATGTCTCACCAACTTCATCACAAAAACAAACAAACAAACAGTCTTCCTTTTGTGTAATCTAAACCTCCACTTGATTCCAGCAGTGTGTATTTATTGGAGAATGGAATGTCACTTCAACACAACATGTGGGGTATGCAGAATGTTAATGCAAGTATGACTCATTAATCTCTCGCTGGAATTGCTAAATCAGAATGTCAAAAATTTGGAAGTTGGCTTTTGGTCTAACTCAGTCTTCCCAGGTCTAAATCTCATGTTTCAAAGAAAATTGTCACAGAACTCACAGCTGACTATGGTTTTAGTGTAAATATTGAACATAAAATGGTTTACTTACATTGCCACTTCCCTGACAACATCCAGAAATCTGTTCCAGTTCTTACTAGAATTATGAATTTTACTAATGACTTCTATAAATTGGTAATAAATAAGGGATTTCTAACTGCAGGGAAACATGCATTTCTCATTTTATAGACCTTATAATTTAGTTTCCATAAGGACATCCCATTGATTCCAACTTTTTGACCAGGAGTTTTGTGTTCACTTTTAAGCTGTTTTATCAAGAGCACATATTCCTGTGTTGCTTTGCTCTAGCCTGTGAAAGCAGTTCCTTGATTCTGGCTGTTTTCTTGCTTGGTCTAGAACAGCCTCTACAGTAATATTGAAAATCAGTATGGAACACAGTTTCCATGTTCCTCAGCAGTGTAATCTTTAAAGTGTACCTCATCCCAATAACTGCCTATAGAGGGAAACTTGACAACTGACCTGGACCTGGTGCTAATTAACAGAAAACTAAAAATAAGCATAATCAATCCCAATAACAACATCTAATGCAAATCAGGTCAAATTTTACTGGTTATTACAGCTACATATTTCAAAAAATTTGTCCTGTTTTACTCCTGAAAAAAAACATAATTTCCTCTTTGTATTCCAGTGTTCAGCAATAATAACACAATGGCGTAACTGTTTAGTCAGTGGCTTATAAGGACACATTTAGTATTTAATAATTTTAAAGAAGAAAGCAGTATTTCTTTTTTTATTGGAGAACCCCATTGTTAAACATCTCTCCAGCTAATGTTTAATAACTACCTTTCTTTATCTTGTACCAATCTTGACAATAATTAACCTGAAACAACTGCAGCGGTTTTTAATATTGAAACATGTTTACTCTGACAATTTTAATTTGCCTGTTAAATAAAGGGTAAACAGTTAAAATCATGACACTCTTAAATGAAGAGATGAAAAAATTCTATTTTTTTCTTTCTTTGGAGCCTAAGGGTATCTTCCCTGGTGTGGAGTCAGCACTAGTGGGTGAGGTTACAACATGCTGGGTTTGGCTAAGACACAAACTGATCTCCCACAAAGATATAGAGCAGCTCTGAAGCAGCAGCAAGCATAAATCACATGGAGGTGTTTCATTTGACTCTTTGCAAATCAAAGGCTCCAAGAAGTGCTAGAGTCGTTCCTGAGGGATATCATAAAAGAGAGCTCCTGGCCACGGCCACGAGTAGAGTCCAGTCTTAGGAAAGAAGTATGGGTTATGTGGAATTTGGTTGTGTGGAATGGCAGCAGAGGCAGGAAGGATAGGAAGATGGGGGAAATAAACCATGCAGTGCTAGGATTTCAGCCTCGATATAGACATTAGAAGAAAAAGGGTCTTCTTGAACTGCTAATTTCCTGGAAAAGAGCAGATGCCCACATTGTCTGGGCATGACACGAGTTACACCAGTTACAGCTGCTGGCCTGGCCAGTAAATAATAGCCAAGCAAACTAAGCCTGACACACGTTTCTTTATCAGATATTTTTCTGTGCTAATGAAAGGCTCATATTCTAAAACATTTTAAAAAGAAAAGAAAACTTAGCGTATCATTGTTAAGATCTTAATTCCTTCCCAAATCCACACCATGCTCCATTTCGACTTACAGCAGTTTTACTTAATGAAGACATGAATTAAGAACTGGAAAATAACATATTGTGCTGTATGTAAAATGAGGAAAATCATGCATAATGCTTCCCCTCATTTGTACGTATTACATTTGTGATTGTCAAAAACAGGATTAACTATCCCTCTTGGGTTGTGCATTCCAAAATGCTTAATCTATTCTCCCCTTGATACAACAGACTAACTCCCATTTATACACAAGCATATTGAAAAAAAAAATTAAAAAAAATCTAACCTTGTTTCCCATCTCCCATTAATTTCCCACAGTTTTCCATTGGTACCCCAAATCCCTGCACTTCTCATCAGTGGAAAAATAATTCACACATCTAAAATGCTGCATTTGAAAGCCAAGTCGGGGTGGTGGTAGGGAAAGAAGCCTTGCTAAGTTTCAGAACACATGCAGTAGTTCAGTGAGGATGATTACCCTTCAGTTTCCTTGAGGGTCAGAAATTCCTGTCATTAACTCCAGAAATTTCCTGACACCTGCTGAAGGAAGAGCATAGAAGGGTCTGGAGCAATAATTGTCAGTGGATGATGGTTCTTCCCATTTACTTCTGGGCACTTTGACTGATAGGGATTATTCTGTCCCCACTCAGGGTGTAGTGAGCCCCTGGCACAGGTTGCCCAAAGAAGCTGTGGCTGCCCCATCCCTGGAAGTGTCCAAGGCCAGGGTGGGTGGGGCCCTGAGCAACCTGGTCTAGTGGAAAGTATCCCTTTCCATGGCAGGGGGTTGGAACTGGGTGACCTTCAAGGGTCCCTTTCAACTCAGGTAACTGTGTGATTCTATCTTCAGAAGTTCCACACCATAGTATACTAATTTTGCCATTGGAAGGTAGAAAAAAGAATTACTGTTTGCATTTTTGATACTTCAATATATATTTCTTAACGGCCTCAAGAAATGCTCAAGAAGTCCATGACGATTTACCTGCTCATTCTTGAATCATTTGGGCTTCTCTGGGCAACCTGTCAATTCGAAGATGAAGATGCCTGAAAAGAGCTTGTTTTGAAAGCCATTTTGTAATTTATGGAATATTAGCCCCTGCTCTATTTTATTTGTTTCACCAAGTGAATAGAGAGACAGTAGGGTAACACTACAAATAGTTAACGTCATCCAAGTTTGGAACATCCAAGTTGTTTAACAAGGCTCAGATTTTCTCACCCAGCTTTAGGCACTTAACTGAGAGGCTTAATTTGGGACTATCATCATCTTATCTTCCCTCTGTAGACAGTGGAAAAAGATCAGTGTCCTCAGGGATGATTCTGGCTAGACTACAATATGAATCTCTCTGCTTCTCCAAGTCTAGAAAATGTCTATTTGGGTCTTATTCTCCAGAGCTCAGACAGTGAAGCTAAGGTGAGATGAGGATTAACAAATAAAAATGGGCCTTGACTAAAGTTTTGCTTAAGCTTTATTAAAGATGCTTAAAAGTCTAGACTGAGTTGAAATGTTACAAATTCAGGGGAATTCAGATAAGTTAATCCGGTTTTATCCTGACACCAGCTTTTTTATTTCTGTTCTCAATACTCTGTTACTAGAACAGGGAATGGAACTGCTTTGGCTCAGAAAAGTGCAGGTTAAACACAGGCTTCTGGGGTTTTATTCTTCATAGCCATAATATTTAACATGATTAAACCATCACCAAAAAAAACGTGTGAGTAGAATCATAGAATCAGAGAATGGTTTGAGTTGGAAGGTACCTCAAAGATCATCTCATTCCAACCACCTGCCATGGGCAGGAACACCTTCCACTATCCCAGGAGTATAACAATAGAGAGACAGGTGTCTTATCCTGTGATCCCACTTTCCTACATGAGAAGCTACAGTGGAAGAAAATTAGTATAGTATAAAAAAATATACACGTTATCACTCTCTTAGAAAAAGGATTCTCACCACAAACTATTTATGCACTCTGAACATATTTTTCATGTTTGTCTTCCCATTTTTTTAAGCACTGTAACTTTGTTTGTTTTGTTTTGTTTTGTCTAATATAAATAGGAACACTTTCAGCCAAAAATGTTTTAAAAGAATAAATATCAAAACATCCGTGAGCGTTCCAAGTCAATCAGGAGTATTGCTGTGATATGTCAACACTGTGGCTTTGAGGAATGCAGCACACCAATATTAGCTGCATTGCCATGTGAAATGCAATATTCACACTTTTGATTTATCTGATGATAATTCAAATTAGTTCACTTTAACAGAGTCCTGATCTCTTAAAAACCTATGGAAAAACGTGAATCAAATACCAGTTGTCCTGGTACAAAAGAATTTGATTTCGTTTGTGATATGGGAGATCAGAATCTTGCTTCATCTCAGAATCACACTGGCTTTTACATTATGACATTGACCAGAACATCTCAGACCATCTAAAGGCAAATATATTCTGCTAAACCTAGGAATGGGGAAGTTCTTCATTGTATGTATTGGTATATAAACTTGCTTGTATTAGAATGCATATGTGATGTTTTATTTATATTCTATACACATTGTGACTATCCAGTTTATTAAGCAAATAAAATAGTGCCTTTGGTAGTGCAAATTTTTATAGCTATGTTTTCTCACACTGCAATCTCATTTGCACATCCATATATCAGCACCAAGTTAGCAGGACTGGAGACACAAAAACTATGAGTGGACAAAAGACACCTTAAGAAGCTACAAACCAACAACCAGAAAAGCCTTTTAGCTGTAAGTCAGCAGACTTTTATGTCAAGCTTGGCTGACTAATTATTGCTTATAATTTGCATTAGGATTAATTAACTAATTAGAGAGGAATGTCTGAAGGCAAAGTTATGGCTCTGCTTGTCAAGCTGAGGACTTTAATTATTCTGATATTTTTAATTATAATCAGCTGCTGAATGAGTATTACATTGTCAGCTACTATAGCTGGAGCTGCAGCGGGTCGGGAGCTGAAGGAATTGTGGGTATTGTCCTGCCACTTCACCTAGAACTGTGGAAAGGTAATGCCAACTAGGCAAATATAGTAGGAAAGCCTCCTGGCTTCAATGCTCATTAAAAGCCCGTACACAGCACTATGCAAACTGTGACAGTTCAGGGTTACGTATCCTTTTAAGAGTAAGGGAGCAACTTTTCCTCAGGAACATCCCCTAGCCTATACTCTTTTTCGTTTAAATCCTTTTTTGGTCAGCCTGAATTGTCTCTTGGTCCCCAGACACACAGAGCTTTATTCATATTGCTTTGTTGAACTTAACGTAAAAGGGACAGTAAGGAATGCGCAGCCCAGAGCAAGGACAGAGAAAAAGTCACCTCTTGCTACCTTTGTGACTCTGGTACAATTTAGGGAACCCCAAGATGTCCCTGTTCCAATCACAGAGGCTTTTCAGTGCTGCAAGGAGGAGAAGCCCTATCCATTGCAGAGCACTGTGGTTTCTGAGACACAACGTATCTGATTTGTTTGCCAAGGCTTCTGTGATATCTTGGCTTTAGGGCTTGATCTCACAGCCCTGTCAGGAGTAAATTTGTTCAGCAATTTATTGAGGCCACTCCTTTCCTGAGTCTTTGGATGATAACCATCACCACAGCATACGGACACTTCATTATCCTCAACAGATGTAATCTCACAGCCACTGCATCAACACTCATGTTTTGAAAATGGGAACTGGGGAATAGATGAACTAAGGGCTGGAGCAAACTTCAGTACAACTCCTCTGGTTGTTACTTTGCTAAAATTTAAGCATTTAAATGTCAAAAGGAGCAAACCTGTCACCTGATTTAGGTCCAAATTTTGATACTGACATTTTCAGCACTTGGCCTGTTTCAGTATGTCTTAAATAACCACCTAAATTTGCTGTACTACTTTTTAAAATTCTGGTCTGCCTAATGGTGATACTTCCCTATTACTCAGTAGGAACATTTACAGGGCAATCTAAGCTTACTTTCTTCTGCCAATAGTACAAGGAATCAGTATGAAACACAGGTTGTTTTGGGATGCAAGTAATCTAATCCCCTTTAAGGCATGCAAATATTATTAACTTGTATTTTTGTAATGGTGAATTAGGAGATCTAAAATCAAGGTTCTGATCAACCTGATGTGGATTAAGCTCATGTCTTTCAGTGTGAGTATTTTAGTTTCCAGGCTATCCAGTATCCTCTCTGTAGGTACTTGAGGAGGAGAGGACACAAAATCCACAGAGTTATATAGCAAAAAGTTTGGAGGAAGGCTAACTCAGACTGGTATTTAGGGTGTTCAGCTGAGAAGGGGCCACAATTCTGAAAACAATCCCCCAAAGGCACGAGTCTGTTACATTAGACCTTCGGGGATTAGGAAACCAACACAGTCCTGGAGACCAGACCCTGGATTACTTCACACTTCCCTAAACTGAATACGGTTAAAGCAGCCCTGAAGTTTCAGTGGAACAGGAAGGGATTTAAGTATGTTTAGAATTAGCCAGTCCTGAAAGAGAAGCAAACTGTCACCGTTAAGGGATTAAGGACTTTTGGCCTGCAACCTAATTTAGGCAGAACTGAAGGTGAATGAGTCCCACACCAAATTTCTCGGTTCCAAATTTTCCCAATGCCTTCTGTTCAACACGCACAGAAATGAGCTCCCAAGAGATCAAGGAGGCTCACCTGAGATCTAAATCTGTGGAGGCATAAATCAACCTCCACTGACTACAGAAGGACCCTGGAACAATTTAATCCCAACCCAAGGCAGCTCAGTCAGATGGGATGAACCCTGGTGCACATATAGAGCCAATAAAGATTTACAAAATAGCCAATTCTATTAATACAACAGCTTGTCCCAGTTAGTGGGGGTGTGATTCACCTGATTTGAGATTAACCACATATCCTACCTTCTTACAGAGAATGGAAAAATTCCATTCTACAGCTTCATTCATTTCATACTACAGATAACGCCTGAAAGAGCACAGAATGATCCCACCCAATGCCTATGAAGTGGAACAGTTTAAAAAAAAAACAACAAAACTTTCTAAATTTTTCAGTTAAAACACTGTCTGAGAGCTGCAAATCCTATGAAATTAAAAAAGCCTGAAAGAAAAAATGAGTCTGAAGGTGAGATTTAGACAGCCAGCCCCTCAGAAGATTGAAGCCCAAGATCACAAATCCCCAGTGACTGTCCAAACTCTGTGTTTATTCGTGAATTTTGTTTTCAGGAATTCCCAGAGTGTAGAACAGAAGTCTAATGGCGTAATTTCAAAATACAAGATATAGAATAGGGCGTTGAATTTCAGAAAAGGATCTTCTAAGGATCCCAGAGTAGTTATTTTTGGACTATATTCCCCAATATAAAAATCCCTCGAGTTCCCATGTGTTTGTAGGACCTTGTCTTAAAAAAAAATAAATCCATAAAAACAGTACAAAACAAAACAAAAAAACAACTCAGAAGTTACTTTGGCTGGACACAGAAGGCCAAGGTGAACAAAACCTGCTGGACTTGGCTGTTCTTTCTCACTCTATCCATCACGTAGTTTTAAATTAAAAGGTAAACAAAGAACTTCTGCCTGTTCACCTTGTGGATGCTACAAAAAGTGATCCCACAAACACTCCTCCATTTTAACTCCCCAGTGTACAAATCACCACTTCACTCTCCCATTTGACCCGGTATTGCTCTCAGTTCTTCCCAGTGGGAATTTTTAGTGACAACAGCAGGGTGTTTCGAGTTTATGCAATTCCCGAAGAGAAGATATTTTGACTGTTCTGTTTTCTGTAACCCTGCATGCTTAGTCAGGGGTTTTGTGTGCTCCAGAAAAGAAGCAAGTAGATGAGTGGTAAATCATGAAGGTAGATTGCCATGGGATCGTGTCATCATCTCCTGCTAAGACAACAAAATTGAAGGTTGTCCACACTGTTTGGAAGCTTTGAGCAATCCCTACTGAAGGAAAAAATTGCTTATATAGCCCTCTCCTCAGTTATCATAAACAAACAAATGAATTAAAAATAAAAAATTCTTTAAAAATCCCTCCAATATTGTAAAAATGACAGTGTGCAGTATTTCTACGTATTTCCTAATTGAAAAAATTTTTCAATTTTTGGATTTGGATCCATGGTCTTCTCTGAACACTGTGAAAAAGAAGTGTGTGTGTGTGTGTGTGTGCGTGTGCGTGTGTGTGCAAGAGCAGGATTTGACTCTGAAACAGAGTATTTTCACTCGAGAAATTACAGGATAACATCATGCTGGCAAGATATTTACTCAGAGTATACCTCCAAAAAGCAGAATATGTTATATTCTAAATGTATGCACATGTTTAAAAAGTTAATGTTTTAAGCTTTCTGCCTTCTAGCCAAGTATATCTAATCTAATTAGTGCTTTCCAGCCAAACATGGCCATAAGCAGGCCCAGAGTACATTGACGGCTCTTTAAAAGACACTGCTCACCTCAGGCCTTTCCTACTCCTCAGTCTATCCCAAAATTTTAAATGTACCTTGCAAAATGCGACTTAGTTTTATGAGTTTCTCACTTTTTAACTTTGTGTTGCTAAAAGTGAACTCAAAACGTCCAGACTTAATCTCTTCACTGACGTGTGAACTGTCCTATACCAAGGTGAGCAAACAGAGCATCAGGCGTCCTGACACGAGGGCAATCCAAAATATTTGGTAGCATTTATACACTGGTCTAGTGGTAGGTGTCCCTGCTCATGGCAGAGGGGTTGGAATTAGTTAATCTGTAAGGTCTCTTCCAACCCAAACCCTTCCATGATTCTGTGAAAAACTCAAAGGTAACACACCAGCCAGTCCCTCAGAACATTTCTGTTTTGCATATGAAAAGATTATTACGAAACAGAAAAGCAAAAGATGAAGTGTGGGCATTCATGGCTTAGATAACAAAGAGAAGGAATGGTTGGAAAAGGTAGAATTCGCCTAATCTAACTACAGATGTCATAAAGTAAGTCACCCTTTCAGATATCTCTTTATGAGTTGCACAACAACAGTTCCAACAGACAGGTTGACCAGCCCATATATCGTTATATATGCTGCAAATACATGCAATTGTTTAGGGTAGATACTCTTGTGCCAAGAACCCCATTGAATATAACTTTGAGAACTAACTTTTACTTAGTTCTAAAAGGTTAGGTGAGGTAAATAGCCTGTCACGTGTCCCTTAAATGCACACAGAATCACAGGATGGGTCAGGTTGGAAGGGACCGCAGTGGGTCACTGGTCCCACCTCCCTGCTCAGACAGGGTCATCCCAGAGCACACGGCTCGGGATTGTGTCCAGATGGTTCTGCAATATCCCCAATGAGGGAGACTCAACACCCTCTCTGGACAATCTGTCGAGTTCTCGGTCACTGCACAGCAAAGAAGTTCCTGCTCATGTTTAGGTGGAACTTCCTGGGCATCAGTTTGTGCCTGTGGCCTCTTGTCCCATTGCTGGGCAACCCCCGAGCAGAACCTGGTCCATCCTCTGCCCCCTCCCTGCAGACACAGACAGACAGGGATGAGGTCCCCTGTCAGTGTCTCTTCTTGTGCTGAACAGCCCCAGTGCCCTCAGCCTTTCTTCATCAGAGATGCTCCAGTCCCTTCATCATCTTTGTCACCCTCCACTGGACCCATTCCAGAGGCCCCTTGTCTCTCTTGTCCTCAGAAGCCCAGAAATCACTGAAACTAAACTGACTTTTTCTTCTCTGGGCTTCTCAAAAGCATAAACCATCAAGACAGAGAAACTAAAGTCATTGTAGTTCTGCAGCTACAAAGAGAAAATTCTTTGGTAGGCTGAAATTTGTTATATTGACATTTTTCATAGCTTTGGGAAATGAAAGCAAAATATTTAGTTAACAGAAACAAAATACTTTGTAGAGCTAGTTCCAGGAGGACTTAGGGGCAAGCTGAGGACTCCACTATTGGTACTTTTTGTGATCCAGACTGGACTACAGAGAAAAAAATATCCTTTCAATCTAAGCAGTATAAACAAAGTGTTTCCAGTGTTTTCTGATGTGTTTTGGGGAGCGTGGAAGAGGTGGAATTATTGACCTACATAATTTTACCTTTTCTTCAGCTGCAAAATGTGATTACAGAAATCTGTAAGCGCCCATATTAGTTGAATAAGGTGAGGATCACCAAACGGAGCTGACATCTGCCCAGGGCCAAGGAAAACTGTACAGATTCACTCTGGGATCATCAGGGACTTGTTGGCTTTGTTCAATTGGACTTAAGGATCCTGGCAGGCCCCTTCCAGCTCAGGATATTTCCTGATTCTACGATTCTATGCATTTTGGGTGAACCTTGGTCAATTTTGGGATCTGTGAGTCATGAATTTCGAAAGTAATTAAAGCTCAGGATGCAAATTTGTGAATTCTTATGATAACTTTATTTGCCAAGAGGTGATCTATACTTCTGAAAAATTAAACAATAAAGCATATCAGGATTATTGTAAATCAATTTGCTTGGGGAGGGAGACAGTGTGGGGAGAAAAGAATTCTGACAAGAGGTCAGAAGATAAAAACAGTCACAACTTGAACTCAGAGCCAAACATACCAAGCATTTGCAATTAGAAGATCTGCAATAAAACATTTCTCTTTCATTAAAACTCCTCAAATTAAGGTAAATATAAAATTTGTATAAGTAGTAGCCTCAGTTTTCGTGTTTTAATTTAGCTGTTAGCATCTTTTGTGAGGCTTTTTGTCCCTCATATAAAATTGTGCTTCAGTATATCAAATCATTAGCAAAAGCAAAATTATTAGTGGACATTATTAATTTTCATTCCTGCTTCCCATTAGATCGGCAAACATCTAAAACCAGAAAGGAAACAGTTCTTATGACTTTCATGTCAGTACTTACAGGTTCCAGCCAAGAAGCAGGTTTTGTTTCCCTTCTTATTTTGAATGCACAGTATTTTGTCTTCCTCCATTTGTTTTGGTTTAAACAAGATGAAAAACTAAGAAATAAAAAAATATTTTTCAGCTCATAATCAGAAGAACATGCAGAAATTTATATGATTATCAGTGTTCCATAGAACTACTTCATTTTTTAATGGCTGTCCTCTTTATTCTGTAGTTTTCTATCTTTTTTTTTCTTTTACTAGCGATTTGTGTCTTAGCTGAAGCTTTTCTTCACCTTACTGATAGTTCTCTGAAACACCTAGCTAGGGAAATGGCTGTAATGCATCTTCAAATCTCTTAGGAAGCTTAAAACACTGCAAAACATTCTTTTGTAAATTAAAAAGTCACATGGATCTATTTTGAATTAAATTCAAAGGTGTTTTACCCTGACAAAATTAAAATATTTGGCTTTGAATCCAACTATTGACACATTTACAATTTTTTTTTTTCACGTTTTCAAGAGAAATAAAATAAGACCATAAAACTATCTCAATCAAAACTCAAGGAAGAGAGATCTCTATTAGGAAAAAAAAAAATCATAGAATCATAGTATCACAGAATGGTTTGAGTTGGAAGGGACCTTAAAGTACATCAGTTCCAGGCTGCCTGCCATGGGACACCTTCCACTATCCCAGGTTGCTCCAAGCCCCATCCAACCTGGCCTTGGACACTTCCAGGGATGGGGCATCTACAGCTTCCCCAGACAACCTGTGCCAATACCTCACCAACCAGCAAAGGACTTCTTCCTAAAAGTAGAAGTGGAACTTTTATGCATATTTAAAAAAAAAAAAAAGCTGAATAGTTTTTGCTCTTCATAAGAAAGAACTCTGTTAGATCAAGAGGCCTTTGAGAGATTTTGGCATCTGTTACATGAATGAAGGAACATCCAACGAACATCCCCTGGTCTGTTTTCTGGTCGTTTCATAGAATCACAGAATCATTAAGGTTGGAAAAGACCTCCAAGATCATCAAGTCCAACCTTTGACTGAAAAAGACTTTCTCTGCCATCAAGAGATATGTGTTTATAAAGAGAAGAGAAGGATCCATTAATTTACTGTTGAAAAACAGTAAATAGTCAAGGAGTTTGTTGGTAGGACAGTCTGGTTACCAGACTGGTTGACGCTAAGGGAGAAGTTAAAAAAGAAACCCAGAGGCATCCAGGGTTAGAAAGGACTCAGGTGGGAAGGGCTGATGTGCAAGTCAAGGGAATTAATTTGCTTCCACAGGTATCCTGGGGTCCCCACAACAATCTTCCCCTATTAGTCTGATTCACTGACAAGAGGTAATCACCAGTTTCAACTCGCCATGGAGGCCACTAATTACAATATTCTCACAACTCGGGTATGGTGTCGTTAAACAGCACCAGTGAGAGAGCCAGGGGGAGCCTGCAGGCAGTGCCATCCTCACAATGAGTCTTTTCCATCACCAGGCACGCTGGCATTCTTACATCCCTAAAAAATTAAAACCTACAAAATTAATCATTTCCCTTAGATAGCTAGATAAATCCTTGCCTGCAAGATCCGAGTGCCGGGGGTGTTCCTTAATGCCATATAAATGCTTAGCCGTGGGCTTGCCTGGGTAATCAGGCCTAAACTCTGCCCTGAAGGCAGCCAGCCTCGGTGTTGATGAGCCACTGGAAGGAGCATATTGGGTGTTTAGATTAAATACAAATTGCAGACCTTTTCCCTAAATTATTTGCTTTTCCCTGGAATTATCTGCTCCAAGAGGTGCTCTTTGGGTCCATTTCTGTTTTATTCAAATTGAAAAATAGGGTCCGTTATTCACCAGAGGTGGTGATTGTACCAGATGGATCTTTGGTATGAAGAAAATTTAGATTTCTAGCATTGGTAATTATAAATCTCTTCCAAAACTTTCAAGCCAACTCACATACCTTAGGCTGGATAATGAATTATATTTTGTGGTGTGCTGGCAAGGACCTTGGGATATTTTTCACCTTCTTTTATTGCACTGAAAAAAACATCAGGCAGACATTTGCTGCACAAAAGATTTCCTGGGCAGGGATATTGGGGGACTATCAATCCCTCTCATCTTCAAAGGTACTTTCAATGTATTTTGATTTTCTTTTAGCAAAGTGCCACTACATTCCAACTAAACAAGAGAGAACAAATTTTATGTGACTTTTTCCCTGTATCCCCAGAGAAGGGTTTCTGTCCTATAAGATATCTGTATAGGATACAGAGCAGCCATTAAAGAACTAATTTTATATTTTCCCTTCTTCAAGCATTCGACACAAAGGAAACCCTTAAAAATTCTCATCTCTCATATTCTTCGCCCGGATGAAAATTCCCCGCACTTTTGTCCATGTAAACACAGAATTAGTCTCCTGCAAGTTTAGGTGGTGGCAGTTCCTGAACACAGTCATATTTTGCAGATAACAGGATTAGCTTGGATGTGGGTAATAAGTTGGTGAATCTCCCCCTGGCCATTTCTCAACACTGTGAGAGCACTAATCCTTTATGCTTTGATGTCTTCTAGTTTTCCATCAGGTGCAGCTCGGCACTTTTGTCCTGGGGCACTCAGCGCTCTTATAAGATCTCATAGTGTCCTCATTAGCTGCGCCTATTTACCCAGCCAGCCTGTTGAACCCAATTTATAGTTTATGTGATTAATTCCCAAAGTACAGTAAACCCTTGCTTTAAGGCTCTCCATTATATGACTGCATCTCATATAAGGGCAAACACCAGCTACTGCTCTTTTGTTATATGGCTTCACTATATATATAAAACTGCAATAATTTTGCTCTCAACTACGCATTAAACATCATTATATATGTGTTCTTGCAGACATACAGCCTATAAAAGTGTTGCACGTTGGATCATAAAGAAACATGCGTGCACAGGAGTAATTTTTGCTATTTTTTTTGTTTTTGTTTTTGTTTTAAAAATCTATGTCTTTACCATTCTGTATTCCAATTATTGATATTGTTGAGTAAGTCACATAATTTAGAACTGTTTATCCATGGAATTGCAGGTGACAAAGGCTTAGCAGTCAAAGTAGGAGCCTATAACCACTGGCACAGTTTTTTTTTTTAAACATGCAGGGTTTGTAGATAAAAGACTTATGTTGTGAATTTTTATGCAGTCATTTAAGTCAACTGATGACATCTGTCAGCTCCGCTGTATTTCCTCCTATTGGGATATGAACTATGTGAGTTGGATCTCTGGTAATTTGCATGTGAAAGAACATTGTATCTTTTTTAAAATAGATGATCATTTCCACCTCCCTCTCCTCAAGGGTTCATCGGGAGAGGCATCCTGCAGGTCTCTTTTTTAACATTTTTCCAGCCTTCTAGTTTCCGAAAAAACCCACACAGCTCCTGAGAAGGCTCAGTTTCACTGGATGATCCCCGTTAAACAAGCAAACCACAAAATCAGAACATCTCGAAGTATTTTAGCTGAGATGCTCTAAGTGCTGAGAAGAGAGGATAATAGAAAAGGTCTGTTGAATGGAATCATTCAGTGTAAGCACAGGTAATGAAACCTGTTTGTTTAAACAAGGAAATCCAACTTGCCATACAAAGTATTAGAAAAAGTTATGACCCCTACAGAAAAAATACTTCAAATATCAGAAGGACAAATTTTAAAGCACTTTGTACAAATGGAAAACATCTTGCTCTAGACACTGGAAACCTAATTTTGATTTTAAATAGGGTTTGGTCGGTTGTTTTGTTCAGTAGTCTTAGTCCTGCCTGATAACTGCTATGAGATCCCAACTAGCCACAAAATATCCTACTTTCCTGGAACTCTAGGGAAGGGAAGCTGCAGCTCTGTGACCTTCCCTAAAGCTACTTCATCAGTATACCTTGAACTTGACCCGGAGTGATGAACCACCTGGAAGGGCAAGAGAATTATTTAAACCTGAAGCCCTTTTGGCCCTCAGTATTTCCAATGAGACCAATCTACAATGAGGTCGTTCTACAAAGGTCTAGTGTGGGACATCCAACGTGGACATGCTTCACACATTTATATGTGTGTAGAACCTGAGAGCTAATATTTACTTAAATATAATATATATAATAATATATACGTGTGTATATATATATATACATAATAATGCAAAGGCAATTCATAGAACTGAAAAACTTTATGCTTCCTTCTTCCCCAGTTCACCTTGTTTCTGCAAAAAAAAGCAGAGGGAATCCCATCTGACTGAGCATTAGGCCCAAGACGAAAATGTTTGGGTCCCAGGCATTTTCACAGAAGATAAGTTGATCAGTGTTCTGGGATATTAGTGAGGCAAATTCTGACTTTTTAAAATTCTTACTTTTTTCACTGAGCTACTGAAAATTTGAGCTTCTTTCAACAGAGACCTTTCTTGCAAATGTCATCTACAGGTCTTGGGCAGATGTCCTGGACATGGCCTTGTACAGTGGGACAGTGGCACGTGCTGAATGTTTCAGCTGCTCCTGCTCACCAAGTCTATCAAGACCTAAAAGCATTTGACCCATAGGTTGCTTGTGTGCATTTATTTCTGCACAGAGAGTTCTGGAGAGGATCTTTTTTATAAATGCAGAAAAACAATGTCATATAATTGTAGTTACGTATATAATTTTTGTACATAGACATAGATAATTCTGTACATAAATTACATAAGTACGTTTGACACATTTTATATATCTATAACTTTAAAGGATGAGGCAGCAGACGTTACTACAGAACAAATTCTTTTATTAACATTTTGAACAAGTAGGAATAAAACAGTGTGAATCAGGTGCCAGCTTCTCTGGCAGTAAAATGCTATGGGTTAGTTTTTATTGCCCTACTGACCTTATTCTAAGAAATTTATTTTTCCTATATTGAGTTGAAATGCTTTACAGGACATATGCAAGAATCTGTGATACTTGAGCTGTTTCAGTGTACATTAAGCTACTTTTTGGAGATACAGAATAATTGCCACTCAGAAATTGTGAACACCAGCAGTTCTGGAGTTCAAAAGCTGACCTATCACAGCACTGCACAATAAGCATGTTTTCCTTCCTCCTCTCATGTTGAGTTCTGCATTGACTACTCTGAAGGATACATCACGTCTTGCAATATATTCAGCAAAATTAATAAGTTCAATAAAAGAAGCAGATAACCTTATCAGTATTTCCTTGTGTCGGATCGTAGACTGAGGAAATGAGCATTTGTATGAGCTTTTATAAAACTCCGTTTCTTCAATAATATTGCTGAGTATATAATGGGAAATGAAAAAAGGAGATTGCGTATGTAATGGAAATTTTCTGATTTGTATTCAAAATGCATGTCCACAGATAGTTTGTAATATTTACCACTCCTAGTGAGCAGCACCTTGTTTCTCAATACTCTGTAAAAAAATGACCCACCAGCAGCTTGAAATAAATTAATGATCCATAAATAAGAAATATGTTGCGGTTTTTCTGCAAAAGTTTCAACTGAGATTTTCGAGAATACATAATAAATTTAAGGTTTTAAATATTTACTTAGGCGTCATGGGGAGTGACTTATTTCTTCTTACAATAAGTTGGTCCTGGTGATGTCAAAAAGTTCACCCTCTGGGAATAGTGTCAAAGCACTGGCACCAAAAAATTATGTGTTATTGCAATAAAATTCCTGGTAATCTTAGTACTGCAGGTGCTGCAAGTGGAAAACTTAATATAAAGGGCAGCAAAGATTATTGGTACAATGATGATGAAAGAAGAAAAGTGTTTCATAGATTTGTAATGCTTTTTGCCCCATCATCTCTTGGGGTTTTTGTAAAGGAATTTGGATGACAATGTCACTACCCAAGAAAACCAGAAGTAGCAGCACTATTCAAGAACACCTTACAAGTTGTTTTGGAATGAGGAATAAAGAAACAATTCTCCTGTCTGTTCCTTATTATTGCAGATTGCACTGCTAGATCTGAGAGAATAAAGTACCTGTTAACATTTATTTCTTTGTGGGGAAAATCTTCAGGATAGCTTGCTCTTGGAAAGTTATTTTGTATATCCTTCCTGGAAATTTAAGATTTGGCACAGGCACTGGATTTCCTGGACTTTCTGAATTATAGTATGTAACCTGTGCTCATTTCCAATGGTGATTTAAAATTTATCTACCCTTTGCTCTTGTAATTGAGTTTATCCAGGCAGAGTGTACTAAAACTGTTCCATGTATTTATTGTCTGGAGACGATCTAAACAGAATCATAGAAATATAGAATATCCTGAGCTGGAAGGGACCCACAAGGATCATCAAGCCCAACTCCTGGCCCTGCACAGGAATCCCACCATGTGATAATAGTCCTTTTCTTCAAAGGAAAAGGCAGATGTTTGCCTTCCGAATCCACAAGGCTATTTCTATTTAATTTTCAAACTTTATTTAAGGAAACCATATAAAATCTCTTCTTTTCTTCTCCTTTTATTCCTCCTCCTTCCGAGCATATTTCTTACCTACTGAAAGCAATATTGCATTTGTTTAGAGGTCAAGGTCTTCGGTTAATGAGGATAAACTGAGTCTTCACCGGTGCCAGTTATTAGAGATCAAAAACATTCTTTGGTCCATAATCATTAGTTATGAAATACATTTGGAGAGCTCATCTGAATCCATTTACACATTCTAACAGGTTTCAAAAGCCTCTGTTGTTCCAGCACAATCTCGATTTCAAATTTTTCAGAAGTAATTCTCTTTGTTTATGGCCTACGTGTCTTTGCAGCCAATGAAAGGGGACGATGGAATGACGTCCAAGTCACACCTCTTCCTTTTTCCCATGTTCTTTCTATTTGAAATGAGGAAAGCCGTATTAAAAAATCCTTATGATTTGCTATGACACTTTAGGGCCAGATACTATCAGCTTAATTTGCCCAGGGAATGTTCACTATGTCCATTGGTTAAGGCAGGTGATATTCCCTGTGTTCAGATTGACATGCCTGGACTTTTTTCCCAGTCACTGGGAAACCATAGGTACCTCCACAAAAGAACATTTAATTTTGATGACTAAGTAGACTGTGAATATCCACAAACAAGTACATTTCTACTCTTCAAAAAGCCTCTTTCATGGATTCACATGGGATCACTGAGGAGGAAAGAGCCTATTCAGTTTAAAAAAAGAAAAAGGGTTATAGAATTTGGACAAGGTATAAGGAATATCCCATAATTTCCCGAAGTATTTTATAGACATATTTCTTACTTTTATCTGTTTACTTCTCCAACGAAAATGTATTGTGACTATTCCACTTTAAATTACTCACTGACAACAAGCGGGAGGATAAAAAGGAGGGAGCTTTGCATCTCTTGCACGTGCGCGTTGTGGTCAGCCCAAGTCATGCCAATAAAATTCCACACTGTCTCATCATGTGCATAGATACAAACTAATAGCATGGAATATGGGGACAGAAACTGACAAGGAAACAGAAATGGAAGGCTCTAAAAATATTTTAGTGCACTGAGAGGGCTTTGGGAGGACAGTGGAAATGAGTTGAGCAGTGGGTGTCGGAAGTGACAGCTCCACTGCTGTTAGAACCAGGATCAGCTCAGGCAGAATCAGCCACTTTTCAGTCATCTTCATGATGCCCATGTTGATGATTTTTATTCCTGGAGGGTGGATGGTTAATCTGTCCTATCCATTGTGGATAGTTCCTATAAATGATTTTACCAGTTTCTCTGTGACTCATAATACATAGAAAAGCAATGAATTTATATTTAAATTTCTGTTTAGATTCCAGTTAAAAAGGGCACATTTTAAGTGAAATGAAAGAATCACTGTCTACAGGTTTGACAGTATCACAGAGACTCGGGAGATCATCTATTTCTGCTGAAAGCTGGGTCGGCCAGACCCACCTTGCCCAGAACCATGTCCAGTCACATTTTGAATACCTCCAAGTGCGGAGACTCCACAACCTCACTGGTTCCCCTGTTTCAGCGTTCAGTTACCCAAGCTCCGAGCACTTCATCATCTTGCTGACACTTCTCAGGACTCATTCCAGCATGACCACCCCTTTTCTACCCCAGGGTGCCCAGCACTGGACACAGTGCTGCACATTTTTTCTCACCAACGCTGAGTAGAGGGGGAAGAACCAACTCCCTCGTTCTGCTGACAGTGCTCTCCCTTGTTCTGCTGACAGTGCTTTGCCTAATGCAGCCAGGGATGCCCTTGGCTACCTTTGCTGCATGGACACATTGCTGGGTCATGTTCATCCTGTTGACCACCAGGACCACCTTTTCCGGTCTTTTCCTGCCAAGCTTCCTTCCCCATCATTCCCCGGTCTGTACTGGTGTATAGAGTTATTCCTTTCTGTGTGAAGGGTTTGTCATTTTCCTCTCCTGAACTCCATGAGATCCCTGTTGGCCCATTTCTTCAGCTTGTTGAAGTCCCTCTGAATGACAGCACGACCACCTTTCACATCAACTACTCCCTCCAATTTTGTCTCGTTGAAGACTTTGCAGTCTTTCTGATCATCTTGGCCATGAGAGATGATTAGCAGCACTGGCCCAATAGTGACCAGTTTGTTTTCAATCCACCTCACTGTCAACTTATGCAGCTTATTCTTGATCTCCTTGTCTATGGTGATCATGACATCATCAAAAGCTTTTTCTAAGTCACTGCTCCCTCCTTGTCCACTGAGCCATTTATTTCAGTGCAGGTGTCTATTAGGGGGAGGAATGTTTTTCCCTTCCTAAATTTATGTTCACTATACCTAATCACCTTCTTGTCCTTCAGATGTTTGCAAGGGGTTTCCAGGATGATTTGTTCCATCACCTTTGCAGGGATCCAGGACAGGTTGATCAACCTGTACTTCCCTGGATACTCATTCTGGACCTTTCTGGAAGATAAGAGTGAGATTTGCTCTTTTCCAGTCCTCAGGGATGGCCATGGCCTTTCAAAGGTAGTTGAGAATGACCACACAGGCTGCCTCAGTACTCCTGGTACATCTTGTCAGGTCTTCTGGACTCGAATTTACCCACTTTGTTTAAAGTTCCCTAACCTCGTTCTCCCCCACTGATGGTGAGTCTTCCTTGCTCCAGATTCTCCTTTTGATCTCTGACACCTGGGACTGTTGAAGGCAAATCTTACCAGGAAAAATCAAGGCAAAATGTGGAATGGGTTTCCCAGCCTTTTCTGTGTCATCAGTCACCAGGTCCCCTGTCCCATTCAGCAGCAGACCCACATTTTCCCTGGTCTTCATTTTGCTGCAGATGTGCCTGTGGAAGCCCTTCCTGCTGATCTTCATGTCTTTAGGGAGAATCAACTTCCACGTGGTCTCCTAACCCTGATCCTTGCGTGCTCTGACAGTGTCTCTGTACTCCTCCTGGATACCCTGATATGCAAACTGGTGACAACTATAATTTTTTCCCTTATATTTTGCTTATTTTCATAAATTCAGACCATAACAGGCCTATGAATATGAAACATTGTTTTTATCATGATTTATTAGGATACTGACGTCATAAGCAGCCCTGGGCAAGAGCTGGATATTCTGCTTTACACAGTTTGTTCTTTTTGGTTCTTCCAAAATGGTTTTTCTATTAAGTGAAACTGTAAAAAATAATGTTACGAGGGCATCAAAAAAAGCTATCACAGAAAAATTCTTTTATTTTGTCTTTCCTAAACTTAATATCCCTCTCCACAACATTGCTTGCTTTCTAGAAAGCAATCTCAAATAAGGAGATGGAAATTTTCTATTCTTAGAGATTAGGGAAAAAATGTCAATGAGATTGACAGTTAAAAAAAAGTCTTAATTTTTTATGATAATGGAATTGTCTTTTTAATGTATATATATGTAACCAATTTCCAAGCTGCAGTAAGAATGACTTAAGAAGAGAGCCGAGGACTGTAATAACTGTGTCCCAAACCATAATTTAAGACTAAAAACAGCAGAACCTTCTTCATGTCCTAATAAGCTTCTCTTTTCTTCATAAATATTTCAATCCCTTTGAAGAAAATTAACGGTATAATACAAAAGCACAAGGTAATAATTTATTTCCATATATACACCTGTAAATGTACCTAGTGATATAAGCATCAATATGACAGGAATTCTAGGTATAAATATAGGTATATGTATAGTCTTTTCTTATTGAAAAGAAGGATTTTTGCAAAGCACAAAAGCGTTGTCCTCTAACCTAATTCCTGAAATGCTGCAGAACATAATTGACAAGGTCTGTGCCTGCAGGGAGAATTTCTTTTCATCCCAACTTTCCATGTCTTCCTAGGGCATGTCGTCTTCCACCTCGGAAACTTTCCTTGACTCTTCCAGTTTCCTCCTGTACGTTCGTGCTTAATCCATTCCCCATGTGAACTACCCCCTATGGCACTTCTTCTTCCTCCGTGGCAGAGGTTCGTAAGTCACAGTCTTTAAGCAACTGTTTTTCTCAGCCATGCCCATGCAACTGACATGTCCTGCTTGGGGGAGTATTTCTTCCTTGCATGTTTTATAACGCAGTTTCAATGATTTTGCCATTTTGCAGCCTTTTGCCAAGTGCTCTGTCTTTTCCAGTTGTGTTACTTGCACCGTTTGTCAGACTGGTTCAAAACAAAGCAAGGACTTTCGGGGCCATCCCAGACTGTGATTACTGGTGCCAAGAAAGGCTGTTTTCTTGTTCTTCTCAGTGCAAGTTTAATTTAAACTTTCACAACTGAATCAGAAGCAAAGGTGTATCTTCTGACATTTGTGTTTGTTGAATTGTCCTATTGATTTCAGTTTAGGGGTCCCATGAACTATTTCCTGTGCAAGGGTACCAGAACACCACTGAAATGTTGCGGTAAATTGAAGACAAAAGAAAATGTGTAATAGTCTGTTTATAGGCCACATTCATGTATGAAAATAAAGATCCAGTAGCTAAAAAGTTTACACATTTTCTATACTAATAAAAATGGAATGGAATGGAATGGAATGGAATAGATTAGAGCAGAATGGAATGGAATAGATTAGTGCAGAATGGAATGGAATAGAATAGCCCAACTGGAATGGATCTGCAATGATCATCTAGTCCAACTCCATATTAGGAGGTTATTCTGAAAGATTTGCACTGAGATGAAAATCAGGTTGACTAGAGAGTAAAACTGAAAAGGATTTAAGGCTGAAAAAACACTGAATGTTTGTTTTTTTTCAATGATTCTCAAGCTGCAAAACATACCTCACCAGCGCAGTGTCAGCATAACACAGATGAAACAGTGCAGAGCCTCAGACAATACTTCTCATCCTCTGGAATGCTGCTTTGAGCAACTGCCCCATCTTCCTCAAACCTGAGCTCAGGGAAACACTGATACAGGTTCTGAAGACAATCAACCAGGTCACAGAGATCATGGAATCATAGAATGATTTGGATTAGAAGGAACCTTAAAGAACATCATATTCCAACCCTCTGCCATGGATTTCTCAGAGCCCAGTCCAACCTGGTCTTGAACACTTCCAGGGATGGGGCAGCCACAGCTTCCCTGGGCAGCTTGTGCTGGTGCCTCACCACCCTCACAGGGAAGAATTTTTTACTAATATCTAATCTAAATCTACTCTCTTGCAGTTTGAAGCCATTCCTCCTTGTCCTGTCACTCCATGCCATTGCAAAGAATCTCTCTCCATCTTTCTTGCAGGTTGCCTTCAGGTACTCAAAGGCTGCAATTAGGTCACCCCAAATCTTTCTCTTCTCCAGGCTGAAACATTTCCAGTTTTCTCAGCTTTTCCTCACAGATGCGGTGCTCCATTCCTCTAATCTTCTTGGTGGCCTCCTCTGCGCTCAGGTCGATGTCCTTCCTGTGCTGAGGAGATCTATTATTTCTTTTCCAATACTGGATGTGCTACAGAAGATCATCTACCCCTTGTGAGCATCAGCAGCAGCAGCACAGGGCTGAGGGGCATGGAGAAGTAAAGGGAAGGAAAATAGAGCAGCTGGCACTATATAGGCCATTTTTTTCCCACAAGGATCTCAGCTACAAAAACACTGAGACTCATCAAGATATACATTTCTGTGTTGTTTCCTGGCCTTTGCTGATCCTATCTTGGATTCAGCAGTTGGAAACCTCAAGATACCAGCACTTGTTTCTGCAATATTATTATACTCTGCTAGGTCACATGAAGATGAAAGTGTTCCTACTTTTAGCTTCCTGTTGTTAGTCATCCTCTTGTATCTTATCAGTGCTATTTGTAAACTTCAAAACATCAATACATCAGTCTTTGTATTTACTTTCTAGAGTACCAGCTATGCTGCTTTTCTTGGCTGTGCATCTGTTGGTTTAATTAAAAAAAAATAATCCTTTGTCTAGAAAATATGTCTATGGAAAACAGAGATCAAGCTGACCTAAGATGCTCATGACCTCACCTATATGCGTATTGTTGTCTAAAGAAACTAATTGAAGGGATCTGAGTCAATCTCTTCAGAGAGACTTATAGAGGTACAGCTTTTTCTTTCTTTCTAAGCTTGACCCGAATCTGTTCCCTAACTCACCACAGAACATCCCGCAGAATAAGTTTGTCTAAGGTCCCTTTTGTGTCTGACCTTTATGTCCCAACACGCCATCTCTAAGCGCTTAACAAAAGTTCACCAGACCACTCAAGTCTCCTCAGTCAGTGCAGACAGGGCTTCTGTAACTCTTCTCCCAGGGAACAACTGACAAGGGGAGAAGAAATGGCCTCAAGTTGCACCAGGGGAGGTTTAGATTGGATATTAGGGAAAATTTCTCCACACTTGTAGGGTTGTCAAACCCTGGAAAACAGGCTGCTCAGGGAAGTAGTGGAGTCACCATCCCTGGAGGGATTTCAAAGATGTGTAGATGTTGCACTTGGTTTGGAGGCAAACATTTCAATGTTTGGCATTGTTGAAGTACACTTATATACAGACCTACACTACAGCACTTTTCTCAGCAGCTCATGGGGTTGGAACTAGGTGATCTTTAAGGCACCTTCCAATCCAAACTATCCTATGACTCAAGGAAAATGGAAGGCAAAAGTTCAGTTGCTGTCTTGATAAAGCTGCTTTTGACACTCTGCACCCTAGAGAATATGACTTTTTTCAAATATGAGCAAGTAACCATCAGCCACTGTTTATACAGTTCTTTGAAGCTGGAAAATGCTTCTGCATGGTTTTTCTTCTTTTTTTCTTTTTTTTTCCTCCCGGATTCTGGCAGGCATTTAAATGGGACATTTTCCCCCAAAGCGCTATTTTAGCCTTTTATTTTACACAGATAAATTAGACATTTTCTTCCATTCTCTAAAAAATAATAATTAAAAGAATAAAAATGTCTGATTTGATTCCTAATATGCAGTGAAAGCTTAAGCTGGCTAATAATTGCTAATATACTACTTAAAGCTTCCTCTGACTCATAGCCAACTGCAGAGAGCAAGTCAAAACAGCCTTGGATAAATAATTAAAACATTTAAAGTTGCTAGGCTTATATTTTGATCCTAATCTTTAGCTGGTATAAATCTGCCCAGCTCAATGGAACGAGTGAAGTTGCAGAAACTGAAGACTGGGTCTTATTTTCAAGAGTTCCCCATGTCATAAGTGAGTAGAATTTGTATTTATTGATATTTCTATTTCCAGTTATTTATTTCTCACCGAATAATAGTTTCTGAAACATTTTTTTGAGTGGGAATGAACATAGATTATTACCTTTAATTTCTGTACCCACTGGAATAGACTCAATTGTATTTTTAGACGTGGATCTGTCTCATACAACTTTGTCTGCTAGACAAACAGACATATCTGAGCTAAACACCCTGGGCTCCTTTTAGAATCATTTGTGCTGAAAAGATTCTTCAAAGATTTAATTCACCTTTCTTCTGGCAAGCATCTAAAATATTGCAGAGAATCTGAGATCTAGAAGCATCAGTTTCTGGCTGCTGACTATAAGTGAGAGAATATAGCTAATTAAGACGTTATTATCTATATTATTGTCTCTAAATAAAGGTGAGATGAATCTTTTGCTACCAAACAAGCTTGTCAGCTAAATGCACTCAGGTTTGCACAGGGCCTTTGCACAAAAGGGTGTAGCTTAGGGAAATTTCACAGTTCACCAGAACAGAGAGACAACTGATGCAAAACTGGTCTCCACAGCAGTAAATTCCTCTGTCAGACTGACTACACAACAAGCATGTTGCAGCTTTCACCTCCTTCTCTTTACTTGCCTCCTTCTGAAGTTATTTTTGTTCTTCATTTAGTTAAAATTAACATTGTTTTCTCCGCATTTGTCAGGTACCTTGAATGCCAATGAGGATTTCCTGAGCTCTGCTGTACCATAAGAATCTGTAGGGGTAGCGGCCAGGTGAGTGGGTTATGGTTAAGACCAGTGGCAATGTCATTCCATTATCCCATAATTATATCCTCATGGACAGGGCCACAATTTAAGCAATGGCCAGAAAACAGCCAAGATTCCTAGTTTTGCCTTGCCTGCAAATCTTAGTTGGCCATTCTTATTCTGGGGGAGAGCCACACTGGATAGCAGAATGCTGCTCACAGAAGGGGCTTTTTGGTGGTCACCACCACTTGGGTAGAAGCAGGATCAGAACATTCGGATCTGCAGGGCTTTTAATTCCGTCTTCACCCTTCCTGTGCCTGAAAAAACCCAAGTCTTTACAGAGGTAACATTCAGTTTTTCCTACAGTCCTCTGAGTATCTGAGCTACTTGTGCTCTGAGAGCCTTGAGGGGAACGTATCAACTGACAAATAGAGCTGTTTTTGCTTTAGGGCTCCACATACTCCTCTTGCTGAAATTGTGGCCCAGGAGGAGAATTCAGAGCCAAAATAAAATGAGATAGGGCTGCTATCTTACTGGAAAGTTGAGATGCCTTAAGATAGTGGGTTCAGAGGACTGGTTTTTGTTTTGCAATGATCATTCTTCATTCAACACGTAGTACTTTTGTTATGTAAGAGACACAAAATCAGAGGAGTTTAGGAATGAGTAATTTGACCGATATAACTGTAGGTTTAATCAAAATACAGTGAACCTTTTGTATTAGTTATGGAGATCAGAATTATAAGGTTTAGGGATAATCTAAATGGCAAATCTTTTGTTTTTGCAAACACATATATCATTCCTCCCAGACATCTCAGTTCCACTGTCCATCAAAGCACATAAAAACATGCACACAGGAATTGCACCATTTCTGAATTTTTCTTGTCTGAGTTTATGAGATCCAGCAAAGCACATCTGGACCCTAACCCAGATGTGTATGTTAGCCTGGCAGACAAACAAAGTTATATGAGGTGGATCCAAAGTGGAAAACACAGTTGTATCTACTCTGGCATGACCTGAATTCACCTCTGCAGCAGTTACAGAGTTGGGAGGATGTAATGGAAACATTATGTTCGTATTTAACAAACCCTCTGGAGATAACCGCATCCACCCACCATTAATAAAGATCCTCACTGAAATCTCAGAGGCATTTCATGTCAATCTTTGGCAAGTAGAATTGCAAATACAAAGGGTCTGAAATTATGAGAATCACAGTCTCCGAAATCTTAATTATGGGGTTCTTTTCCTCACATCTCAATGTCTGTAACCTTCTACATATGTACAGGTAGCCACAAGAAGTAGGTTAGTAGTCAAACCTAGACACTGATCCATAGAATCATAGAATGTATTGGGTTGGAAGGAACCTTAAAGTCCTTAAAGTTCCAACTCCCCTGCCACTGATAGGGACACACAGAGCTCTGTGTTTCTCTGAAGTCATCTATATAAGCACCAGCTGTTTAAGCTTCCATTATACTCATGGACACCTCATTAATATTTAAACCAAAAATGACCACTAGGCGGTTCAGCTACCTCTTAAGCAAACACTACAATTTGGACAACTGAATCTCTGTTTCTGGACTTGGTGAATTACATTGCTTTGATTTCCACTGAGTATTGTGAAAGCTTGTTCTCTTGTAGACACCTACAAGGGCCACAACCCTCTTCTCTAAACATTGACATCTAATGCCATTTTAGATGTGGACAGTGGCCATGACACAGGACCTATGGGAAACTGGAACACAAGTAGAGTATCCCAGGACACCTTAAATAGCACTGAACACTGAGGTTTAAGCGTCTCAATCACAGCTCCATAGGTAGGGGCAGCCAGGCTGTAGATGACTTCCACTCTCACCATTGTCACTTTAACCACCCAGAGCAGAAGAGCCCCAGTGAATGCTACACATAAAGAAAAGATAGAAAGAGGAGGGACAAAACAGTCTGGCGAAAAGCCTGATGAAGATATAATGACAATATTCAAATACCCAGACATCAGAAATAGAGAGAAAAAAGAAAACTGTTCCCTATATTGAATGAGTATGGGAGAAATAATCATGAACACAAACTGCAGTAGGGACACCTCCCTAATGAAATGGATCATTGCAAAACAGAATGGATCACCTGGAAAGGTTGTTGTGCGTCCATGCCTGGAAACTTTGATGAACAGGTAGAGAACATGGACTGGATTACCTCCTGAGGTCTCTGGCAGCCCCACTTCTAATGATTTTATGACTGTATTTTTCTGTGCTAGGGAATGGGAAAATGATCTCTGTGGGTGGAAATGGACTTACCCCCACAACACAGGCCTCCTGACACCATCAACAGAATTTTAAATGAGGAGCTAGACAGTCTGTAGCTCTTTAATAGGGCTTTGCTGCCAAGGGGCCCAACATATTTCCCATAATGAGGCAAGGATAGGAGGAGAGAAGAGGGAAATTCCTCCATTCTTTATATTTCCATAGTATTTTGTAATTAATTTGATGCTTTTACAGAAAATTAATTGGTTTTTGATAATGAAATAGAAAGGACTAACCAGACACTGGCAAATTAAAAAAAAATTAAAAAATCACAGCCTAATAGGCCCCCACGTCAGACTGATAATGCTGTCTCCCTCAGGTGCTTAACGGAAAAATAGCCCAAGAGGAGACACTGTGAGACTCCTTGTCGATTGAAGGGTTAATCTGCCTCCCTTCCCCACTCCCCAGCTCCCTCACAACTAAAGCTAAGCAGATTAATTAAAACTTAAAAGGATTCTGATTTAGTTACGAGTCAGAAAGTGAAGTGCTGCAGCCTCATGCCTATAATTCACCATTGCAGAGTAACACTTGGACAGGCCGAGCTGTAATTGCCTTATGATGTACTATGTTCCCTGCAATTCTTCACAAAACCTCCCTTTTAGGTTTTTCCCTGCCTAACCTCCTCTCCCCTCTCGTCTCTCCCCAGCTGAAGGCATTTAAAAATGGTAAATATTAATTTGTAGGGAGATGACAGCTGTGGGTCAAGCAGGAGGCTGATGGATCAGCTCCATAAATTCAACAGGTATCCTCTCCACTTCATCAGTCATCCCCTGGTGAAACAAAAAGCCATTCTATAATATTTCTACCTAATATTTCATTTTTTTTCTGAATGCATTATCAGTGGAAAAGCAGTTCAGAGGGGGGTAAAAAAGAGAGAACCACAGTCGTGAGTATCTCCCGGTTCCCCTCAAAGTATTGTGAAGTGGAGCAAGTTAGTAATTTTCCACACATAGCAGTTAAATTGTCACATTATTTACTACAAGAAATAGCTAATAAATTTCTGTTGTCCTATCTTTAAGCCATCAAACCCACAAATTCTAAGTAAAATTCATCCTGTGTGGAGACCCATCCAGGTCAGGTTGGATGGGGCTCTGAGCCAGCTGGTCTAGTGGAAGGTGTCCCTGCCCATGGTGGGGGACTGGAATGAGATGATCTTTAAGGTCCCTTCCATCCCAAACCATTCTGTGATTCCATGATTCTATGACATCTGGCTCATATACTATACAACCAGATGAATGTTCCTAAAAATATGGGAATGAAAAAAACTTGCATGTTATGCATTAGTTCTTTGCATAGAGGTGATTTTCCATCTAGGAAGTTGATCCTGCCCTTTGGATTTTGGTAGTGAGAGCTTTCATATAAGATGCATACTTGAATACACCTATAGAATCGTAGAATCATTTATGTTGGAAAAGACCTCTAAGATCACCAAGTCCAACCCCAAAAACCCCACCATGTGTTTGAGAGAATTTTCCAAATGCTTCTGGAATTCTGTCAGGCTTGTTATACCTCAGTGGATAAAACATTCACCAGGGATGCCAAATTATGGCTTCCTTTTTTGGAGCAAACGCCTGTTTGCTACATAACTTCCACTTTAGGGTTGGAAGTTTAGGGACACTCAGTTTTGGGGACACTCAATATGGAACTAGATCCCTTGGCTAAAGGATCACCTCTAAACCTCAAGTGACCCTTGTGCCTGTCTTTAGGTATCCACCTCCAAAAGGCTTACTAGAGGCTAAAAACAGCTGGTAAAAACAACAAAAAGGAGCTTCAATGGAAGCCTAATGGAGCAAATCCCAGTTCTTTTAAAATTAAACCCAGTCTTAAATACCAATAACCTCAGTAGGTCGTATCTGCAGCAGCAGTGCTGTGTCTAAGCCTGGTGTAGGGATCAGCTTAGTTGTCTCATCTAAAGCATTGGAAACCAAGACAAATGCAGGGAGCTGACAGATCCAGCATGACACACAGTGAGCTGTGCAATTCCTGAGTGGCAGCAGAAATCAGGCACCCCTGGGTGACTCGAATGCACCAAACACCTCTCTATCATCACTGCATTAAAGACACAAAAAGAACGAGAAATAAATAAATATATAAACAAATCAGGCCAGCTGGACTCCTGTTGCCTTTTTGGAGAGTTAGGCATTTGTGTGTAAATCTCTCAAAGCTCTCAGTTCGGATTACAAAGCTATTTGATATTCAGGGACTCCCAGCCACTGATTCAGAGGTGGCAACGTCTCCCAGAAGTCCCGAGTTAAATCTCTCTGGCCCCTGTAGATGTTCAGGATACCTCTGGCATCTCGCATTACACTTGCTGTATCCATAGGACACCTGAACCGAGTCTCCAGTGCTTGTCAGTGACCAAAAGACCTTTGTAAATCAACTCAGGCTGCATAATTCAAGTATGAAGTGATGGGCTGGAGCAGCAAATTCCCCCACTGGCATTTTAAGGTGGATTCAGAGATTTTAACTCATGTCATGATTTTGATTTTCAATGACAAATTGAAAAGAAAAAGCTCTTCAACAAAAGATTTTCTAGGATGAATCAGGAGACAATAAAACCAGAAAATGTACACGGATTTTTCAAATCTTGTGTCTGGGATCATCTGGGGATTAACTGTATGAGAATAGAGGTATATAAATTCTTATATATTTAATACTGCAGGTCTATAGATATTCTTCATAAGCTTTACTGCTTATTTACAATACAACATTTCCTACGTGCTGGTGGTGGGTCCTTCCAAATTCCTTTTTTTGCAACTAGCAATCCAAAATTCACTGTTTATGAGATCAATTATTTATTTTCCATTTTTAATGGCCTTGTAAATTAGATTTGTTGCTGATTTTAACCTTTTTATCTTCAAACTTTTCTTCTTTTAAGAAGAAATCTTATGATTTCTAGATTTCTTTATAGTCATAGAGTTTACATCACTGGAATATTATGGTTCCTATTTAGATCTCTAAACAACAGCAAAACAAAAAATGCAGTACATATGTTCAGCTTTTATAGTATAATTTCTGCCAATTGCAAGGAAAGCATTCCCACATTTAAAGTTGATTCTGCATAATATTTGGGAAAATGCATCTGGTTTGTTACGCTTATAAAAATTGGGAGCACTTTTTGAGGCAGTTTACAGGACTGTGAACTTTGTCAGGGAATGGCCCTGATGTCAAGACAGTGCCTTTTGCCAATATCATAAATGTTACTCAGATTTGATTGATTTATTTTCTACTGAGAGGTTTATTTCCTGCCAGAGTTCAAGAAGCTTTTGGACAACGCTCTCAGGCACGGGGTGGGATTCTTGGGGTGTCCTGTGCAGGGATGGACTCAGAGATGATTTTTGTGGGTCTCCTGTAACCAGGATATTCTGTGATTCTGTGGTTTCCTCCTGTGCCTTGTGTTTCTACACCTATGCCAGAATGAAAGATGCTCATGAAAGCTCTTTCTTTCCCATTATGCCTCTCTAGTTTGAAAGAATTTTAAATAATAGTATTGTTACTTTTCTCTGGGCACCTGTGTGTGCCCAGGGGAAGAATAATTGTCATCAGAGCGTGAAATCAGAAGTATTCTCATGGGCTGTGGGTTCTACTACATGTAAGCCATCACTAACCAGCAACAACATCAGGGTGTAACTGCTTATAATGGATGTACAACCTTCATTTTGGATTTTTCTGGGGTGCATTAGGAAGAGTGTTGACAGAAGGTCGAGGGAGATGATCCTGGCCCTCTGCTCAGCCCTGGTGAGGCACATCTGCAGTGCTGTGCCCAGTTCTGGGCTCCTCAGCACAAGAGAGACAAGGAGCTCCTGGAGCAGGTCCAGTGCAGGGTGACAAAGATGATGAAGGGGCTGGAGCATCTCTGACGAGGAAAGGCTGAGGGAGCTGGGGCTGTTCAGCCTCGAGAGGAGACACTGAGAGGGGGACTTCATCCCTGTCTGTCAGGGTCTGCAGGGAGGGGGCAGAGGATGGACCAGGCTCTGCTTGGGGGGAAGCCCAACAATGGGATAAGAGGCCATGGGCAGAAATTGATGCCCAGGAAGTTCCATCTGAACATCAGTAAGAACTTCCTTCCTGTGCAGTGACTGAGCACTGAACAGATTGTCCAGAGGGTGTGGAGTCTCCCTCACTGGAGATATTCCAGAACCATCTGAACAGAATCCTGAGCCATGTGCTCTGGGATGCCCCTGCTTTAGCAGGGAGGCTGGACCAGATGACCCACTGTGGTCCCTCCCAGCCTGACCCATTCATTGATTCTCTGATTCTATGAGATGATGGAGATGAAAACATGGGATATGTTTGTAATTAAAAACTATTTCCTCTTAATCTTGGGCTAACATTTTTAGGCCAATTCTCAACTGGTTTGTAAAAGAAGATGTATTCAGTAAGACCACAGACAGGGACAGCTTTCTGGTCTCCAGCAATGACTGCTTGTTGGGAAGGAGCATAAAAAGGAAGATACACATTGATCTTCCCACATTTGAGCTTTCCAGCTTCCTGCAATCTGTGGCTATGCAATTTCCTGACCTGGAGGTTATTTCTTTGTCTCTTGTAGTCTATGAAGGGTTTTCCTTCCACATTTATATCTAATTGCTTTTTGAACCCGTGAAAACTTATGACATTCGCAAGATCCCGTGGCAATGAGTTTCATAGTTTAATTTTGTGCTGCGTGAAAAAGTACTTTCCTTTAATCATTTTGAGCCCACCTTCAGATAACTTTATTTGATACCTCCTAGATTTTGTATTACAAGAAGTAGCAAATAATTGCTCTTTCTTTGCCTCCTCATGATTGTCATGATTTCATAGACCTCTGTCCCATCCTGAAACAATTAGTCTCTCCAGGCTGAAGAGATTTATTTTAGTTTATCTCCCTTTACATGGAACCCATTTCATACCTTTAAGCATCTTTGTTGTCCTTTCCTTATTTCACCAGTTTTTCTGTATTTATACTAGATGTACCTTATACAGTTATTTACACCTGCTAAAAGTGATAACATCACTTTCTATTGCTAATACAGGAGCATTTTACACCCACTTTTGATTAGAAATATGTGAGACTGTGGAGAGTTTGGTTCTCCACAATCAATAAATATTAAGCAGTTTCAACTTACTGAAAAAAAATCTGTTTTGACTTGTGATGAATTCTGGGTTCCATGTTTTTTTTTAAAAGAGGAATATTTATTTAATATTTGTTTTGATTATTCCATCTGATGCTCCTCAATCTGGTGGAGAGAAAACAATATGTTCTACTAATGACTATGTTTTTAATGTCTGATGAATTTTCTTCTGTGAGAGAAGGACACAGCTCTTTCAAACTCAGCAGCTGAATAGATCTATACACCCTCGGGCAGAATGTTGCCAGGATAATGACAGAGCTAATGTAATTAATTAACCCTTTTGAAGTCTTAATGTTTCAAAATTTCAGGTAATGGTATTTAGGTAGCCATTTTATTTTATTTTATTTTATTTGGACTTATGTAAGATTGCAATTTGACACCTAAGCAAAAAAACCTCCCTCAAAAGAAAGAAGAAAGAAAGAAAGAAAAATAAAGCCTGGTCACTCTGAATGAAAAAAAAAAAACAGGATACATTAAGAAAACAGAGAATTATCGAGCTATATAATTTTTAAAATTGCATTTACCACATCACATGCTGGCCATAGGAAAACACCAACACAAATGCTTTGTGTTGTAAAAATCATCATCATAATAATAATAGTAATAAAAAACATTGCTTTGGTCGTGGAGCTTGAAACATGGGTTCAAAACCTCGAGTGCTATGGATTGCAAATCACAATGTGACCTTGGCTGCAACACTTAATTGCTGTGTGCATCATTCCCTGATCTTCAAAAAAAGGGAACAATATTGGGACAATATCATTTCCTTAACCCTGATTTTTATCTGTCTCATTTATTCAGATGCAAACAGGGCAGGATCCGGCCTTATTTTAACAGTAGGAACATTCCTTAATGCAGGGAAGTTCTGAACTTGATACAAACCTTTTGTTACTGAGCCCTGTGGATGAGATGACACTCGGTGTTGATAAATATGTCTGAGCAACTAAGTAATTTGAAGTTGCATTTTAATTCTATTCAAGTTAAACGAGTGAAATCCTGGTTTGATTTGTATCAGTGAAAATCTGGAATAATTCTGTTGAGCTCTCGGGGGTCTTTCTCATTTACACTGAGGTGACAAAAACTTGCATTAATTGCTTTTATTTTTATCTTGGAACTGAAATTAAAGCATGTCTGTTACTTTTAGATTATGTTTGGTGCCTTTTTTTTTTTGATTCATGGAAAGGCAGATTTATGCTCTCATAAGATGCCATTCTCCGTCAAACAATCTGGGGAATTCAGAGTCACTGTATAAACGAAAACTCTTGAGAGCTACATCTCTTCTTCTGCACATTTTTATGTTCTTTTTACAAGTATTTGAGTTTGGACACTACTTGTGTTTAAACTTGTGATTATCCAGGCCCTGAACATTAAGAAATCCCTGAGAAGTCTCCCATTTCTCTAATAATGCCTTTCGTAAACGCAGCAGCAGAACTGGCAGCAAAGCTGGGAAAGATGCGTGCTTTAGCTTACTTTTCATTTACAATTTTGAAATTTGATGTCTTCTTCACCAGAATAAAGTTACATTTTTGAAAATCTTAATTAAAATACAAAAAATTTTGACAATGGTAAGGTGTAGGATTGTAACTCTCTCTTTCCATGTAAAATTAAGAGAAACTTGAACAAGAAATTTCATAATAAAGATCAGTCAAATTATAGGCATTAAATTACTCAGAATAGACAATTTAATTTCAGTATTTTTTGCTAAAAAATTAAATTAAAAAAATAAATCAGGATGTTAGGAAAAACGTAGGCAACATAGGCATAGAATCATAGAACCTTAAAAAGGTCTGGGTTGGAAGGGACCTTCAAGATCATCTTATTCCACCCCCCTGCCATGGGCAGGGACACCTTCCACTAGACCGGGTTGCTCCAAGCCCCATCCAACCTGACCTTGGACATTTCCAGGGATCCTCACCTTGACTCCAAACCCTTCTTGAGCTGGACAATAAATTTGGCTCGACACTTGTTTTACCTGTTCACGCCCTGTAATGGAAGATTTAAGTATCTGTGCTGATGGAATCAAGGCAGTTGTTTTAAGGAAATCATTCTTCATTTTGCACACCCAGCAGTTTCCTTCCATTTTTTTCACCCCTAGTGATTTTTGTCGCCCTCTCCTCTCCAGGAACATTTGATACCCTTTTGAGGATAAACATGGTGAAACGACAATATTTGATATTTTTTTAATTGTACATATTTATTCTCCGTCACAGGAAGATGTCATATCCTAACAAAACATATCTCTGCACTCATCAAGCCCTGTCCTTATTAACCCTTGCAAACACTGACCCAGAGCAGTGTGAAAGTGCTGTATTTTACAATTTTTCCTATGGTTCCAGGAATCATGTCCCAGATGAGCATTAGTGCAGCTGATTTTCAAGCTGCATTAAGGGGAAAGCTAACATAAGAGCCAGGTACACTAGTTTTACACCAGCTGAGAGATTCCCTGTGCCAAGGCAGCACAAAGATCCAGTCCTTTGGCTGATGCTTGGAGCATCTTGGAAAGAATCCTATTTCCATGCCTCTTTTTTTTCCTGGGAATGAGCATTCCAGTAAGTGTATGTTCAATAGTGTGCACATGCTTCAGTAGCCCAGAATGCTGGCACTAATCTCTTTTCCATCCTGGTGGCAATATCAGAGTATTAACAGAGGCTTTTTAATTATAAGCTTTTAAACAACCATATTAAAAAAAAAAAAAAAAGGAGAAAAAAGAGATATGCAATATAATCTTGCCCAAATGTTATTTCAATGCCAATAAAAAACAATGAATAGACTGAAGACCTTAGTAAATAAAACCCCGTTATTTCACTTCAGGGATTGCAATTGTTGGCCAGACTCAAGACTTTCACTGAAAATGAGATTGGTGGTTTTATTTTAGCCTGAGTAGATAATTCACATTGAAAAATAGTTTGATAATTATTCTCGTTAGTCAGCTAGGACAGAGTGAGATGTAATGGGTTTAAGCTGTGGTAGGGAAATTTAGGTTAAATTTTAGTAGTTAAAAAAACCAAAAAAAAACAAAAAGAGAGAAAAGGAGAGATGGCAAAGAAAAGGAAAAAAAATGCAGCAATTCAGGGAATAAAATAAGTTGCAATGAGAAGACCTCCTGTGAAATGCTGAAGGATGAGAAATGACAAACGTCATCAAGGAAGTGTCTTGATTGCATAAAACATTCCTTAGGTCTGCTGAAGACAATACTTTCCCTTTATTTACACATTTCCTTTATTTACATATTTTGTATTTCCACAATTATCTGAACACATGAGTGTCTGCAGGAGGGCAATGAAGGTGGTGAAAAGACTACAACACAAGTTCGATGAGGAGCAGCTGAGGGAGCTGGGGGGACTCAGTCTGGAGAAAAGGAGGCTCGGGAGGGACCTTCTGGCTCTCTCCAATCCTGACAGGGTGGAGCCGGGTGGGGATCGGGCTCTGCTCCCAGGGAACAAGCAATAGGAAGAGAGAAAATGGGTCCAGGTTGCACGAGGAGGGGTTTAGATTGAATATTAAGAACAATTTTTTCACTGAAAGGGTCATCAAGAATGGGAACAGGCTGCCCAGGGATGTGGTGGAATCACCATCCCTGGAAGTGTTCAAAAAGCACGTGGAAGCGGCACTTGGGAACATGGTTTAGTGGCAGTGCTGGATTAATGCTTAGACCTAATGATCTTAGAGGTATTTTCCAACCTGAAGAATTCTATTTTTCTTATTGTTTCTGTAAAGCTCAAGAAGCAAGCCCTGTTTTGCTATTTAGCTATTACACTGTGTCCACATATAACAGTTGTCTGTGTGTTTCCACAAGTCTGAAAGGAGACAAAGTGAGGGATTGAATGGAGACAAGTTATTTAATCTGGGGGTACAAGGTGGGTATGTGTCTCCATCCCTTTTCCAAGAGCTCGTGTCATATCTTTATTATTTTAGGGTTTACCATTCAGCCTTATGGATTCTATTGAGGACTTTATGATTTCCTTTTTCTGTGAAAAGTGGCAGCCCTATCTAGAACTGATCAATGACAAGTTTTAAATTGGACACAAGGTTTGCTGATTAAAACAGGAGCATTCTGATACGGCTATTCTGCTCCCCACAGGGACCTCCATGGAGCATTGGAAGATGTTTTCTCTCTGGATTCAGCCATGGTAACTTTTGAACACTGTATCTTTGGAGTCTTTACCCAGAATTCAGGTATCTTTTGTCCCAAAGACCTTGCAGTCCCAGGATAATGCATGAAGAGGTAATTAGATGCCATACAAGGAAGCAGTAGTGGAAGCTGCAGGACACTGTAGATTATGCAGGATATTCTTGGCACCTCAAACTCATGGATTTGAGAAATATCACCTACTAACACTCATTCCAAAATCACTGAAGGCTGTGAAACTGCTCTATTTCATGGCAACCCTATTAAATTCAGTAGCTAGACATGACATACAGGAGTAATCAGCAAACCCTATTCCATTTTAGCCATTAAAAATTAGAAGCCCACCTTTATTAATTAGATATCGTGTCTACTGCAATCAGACACATCCAGGGAAACATTGCAACTCCAATGTCTTAATTGTCTCTTGTAGGTGGGATTAATTCCTCCCCAGGGATTCATGTGTCTCCCTAGTCCTTAATTAAGGAAACTACACCAGCAGCTCAGTGGCACACACAATTTCTAGCTAAGGTAGATCTGACACGAAATGGATAAAAAGGACCATACCAGGGAAGTACCTGCAGAGAAAAAAAAAGTATTATTCAATAAACCTGTAGTGGTTTTGATTT
>VZRE01015239.1:0-34491 GCA_013396775.1 Cephalopterus ornatus | reverse complement strand
ATGAACAAACCCCAGGTTTTATTACATTAGTTTGGGTATTGTTTGGACTCTACATTTAGAACTGCTGCTACTATGGAAATGCTATATTAACTGAGTGAATAAAAATACCTCATTTTTCTTTCTGAAATATCTAAAAAAAATAAATACAGCTCAAACAAGCATGAAGATATGGTATTTTCAATGGAAGTTAACAGCTCTGAAACAAGTTGCTTTTGTTGGTAAATTAGTAGTTGTTAATAAAAAAATCTGTGTGATCTCCAATACTCTTCATGTTTTGTAATGATAATTGCACTGCAGATGACAGAAAATGCCAAGATGTTAACCACTTGTTCTTTCTCCTTGTGATTTGTGTAAATTAAGTTAGGCACAGAAATTTATATTAATATTTCTGCAGAATTCTTCCATCTTTCTAAATCCAGAAGCTGTGCTCCTTTTTTTTGCTGAGATGTGACAGCCACCCTTTGCATGGTGCCTTTGGATTAGTTTCATGGAGACAAATATATTCTCTCCAATGAGTGTGAGGTTCTACCATCAGATTGTTCATGTTAATAGAAATTATTATCATAATTTCTTGGCTAACCAGATGGGAAATGTAACATAATCTAATGACCTCAAAAACAGTCACACATTTCATACATTTGTGTAAAATAACACACGATGATTAATGAAAATCAATGGAAAGTTCCTGGTGATTTTAAATGTAAATTGACTCAAACTCCCTACTTTTGTCTAATCTATCCTTTCTCTCTGTACCAGACTGAGAAGTAGGAACTCCCTTCACTATAATTGTGCTACCTCTTCTGTCTGGAAAAAACTTTCAAATCTCCTGTGCTTGTAATAACTTTCTTGAGACTGAGTCCAGTCAGAGAGCATCCCAAAAAACATTTCTCAGGCTCTGCTCTCAAACTTGTTCATGAGACTTTCAACCACTATATGGAGAACAAAAATACTAGCAATACTATCTTTGTATTTCTCTGTTATTGTAAACATGACCCTTTCCCATTTCCCAAGTAACTTTCAAGTGGGTGTGTATGTTTTCTTTTTTAGAATTTCTTGTACTAAAGGGATGGAACAAATAATCCTGGAAACAGTTTCCAAATGTATGAAGGACTAGAAGGTGATTTGGAATAATCAGCATGAATTCGTGAAGGCCTAATCATGCCTGATCAGCCTGACGGATTTCTGTGATGAGATGACTGGCTTAGTTGTTTATCTTGACTTTAGTCAAGCTTTCAGCACTGTCACCATAACATCCTCATAAGAAAACTGAAGAAGCACAGCCAGGATAAAGTAGACAGTGAGCTGGGTTGAAATCTGGCTGAACTGCCGTGCTCAAAGAGCTGTGATCAGCTGCATATGTCCAACTGGAGGCCAGTGACTAGACCTTAAACCCAAGGGGTGAGTATTAGGGTTGGTACTGTTTAACAGCTTCATTAGTATATGGCACTGTATATAATAGAAGGGTTAGAATGTAAGCAGCTCACAGCTGGCACTGGCACAGTTGAGAGGTTCTGGGTAAGAATCAAGGGGCAGACAAATAATGCAGATGTCATTGTGGGAGTCTGCTATAAACTTCCTCAGCCAGGATAATGACACCAACAAATTATTCTTTGAGGAACTAAGGGACACTTCCAAGTCAACTGTTCTTGTCCTTATAGCGGAATTTCAGCTTGCCAGAAATCAGCTGGGATCATCATACAGCTGGTTCAACCCAGGCCAGAAAATTCTTAAAAAACTTTGGATGACATCTTTATGGAACAGATTCTAAGGGAGCCAAATCAGAAAGATGCACTACTCTGTGATTAAGTGAATCTGTCAATGTATTTCATATGAAGGAAAATTTCCTGTAATAAACACTTTTTTTGCTATCCAGGTCTAATAATCCTAAATTGCCAATGACAATCATACTAGAAGACAACTTTTTTTGCCCAGGCAAAAATGATAGTCATTGCCTAGTTGTTAGACATATGGTAAATTATTTCCAAGAAAACAGTAACTAAATGAACATACAAATCATGATACCAAAAAAATACCTAATTTACATCATGATCAATACCATAAAGCTTCATTGTTTGGTACTGCATGAGTCTCTGATAGAATGAAGAATGTTATGCAGAAATGTGATCTGAATATAAGGTATGCTTGTGATCATCATCATCATCATCATCATCATGGCTAGGCTTCACAAACGAAGATTTGTGAAGGACTCTACCCACGCTTGCTACAAGCGCGCTGATGGCTAAAAAGGCCAATGCGAGATAGACACGTCCGGTTGCAAAAGGCACAGCAGAATGACTCCCCAGGTGGTACCGACAGGACATGGTTCTTTCTGCGTTGTCTTTTCTCCTTGAGAGTGATCCTGTGTGTATTCTCAAAAGAAGCAGCAGCATTGTGAATAGTGTGTCTCCAGGCCTCCCGATTGGAGGCCAGAGCAGACCAGTGATGGTGATCAATATGGCCAAGGCTGAGATGTTGTTGCAGGGAGTCCTTATATCTCCTCTTCTGGGCTCCTCTCTTGCGGTAGCCAGTGGCAAGTTCACTATAGAATGCTTGTGATAGACTGTCTATAAAAGGCTGTAGTATATTTAGCAACGTAAAAATATTGCCCCATTTTAATCAAGTACCTCCACATATCTGAATGTTTTTAGTATTCTCAAGTTTCAAGTTGGACAGCCTCAGATGTTGGTGGTAAGTCTTTCAGCTTCTCACTGTATAACTGAATTTCTTTAATCCATTCAGTCCAGAAAGTCCCTCTTACTTGTTTACACTTTGACATCCTTTTGTCTCCACACAGAGACCTTTTTTCTACATGTGTTCAAACCATCATGGCTACAGTCATCCTTTTCTGCCTCTCCTGGAATATCTTGTGTCAGCTTGTAGACAGAACTGTTTCTTAGTTCAGCATCTCTTGCTTGACTTAATGAAGGTTACTCTCTCTGATCAGGGAACTTCGAAACCTGGTAAGAACAAGTGGAGCAAAGTTACTGCATTGGGAAGATTTAAATGGATGTTTGTGGGGGAATCCCAAAGATGAGCCAGAGAGGAGCTGTAATGTTGGAGTTGACTAAGCTGGTACCCAGGAATGAAGTAAAGTTGAATAAAAACTGTAAGTAAAGATTCCTTCTCACTACAGTAGTTGAATTAAATTACATTGTCAATTTAGTTGTCTGCTGGTTGCTCTTCTGATCCAATTACAGCTCTTGTCATGAATTAAAAAGAAAGGATCGCCTTATTGAATTGTGGGAGACATGGTTTTTTACCTGAGTTATTAATAACACCTTTTATTATTAAATCTAGAAGAAATTTTATAAACTAATTGACTATCACCATGGGTGCTGCAGTTCATCAGTTATAACAGTAAGTGAAAACAGCTCATTTTTTTCTTGAGTTTGATTCTCTCTTCAACTGCTCTTTTGGACCCAATCCATCTGATTCAGAAACCAAGGTTAAAGTTCTAGTGTTCTAAATGGATCCGGATCAGGCCAATGGGACTACTTAAGAGAGTATGTAGTTGCAGGATTAGGCCCTTTCTGTTTTGCATCCATTAGTGCAACACTGCTGTTTCTTCACCTAATGCTGTAGTACATCCTAACACCCCTATTTTCTGTATAATTTATTTTTATTCCTAAGAAACTGAGGCAAAAAATGACAGAAATTTATTTTTCCCCAAACTAAATTTCCAGAAATAAATAGCTCTGCCCAAATCCTTTTAGTTGTGGTTTTAACAATATCTTTCACCTCTTCCAAACTATTTTTCCCTTTTTCTTAATTTAGTTTAAAAGTACAACACAGTTAATTTTTAAAAGATATGTGAAATATATATGAGATTGAGATTATTCAGGGAAAATTTGAAATTTAAAAAGGAACTTTGAAGCACATCCCAAATAAACCAAACATTAATGTAAGGGGTAAAACATTAATAAGCCTTTATGAAAAATGTAGTCCTTTTGTTTCCAAGCTAAATCACAGGGTTACCCAGCTGAAAGGTGAAGATGGCTCATCTGTTAAATAGCTATCAGAGCTAGATGATATATGATGATTAATTGTATTATGCAAAGTCTGTCCCAGGCGTACAGACCTCATAAAGCCAAAGATGACACAAGTGCATTATTAGCTTCCATCACAGTGGTAAAATAAGCCAACTTGTGATCTAATTACCAATTTTTATATATATGTGATTATAATGAGTGTTGTGACAGTATGTAAAGACAGAATCTAAGTACTCATGTTTTTATCTGTAGTCTTTCATTTGGTTTAATTTCAAAATGTAATGCTTGATTTGCCAGCAAATCTCGAAAATATGGTTCCAGACAGACAGTTTTTACAGTATTATATGCTGAGGCTGCCCCTGGGAAGGTATTTATTTCTCTCCTCCTTGTCAATAATGAATGACCCTACATAGCAGAAACCTTATTAGAGTCTATGTTTAATGATTGCCCTAGTGATATGAGTAGCCTGATAACAAATTGAAATGTCAGACACTCCATGACCCTCTAATAATATTGAAATCTGCCAGCCCCTAGTAAAATGCCTTTGAACTGTATTATCCCATGGTAATAGATCAGTTACTTACTCTACCAATACAGTTATCATGTGGGACACTGCAGCACGATCTTTCAAATCAAAAGAGTCAAAAAGGAGTGAAACAGTGGGTAAAAATGAGGTATTGTCATAATAAGTCATGATGAATCCACTTCATTAAGGTGGAAATCTGCCCGGGAAGTAAGAAGGCTGTGATTGATATTCATTCTGGAGTGTCATACAGTAAAAAGAAAGAAGTAACTTTCAAATTTGAATGAAGAGGGTTTTCTCTCCCTCTCTCACCCTCTCCTTCCTGCTGTCTCTGTTTTAATGGATTATCTTATTGCATAAGCTACTTTCATAGGTCCAAGTGCAGTCCAATGTGTTCTATTGTTGCCACAGGAAAAGAAAAACACCCAAGAAACAGAAATACTTTTTCATCATTATTTCCAACAACTCCACCGCATTTTTACACAGAGAACATGACACTAATTTTTTCCTGTTTTTAAATATATACGATAAGGAGTCTCAATGAAAAAAGTAATATTTATCTTCATAATTATAACAAGGAAAGCAAGAGTAAGAGCAATTGTAACAATTGAAAAAACAGTATCACATCCTTCTTCCTTAGGACTTGCCCCTAACTGAATTATGTTGATGTGTAAGGGTCATATTTCACAGAATCACAGAATAGATAAGGTTGGAAGGGATCACAGTGGATCATCTGGTCCAACCTCCCAAGAGCAGGGAGGCTCTTGCCATCTTTCAAACTACTTACTCTTTTGCTCTGCTGCCTTGGAAAAAAGCAAGTTTTCCACCACTTCCATTACTAAGAAGAAACTAGAAAACCCTAAACAGTTTCCCTCATATAGACAATTTTAACAATTCATCTTCAACAGCCAGTGTATACAACTCTCATATTAGGGTTTTCTGCACCAGCAGTCCCAGAAACATTGAAAGTTTCCTTCAAGGATGAAGAAGGTCTTTGCCTTGGCCTCTCCCTGTAGTAGGCTTAAAGCCAAACTGCTTAAATACGGCCCACACAAGTGTACTGTTAGGTGGTGGAATACTGGTTGGATTTTCTGTCTCAAAATGTTGAAGTCAATATCATAAACTTCCACTGGCAGTCAGATAAGTGGCATCCCTCAGGGACTGATACTAGTGCTGATAATATGCAACACTTTTATTAACAACAAGGCCATAAGCAATGTGATCAAAACTGGTCCCTCTATGAGTAGGACACTGGACCAGACAACTATTTCAGAGGTCCCTTCCAGTCTGTATCAGTGTTAGGATTCTGAGCCTATGACATACTATATCCCAATGCTGAAAAATCTTTAGTACCCAGCTTTAAACATGTGATCAGACCCAGGGCATGTTGTCCATATAGGTATCTCGTGACGAAGTTTCAGCTACAGTATTTACATGGCATCATTAATTGCACATGAATTGGAATTTTGTGCATAGATTTACCCATAAGATTAGAATGATCAAGAGCACTCTTGGTAATCTCAGACTGTCTCAAAGCACTCGATTCTCTTGAAGCTAGTGGGAACCTGACTTTCTGCTGTTGAAGATGCTGAATTGTTCTTGCCTGTGGGATTCTCTGCCCCACTCCTTATTATGGAAAAGAAGATGGGGTTAGACAGGGAGTCTTAGATAGTTATAGCTTCTAGGTCCCCCACTTTTTAAAGGGAGATGATGGAAATTGTGACCTTGTGAGTCAGGGTGTAGCTCTGAACTTGCACTTGGTATTTTTATATATATACACTGAGAATCCCAAGATAATCTTTCAAACCTTATGACTTCCCAGCTAGAACTGACTGTATAGCTACTCTTCTGAAATGCCTAGAAACATCTAAAGGTTGTGCTTCATAGGATACCCAAGGGAACACTTACTTGCCAAGTGGGCATCTCCTGGGACCTAGAGTCTTTCTCCTCCCCACTTTCAAATACCCTTTCAGCTGATGTGTGGCAAAACAAATACTTCAGTGTTCTTCCTAGGGGAGTCCTGAGCAGAGCAAGGGAGATATATAGGAGGTCTATGCTGAGCCTGAGTTCACACAGCTGAGTGTGGCAACACTCTGGGCTTCAACACTCTAGGATTTGAGCCCTATACCATAACCCCCTAGATGAATAATCAGAATGGTAGTAATTATATACTAATGACGTGTATGAGCATGTACGACTTGTGTGGAGAGGAACATCAGTCTGCTTCTATGCCTTCTTCCCTGCCCTGCTGCAACCTCCTCTAGCAGTGCCTTCTCCTTCATGCTTTCTACCCTGCCACAGTGCCTCATCGTGTAACTCTATGCTACAGTTTTGGTGACACTCTAACTGCACTACTGAATCATACATTCCAGTTATCTTTTCTCTATAAACCACTTATGATTACATCATGGTGCAGAAGCAGTGGGGTCTCTAAAGCTCATAGTTATAATTAACCCTAATTCATGGCTAGAACCAGAAGGATGAAAGTTAAAACCTGGCTTCAGAAGGATTCTCTGCAGGAGCAGGAAACTGTGAGAAGATTTTGGCAGGAGTTTTGTATGAAGTATAGCTAAATTCAGTTCTACTCTGAAAAAAAAGTGACTTTGTAAAAATACCTCCATGTTTCTTGTTTGGTTTTTTAATTTGGTTGACGTTTTTGTTTGGTTGGTTGGGTTTTTGGAGTTTTTGTTTGTTTGGGGTTTTTTTGTTTTTGTTTTTGTTTTATTTTTATCAAAAATGCCTAGCTTGCAAATAAAAAGATGGATATTGTATCTGCCATTCCTGCAAACTCACTGTGGGCTTTTACTGTCAGCCTTAACTTCCCTCCATTTCGCCTATCATCAGCAGTAATAAAGGCTTGCAGGCTAAATTAGTCCCCCTGAGATGACTGTGTAACACACTGGCTTATAATTTTGCTCGATTGACACCCCTGCAGCCCCCTTTGTGTCAGTGGTTTTCCACAGGTAAAGCTGACTGAGCTAAGTGAATATTTCACTGAGGATATACAAAAGGTATCAGGCCCTGTAGCTTACAGCTCTTTGCTGCCTTACTCTGCAGAGAGAGTAGGGAAAAAAGCTCCAGAAATTGGTTATGTTTTCATTGTCATGTATTGTACTCATATTTGATGAATTCCGCAGAAATTCTTTCAGGTGTTTAACAAGCCTGAACTAATTCTGATTACTTGAAAAACACATAAATGTTGATTTGCTTTTCCCCAGGGCCAGCTTTTTAATGTGAACTGTGTTTGGAAAGGCCCTACCCTACAGTGAAATGTGTTGAGGACAGGGAGAGCCAGCGCAGTCTCATTGCTGAGCTGGGACCTACGCTGATGTCCCAGAGATGTGTTCCTTAGCTCAGTTTCATCCACTGCCAGGAGCTCCAGTAAGTTGCCCTGGAGCTGAAGGCAATGGGACCACTTGCCAGGCATAGAGTTGAGTACGTGTGTGACAGAATCAACCTCAAGATTCACATATTTATTCCGCTGAGGGCAGAAATGTTAATGGCTTGGATTTTTCAAATTAAAATTTCAAATTTACCATCCAAAAATATTTGAGACAAAATGCTTATGAGCTGAGATTTGCTTGAGGACAATTTTCATGACATGGGATGTGTTTCCATGCCCTTCTGAATGCAGAAATAGGCAAGGCATAAGCAGTGGCAGACAAATCAAGAACATACTCATGGATACAACTTTTTTCACATTATTTGTTCAGCTTCACTGAAACTCTTAACCTGAGTAAACTTGAAAGCCCAGAAAAAAGTATCTTGTTATCTTGTCGCCGTGTACCTGATTAGCCTGGTTAGAAACCAGAGGATGTTCATAAACATTCTTGTCTATTTTTGTATTTGGTGTTCTCTATTAACCTATGTTGTTGAACTGAAAATATATTAAGCGCCTTCTAGATTTTGTCATGTGGTTCTTCATACACATAATTATAATTCTGAATATCCTCCTGTTTTGGTAATTTCCTTTCATCCTGGTGGACATCTTCACTCTTGCTGTTGTGAGATGGCATAAGTAACTTTTGGGCATGTAGAATATTAATACATCTTTGATCACATTCTCCTGTGTATCCTTTCCCACAGCTTTGTGATTTTCCTCCAGAATGAACTCTGAAATAATTTGACATCTTTATTTTTGTTATTGTGATCAGTTCAGTTAAGTTTTAATTAGCAACATAGGCTCTGTTAGGGTTTTTTTGAGTTTGGTTTTTTTTTTTAAGCATTGCTTCAGCTGCTTGGATGGTGATTCTTTAGAAGTTTCCTCTTTTACTGCTTTTGTTTTTATTTTCCTGGATCCCTCTTTGCTTCACAGAAGTAAATATCAGAATACAAGCTGTAACACAGATCTTCTAAACTTAGTAGAGATGTCAAAGAAAGAAAAGGTTTTTGCTGTCATCACTGTCCTGTCAGTTCAGGACTGCTTCTCCTGAGTGATTTTGCTGTCAGTACTCATATAACATCCCGGAAGTGAGGTCTTCCACTTTTTTAGATACTATGACTATCTTACTCTAGTAAATAATAACTTTTTTGCTCTTGCATCTTAATCAAGATAACGATAGGACTACTTGCGATTCCTTTTGCAGGATGTAATTGCTCTTTTTTCAGGTATTTGTAGAAATTTCCTTCATTGTGTCATACACAGCTAGCTCATGGAAGTGTCCTTCAATCACTGGTTTTCTCTGAGCTCACTCCACTTTGCCTGCCTTCAGATTCTGTATACCAAACACCAGAGACAATTTATACACCAGAATCTATCTGTAGAAATTTCCCCTCGCAAATATGTCTGAGTTAGGGAGATGTCACATATATTTGTCTTGAAGCTAAACTGGTATCCTGAATAAAATCTCACGGTTTGAATCTCTCTGACTGTGGGCCAGTGCCTCTGTGTTTGCAACCTACAATTGTGTTACCCTTTGCACCCATCCTTTTGGGAATGATCCTCTGTAATTTGTTGCCCACTGTCACCTTGAGGTTTTTGCCTTCTATTGGATTTGTGGCTTTCCTCAGCCCAAGTTATTCTTCCCTTGTGGCATGCCTTAACTTGCATTTTTATAAGATGAACCTCAATTTGCTATTCTCAGCCTGTATATTTCTGAGCTGCTTTATATTATATTTCTTGATCCTTACTTGTATAATATCTCTGAATTTAGCATCATCTGCAAATTTAATGAATGTGGTTTTATTCTGCTGTCTTCATGACTATTAATAAAGGTGGTAAGTAAATATTGGTCCTACTATAGGTTTCTGAGGCTCTGCCCTTCCCCCTTCACATCAATGCCCCATTCCCCTGCCCTCAAGCTCTCTGCATTGCACTGCCTGGCAGTACTCTCTTCTTTCAGCAGTTCCAGTTCCAACCTTTGTGTGCTTCTACATAAATCCACTCTGCACGTTAACTTGCTATATAACTGGTTCACCAAAATCCACAACTGGGATACAGACTGTACCTCAACCCCCCAAAAGTTTAGGAAATATCACAAAAAGTAGTGATGAGTTAAATCTCATAGGTCTGTTACCCAGTTCTGATGTAATGCTTGCGTTAGATCAGAGAAGTGCACCTCTTGTCTTGAAACCAGTGACAGTTTAACAGGTTTGTCTTCTCATTGGTTTTGTTAAGCATGTTAAGCAGGTTTTTTCTCTTTATGTGCAGAGGAGAGTTTTTAGTATAGATTCAGTTAGACCATGTTGAGGGTACCACACATCATTTGTACACTCATTCTTCCAGAATAGGCCTCTTGATACTGCTCCACAAAAAGAGGTGAACAGGTGGTAGAAATTCCTTGTTTGTGTTTGACTTTGCATAAATTTACAACTTTTGTTAGCATGAAATGACTGAAAAGTCACCTCACTAAGTGGCACAGAATCCAAGCATACATGGAACTTCACTGGCAGAACAAACTTTTTACAGATATTGCCTTCAGAGAGTTCATACAGGTTATGGCAAAAGAATGGGGGAGGGAATGTTGGTTGAGTTTGTTTTTTGGTTTGGGTTTGTTTTTTTTTTTTTTTCATAAGTGTGTCTTTCCAAGAAGTCCTTACGTAAGTTTAATAGGTACTTAGCAACTTTTTATCTCAAAAAATGCATACCCACATATTTAGGACAATAATAGATGGAAGGAAAAGAGAGAATGAGTAATAAATATAAAGTAATATGAGTACTGATCAGCAATGAGAGCTGCTTCTGCTCCAGTTACCAGTAGTAGGATCAGACAATTTTAAACAACAAAAGAAAGAAAAAAGTGGGATGGAAGCCAGAAAAAAAAGCCTGGTTATCTAGTAAATGGATCACTAGTTTACATCTTCAGCAAAATGCATCCAGTTTTCTGCAAAGTCCCAGACTACTTGCATGCCCTCAGCGAACTACATAATGTCTTTATAAAATGGGTCTGTGCCATAAAATCATAGAATCATGGAATGATTTGGGCTGGAAGGCACCTTAAAGATCATCTAGTTCCAACCTCCCCACCGTGGGGGTTGCCATCAACTCGATCAGGTTGTTCATAATCACAGAATAATTTGAGGCCTGCAGATAGTAGTATGCACAGGCAATAATTTTAACTTGAACTTATCTGCTAGCTCTTGTAAAATAAACACAGTATTTAGTAAATAATATCTTCCCTATTCTATTAAGTGAAGTTTTAATGAAGGCAGTTTACTTAGACATTACATTCAAATCATGTACAGATAGATTTCTAGGTACTATCTCAAAAATATTCAGTCCCACAGTCACCTTCAAACTGTGGTGCAGGCAGCTACATCATCGAATACTCATCACTGGCAGAAAGTAGAAGAAGCCTGCAGAGTCTCATGCCTGTGCAGCTCTTCAGCTTTCCTATCTACTATTCTGTTGCGAGAAAATAAACTCCAGCAGTATGTTTCAGTCTCTAGGAACTTTTGTTCCTGGTTATTTTAAAACATCTTTTTCTTTCTTGCATTCTTCTCTTATTTTTTTTTTTTCATTGACATATTTATAAGCGTTCTTTTCTTTTCACCTGTACTTGCAGCTGGCATTTACCCTTACTTTTTCCTTTCTTTGCTGTGGTTGAATATTCTTGCTTCATTGCCTCCTTCCTTCTTCATTTCCAGTTGACAGCATCATTGTAAAGGTGAACTAAAAAGAAAATTGGAAATTCTGTTTACCTCACCACTATGCACTGAATGCCCTACCTATGCAGTCTCACAGAAAAACTCACACTGAGAACATGCTGCACTGACAGACGTGTCTTTTCTCTGCAGATCACAATATATCTTGCAGGGCCAGTTAGTGTTTAGCACTGCTGTTATGTTGCTGTGCAAAGGTGGGCCTGAGCAGATCGATACAGGACAAGATTCACTGTATCACATATGCATTTCAAATCTTATTTCTTATTTATCCCTGCTTACCACCCTTTTTATTCCTGAGGTAAATCCTGATCCTTTCCCATAAAATGTGCAATGCCTTTTCTGAAAAAACAATGTACATGGTAAAGTGAAAACAACTTCTGGAGGCTAGACTTCAGAGTGGGTTGCAAATATCTGTCACAGAGTTATGTCCTGTTTCCAGGTGTCTGTGCATGGGAGGCAGCAAATCTAAGTGTCTGTCTGATGGAGCTCAAGTGAAAGTCATCATGAAAATATCGGCTGCTTTAATGTCCTCCTTCCGTTTTGGGAGTATTTCTGGAGGATGAGACCAGAAAGGGGGTAAATAACAGAAGAAATTACTTCATTTTTGCCTGATCTGTAAGATCGATATCTTTCTGAGAAGTGAGAGTTATTTTTAGTGAGTTGCATCATTTATTCCTGGCAGCCATAGCAACCAAGAACCTTTTCTACCCAGCAAAAACAGCGAAGAGAGAGAAGCCAAACTTTACTGTTACCTTGGCCTCTCTTTGCTGGTGTCTGTCCCCCCACTGCAACAGGTTTAGGTTTAGTACAATGGCTTTTGGAGCCTAACACATTTTCCCTTACATGTTCCCAGCTCCACCTGGAGGAATGAACTTCAGCAGAGAGGCTACCCCATCGTGTATTTTGTTGTGTTTGCTGTGTTACTATCTGCATTTACTCTTTATGATGATGGCTTTCTCAGTCTTGGATTAGCATTTCAATGAGACATACACAGGACCATGGCGTAGGACCATGGCGTGAGACCATAGCCAGTCCTAATGGGAAGTGTCAAGAACAGATTTCTACTTATTCATCCAGAAACCATGTCTCCTTCTCAGTGATAATGGCTCTAGGTCTAAAAACAAAGGCTTTTTTGCAAAAAGTATTTCCTTTTATTAAGCGGAAAACCAGATGCATGGGAATGGGATGAACTTTGGTATTCCCTAGCAGAAGTGCAAAGAATGAAGAAATTATTCTGTGCTTTTTCCCACTTCTAAGTGTGTAAGTCTGCCACTGACTTTGTTAACACTTCCTCACAAGTCACCAAATATCTTGTCCAAACAAGACAAGGTTACTATTCACTTGGCAGAATTGTAACTAACAGACTAGAAGTAAGATTCCTTGTCATATTACCCGTCGCTTAAATCACCCTTTCCCCATATTGTAATAATAGCTATACTGATGGCTATACTGACTGCTACCTGTTAATTTATGAACCTCTCATACATCATCTGTTATCTATGAAGGTGTTCACATGAATTATTTGTAGCTGTATGAAAATGAAAGTATTATCTTTGCAAAAAGGTTTCTTAAAAAGGACAGCTAGAGAAGGAATCAGAGGGAGGCATACTATGGTCACTGGGAATAAAGAGGAAATGGGGAAAAGTTGGGAACAGACTGCACCTGTAAACTCTGGGTTACTGCTGTATCTTTAGGAAGAAATGAAACATCAAAGATGGACATAATAAAGTTGTGGATTTTCTGGCTGACATTGCAATTACCTGGGCTTCTGAGGAATAATGAAAAGGAGTAGCGGAGACATTTGCATTGTTTGTGCTCAATGTCAATTCTATTTCAAAAGATCCAATATACTGGTTCATTCATGCTTTTGTTATTTTCTTATACTTTCTTTGAGGGGCAAAATGGTGCCAATTTATACTAGACTCATTACTTGTGTAAGAGACCTCATTCATTCTCACATTTTTATGTGAAATAATCCACTACGAGATGCTGAAGTGACTGAGATTACTCGAATGACTCCTTGGCAGAGTCCCCCTCACAGTGCTATGGGGTTTGGCTGCATTTCCACCCTCAGAAATTGTCAGGCCCAACACAGGAGACATCTAGTGTTAAAACATTGTGTGATGGAGCCTCAATAGAAAAGCTGTTCACCAGAAGATTTATTGTTCTTGACAATGCAAAATAATGATCAAATCTAAAAGGAGCATTGTTATGTGTCCCTAGAAACAGATGACTGTTACAAAGATTTAAGTGCTGTAAATATATTGGGTAAAATAACCATTTATAAAGCCAGACTATAATTTAATGAGGGTGAGGAAACAAAAATACAAAAATATGAGATCTAATATACTTTGCCCTGATGCTACTGCCTGCTCCTGGTTCTGCTTTCTGGACAGTATTAGACCCTGTTCCTCTAGCCTATGATAGAAGTAGAGAGGCCAAGATTCTGTGTGTAGCCCTTTTGATATCTCTGTTGAGTCAAACAAAGTGTTGACTACTTTAAAAAGTTTTATTTCCAGTAGAGGTTTAGAGATGGGAATTCTGGAGTGTCATAAAACAGATACCATTTCCTTTCTGGCTAGCCTGATAGAATCAAAGTTAGGAAATATTGTGTCTCCTGAGGGAAAGTGATCTCTGCTTTCCAGAGGGGTAAGAGGCTCTTTATGTCTTATCTTTCTTATCTGTCTTTCCTATCCCTAGCTATATTCATATGAACATGATATAGACTTGGGACTATTCTCATGAAATATACATTTTTATGTCAACTTACTTCTCCAGAGTTATGTGATTTAACCTTGTTGGGGAGTTATCTGTAAAATAAATTTCAGTGTTTTAATAGATATAGAGGGACAGAGTCTAAATATTAGGCTTACTCTGTGTACAGGCACAAAAATAATGTTGCCTGGAGTAAACTATATCTCTTCAGCCCTCAGAAGCTCATCTGCGAGTAATTGTACATACCCAACTATATCAAAAGAGAACAACAGCTTGATGCAAGGGATGGGATTAGAGGCTATGACTGAAGCATCTCAGATCTCCCTAATCAAGGCAAGCTATAGAGCAGTCATCAGAAAAGAAAAAGGCAGATGACAGAAGCCATGACTGACTATCAACATCACAGATATAATAATACAGGCAGGGGAGACCTTTTGCCTTATGCCTCGTGAACAAATTCCATGCAAGATTGTGTTATGTACTTGTAGCAATGCTTCTATTTCAGTGTGAATAGCCTTCCATACAGAGGCATAACAAAGGATCAAAATTTAAAGTTAAAACAGACCAAGCTTTTCAGAATGTTGAATATCATTAAAAATAGTTTATTCAAGCAATAATCCCCTTAGAATTGGTTATTGCCACTATTAATGACTTGCTAGTTAAAATATTAATGGCTCATAACCAAAAACTGCTGGTAATGGCTGATTTCAAGGGGTATTATTGCTTAATTAATGACACTTCACCTATCTGCAGTCAGTTTTGTAGGTATTAATTTTACTGTTTCTTTCAGGATACTAAAACCAGTTATTACATGTGAAGGAAATATTACAAAGAGAGGCAAAATAGATGCTTATGTTCTGGTTGTTTTGCATTTTGTGGCCAGTCAGCAAGCTTACATTTGAATTTACTTGTCTCCTCTTAGTACCTGGCTTCTTATTAGGAATTTTATGTGGATTGAAATTGCATGTTGGAACTCTGTATTGAAAAGCAATGTATGCTTTTGGGAGAGATTGGTAAATGGAAATTTAAAATATTTATTTTAAATCATTGTTTTATAAATCACCTCTTTTGATCTCTTTGATCTGAATGACCATTTTATTCACAAAATCCCATTTTCACCCATTGTTTTGTCATATCCTCTTTAGGAACCTTGTTTGACATGTTGATACCATGATTGCTCTAGCTTGTAATTTGCACACCATGTTGATCACAAAAGGTATGTTGTAGGAATATACATGGTGAACAGGAAGTAAGCTGAAATGCCAGGTGGCAGGATGATTACAAAGTGTGGAGGGTGTGATAAAAATTTGATATGCTTACTAAAAGGTCTCAGACTTTAATTTCCTATGGAGTTGCTGGGTGTCCACTGCTCTCTGTGCTTGCAGCTCTAATGCTTAGGAATAGAACATAATACAAATCCTCTTTAATAGGTACCTTTATTATCAGTAGCCAAATTCCTGCTTGTCCCTGTACTGCCTCACACACTGAATAACAGAAGTAAGAAAACACTTTCATACAGGGGCTTTCCATGAGTACAAAATTAACTGTGTTTGCATTGTGGGGTTTGGATACCTTCAGTTCTTTTTTCTATGACTGTGTTTTCTCAGGAGCCAGTCCTTTAAACCCTTACAAGAGTAATCTTGTTCTCCTGAATGCTTCCAGGTCACAATAGCAGAACAGTTCTGGAGACTGTAAAGATGATCATTCCCTTGACCATAAATCTGACTGTAAGCTCAAGCTTTTAGGTAGTGCTTTCAGTGAGCAATATTTTTCTCTAAAAACTCATGGAATTATTGACAATTTTTCTAGTTTACTTCTGGGATTCATTCTTCTTAAGTGGAATATTTCAGAAAATAAAATATTTGAGTGTATACACTTCACATTGAATAACTCTTTAACTTCCCAGGTATTAAAATTTTCTTTTAAAGTCAGTTCTGCTGAACATCCCTCCAGCCTTCATTATTTCTAGATTGCAAGTCGAGAGACTAGGAACCTTACTAAGAGCACAGGGATGAGTTCAGTAGACATACAGATGGTAAAACCTCAGATGAAATTAAAATTTTAAAAATATTTAAATTACAGATAATCTTTCATTGTCTAAGAAAACAGGGTAGCCGTAGAACAATAAGGTTGTTCCTTGCACTCCTGTGGGCTTTATTGCTTTCATTTAAGCAAATTTTGGGCTACCAAAAGATGATAATTTTAATTTGAGATGAAGGACTACCATCTGTGTACATAGTGGACTCCTCTCCCTTATGTATTACCTACGCAAATAACACCCATTTTATTGTTTGGGGAATGTGATGAAGATAATAAAAGTGAATAGAGACAGGTGCTGATCAAACAGATGTTATTTTAGTCTGACTTCTATCTGGCTCATCAGTGTTTGTCAGTGTAGACTTGCATCACTGCCAATATTTTAAGCCTGAGCTAGTCCTACTGGCTTGCATTGTGATTTACTGGGTGAATACAAAGGAATAAATAGACATTATAAAACTCCAGTGTTTTTCGTTACAGATATCTAGAGGTGAAAAGCTACTGCAAACTTCCAGTAGGGTCACTTCAACTTTGTCTCTTGCAAAAATCAGTCTTCCCTGAATCTCATCCTTAAATCTTCTGTCTGTGCTGACATTTTCAAATGAGTGAAGTGAGAGGAACAGCGTACAGGTATTGAGGTGTGTTTACACAGGTAACTCTGCTCTATAAAGCCAGCAATACAGCATAATCTGTATCTGAACTTCTTCAGATACAGAATAAATTATCTCAATATAACCCATGTAGAATGTAGGCTAAAGCTGATTTCAATGCTAAACTAAACCTCTTTTGAATCCATTTCAGTGAGATGGTTTAATTAACTAGACCACTTTTCCTAGCCCCATGTACTCAATGCAAATTAATGGCCCACAGAATACACATTCTCTCAGTGTCTTGCTGGTGTTTGCTGCCCATGAATCCTATCTCATATCCCACACCTTGCACTTGCACAAGTGATTAACTACCTCCAGAACTCATTTCTTCCTAAGTGGCTTCACAGAATTTTTCTTCCATGGAAGGGAAATTTGGTGGGTGAGCCAGCACAAAAGCATTTTCAAAGGTGTCAGTATTATTGTGTCAGAATATAATTTTTAATATCTTATGCTATAATATAGAATATAAATGAAATGGTACATTATTTAATTCATATCGTATCACTTACCTAGGGCAAAGATGAGAGGTCCGTTTTGTATTAAAAATATGCTGCTTGAGCTTGAAAGCGGTAGTGGGAGTTTTAGGCAGACTCAGAATGCAACTTTTTTTTAATGTATCATCTAGATAAAGACTGCCTGAGAAATGACACAGCATTCCTGCAGGGACAGAGATCAGCCCCTCTTCTAAACTCCAATCATGTTGAGGCCATGATATGGACTCAGTCACTCTAGTGCCATCTGTCGTCAAGAGGGAATGCTATATAAATCCGGATTTTCTGCTTCATGAGATTCCCACATGTAAAACTTTTCTTGCCAGAAGGGAATAAATAAGAAATGGAATTGTTGAAAATCCTTTCAAGTTAAGTTCTGACAAAATCCAACCTTCTCAGTTCTTAATAGAAGAGCACTGTCAAAACGTCAAGTTGAGATGAGGCACTGACAGGTCACTTTGGTGGAGGCTGTAGAGAGAAACCTTTGAAAAGCTGTCTTTGTTTCCGTGTGCTCCTAAGCTCAGTATTCCTGGAGGTCCCCAGCAGACAGTACAGCTCTGTCAACTGGGTGCTTTATTAAATCTGTAACACAGAGCTACCGCCCCAAATGACCCTCACATTAAAAGGCCATCAGGAGATAGGAGGTGACATGGAAAAATGATGCTGTACTTACTGGGAATGAAATAGGAGTCATCCAGACCCTTTCTTCTACCACCAGGTGCAGGCAGAGTCTCTGATATAAACACATGAGGCCTCAGCAGATCGAAAAGTGACAACGTGGATGACAATGTAGATGGTCTGCAAGCAGACAGTGAAGAGTCAGGAAAGCCACTGCATCACTACCCAGAGCAATAGGGCTCCACATTCCTGCTGAAAGGTACCTTGACCTGGCAGCCACATCAGTGCTAAAGGGAAACTGCTGTTTTCAGTATTCTTAAAACAGGAGCTGCAGGTTGGTGTCCTATGCTTCACCTCTAATGTCAGATCTGAAACCTCAGAGAAGCTGGTGGAGAAACTAATCCCGATTTTAATTCGCTACTGAAAACACTGACTCATTGTGGTTTGCATTTCATAACATCTGGGTTTCTCAAATGTTGATGATATATTAAAAAGTTACTATGCAACTGAAGAATTTATCAGAGAAGTTTTGTTGAAAAGATAAGAATGCCTTTTTTTAGTCCTACTTTGCATTGTTTTCCAGATATGCTCCCTGTGGAATTATGCAATGTTTTGTCATTAAGTTTGGAAGTTTCCTTTTCACATATGTCACAAGCAGGCACTACTTATATCGCTGAACTGTTTACACGCAGTGTTGTTTAAACTGTCTGTTACAAAGAAAAACAGCATTTCAAACATTAAAGTGAATCTCACACTTGCTAAAATGACCTCCTACAGGTTTTGGCTCATTTTACATTCAGGCCATGACTAAACAAGTGCTTCCTCTGCCCACCTGACTGCACTGTGGGTCACAGGGCTGGCTTCAGTTCTTTTGAGAGGGGAATTTGACACTGTTGCCTGTAAGGTCATGGGTTTGCCCACATGGCACCCTTCAGACTCTTGCCCTAGCGCCTTGTGGGGGCGAGGATGGGGCAACTTTTTAAGACCATTTTGCCTTTTCATGGCTCCTCCGCCCATGAAGCAGCTCCTGCAACAAGGAATAGCAATTTATATAATCAGAGTTGTTAAACAGGGTATAAATTGGCTGCTGTGTGTTACACGTCTTTACCCTTTGCACAGCTGATACACAGAACAATCCAAGGCTCATTTACATCTGATGTTTTTGGAGTATCTAATGCTGTGAGGTTCACATAATCCAATATAGCATACTTATTACTACTATTTACAGCAACAAATTAAAAGGTGTTTATGTATTACCAACATAACTGACTATCATGAAATAAAAAAACTGCAGCCAATGAAGACAAATAAAGCTAGTTGAATAAGGTAAACTTTATTAATTTTTTAATAGTTTTTCTTGAGTACGAGGGTGGGTTAACTATCTGTCGGAAAGGCAGTGTAAATCAGTTCACATCACACCTTGTAAAAGAAGAGTAAAGATGTGTCTCTAGAAGGAAAAGCAATCAACAGAAGGGGTGGAGAAAGAGTATAAATCAGGATGCTTCCTTCCACCTTGCAGATTGCTTTTCCTTCTGTAACCTCCCTCTCTCTTTCTCCCCCTTCCTCTGTCCTTCACTACCAATTCAGTTTCCCTCCACATGTTCCTTCTCACAACAGCTGAATGTGTTATAAAAACAAAGGTACAGTTTATAGAATGTGCTGTGTGTTGTGCTAAGTCTCTCTTCATTCTGGACAGGGAAATGTCCAATTCACAGGAAGTTTTGGATCGATAACAACTCACATTGAAATTATGCTTTGTTACGGATCTATGGACTAGAGCCAGGTGAACTTTATTTTTAAACTATCTGAATCCCATTGAGTCTGTACTGATGTGTGAAAACAAGGCCATCCTGATGGTATCTTCTGAAGAAACTATGTAGTCTTTGACATGAGTAGGATCCTAGTCCCTGTCATAACTAGTGAGAGATTGTATTGCAGAAGTAACTGCTAACTGGTCATGGGACTGAGACAAAAAGTGGAGTCCTAGACAAGGACAGCTTCTCATTTTCTGGGCTGTATGTTCATTTTTGTGTCCATTAGGTTTAGGTGTCAAATTCCTGTTCTTCATCTTTTTACATCTAAATAACACCTGTTATGAAGAGACCTGTCACTGAGACTGTACTCTTTCCTTTTTTGCAATCTCCATTTAGAAGGATAAGCTTAGTAGCATTCCAAGTCTTAGTTCTATCTCTAAATGATCTTATAGCAATGCGTGACAGCTGCAACCCTTCCGTTCTACTAACGAATTCCATGTAAATTTTGAGGAGAGAAATGCAACATTCACATATGTTCCTTGTGATCAAACAATAATAAAAAACTTTTGCTCTGTCTTCATAATCCTCTTATGAAAAGTAGTATATGATAACGCTCACCCAACTATACATTATCAGTCAGAAATGCATGTTGATATTTTTGAGAGGGAGGATCAAGAGTTGCATTACAATGAAAAGGTAAGGCACATAGTGATGGATGTACTCATGCTAATACATCTGATAGAGACAAAAGACTTGTTTCAGAGGAGTGAATGCGGCCAATGAAAATAGAAACTGCAGTCTGTGGAAAATTAGAAAGATGATCTCAGTTAGACTTCTCCTTTCCTAAAAATCTTGATGCAATTAAAAATTTTTCAATAAAATATTATAAATTTGCAGGTGTTAGCCTAACAGAACATATTGGACAATAAAGTCGGAAAAGGGAATCCACATTTCCTTAAGAATTTTTGTATTGTCCCTTAATTCATATAGCAACTTTACTTTTCAGTCCCATTTATTGAGAACATATTTCACAAAGCTGCTTAGGTGATATCAGTTTTATGTTGAAATGTGAACATAGCTGCTGTAGTGTGGTCTGATTTACTGAATGTCTGTGAGGACAAGCAAAAACAACATCACATTTCATGGATTCTTTTTTTCCTGTGAGGTAATAAAATGATGTACAGTGAAGCACACACAGGATTGAAGAGTTTGATCCTTTGTTATAAAGCCTACAGTGGTTCCTTTACTCCAGGGTGAAGATTTCTAGGTGGTTGATGATATTGCTCCAGAATGATGTATTAATCTTTGCTTCAAGAGCTTCATCACAACAAAATCTGTTAAGTGGCTGCTATCAGTGGCAGTTGTTTGTGTTTCCTCTGGAGCTCAGCTTTTGATACTGCTATCCTAATTATATGGGTTAAATTTCTGAATTTATATAAAACAATATGGGCAACTATTTCATCTTCCCTGCAAGTTCTTAAAACATTTCCAAACAAGACTGAATTTTACTAGGAAGGAAGTAAATGTTTCTATTGTCATTTTCAGGTGGACAAATTATGACATAAATAAGTTTCCTCATGTATGTAACAATGGCACAAGAAGTTTTGACAGAAAGAGGGAAAGATTCCAGACAAGCGGGAAAGGAATAGTTTTCATTTTACAGAAACCTGGAATATTAATTTTTTGGCTTTCTCCTGCAGAAAAGAGCAAGATGATTAAGAGAAAAAAATGAAGGAATGCATCACAAATGTCTTTTTTCCATTTGGCACCCGAAATACCCGTATCATTCAATTTTTGTGTTACTTTTTAAAATTTACATTGAAAAAATAAGATACATTAGAAGGTTATAAATCTTTCCCATTAATTATTTAATTGTTAAATAGCATAATGATTAATTATGTGTAGTTTCTTAAAGTATTTAACCCTTTCTATCACAAGAACTATGCATTTAAATACAGAGAAAGAGACAGTAGAGAGGAAAGGAATATTTCTTTTCTCTCTCTTTATACGCTTTCAGAGATAAGACATAAATTACAGTGAAGTTAACAAACACCAAGACCCTTTGCCATTTGACACAAGAGCCTTTTGTCTTTAATTTGGCATCCTAATAATGCTTGGAGTCCCTCAGTTCAAGCAAGTCAGTGGCAGATGCTTTATTGTGTCTCTTGTTTCTCCTCTGGGGCTGTACATTAGGTTAAAATATCACAAATAGCTGCTATTAAAGTGTGAGTCACAGTAGCTATAATTTTTCATGACAGCCAAAGAAAATGTGACATGTTTAGGAAACTCTGTCATTGATACCAACACTCAGATCTTCAGGCAAATGTTTAATGACATACTCAACATGCTGTGCAAACTCTGCTATCTACCAAACAAAAGGTTACTACTAGAGAACTATAAATATTCGGAAATGTCACTAAACAATAGGAGCTCTTCTCTCCCTGATCACTGAAGGCAAGATAGAAATCAGACTGATACGTGAACTGGAAAAAAAGATGGGTTTTTTACATATGCAGTTAGTTTTTGTTTGGCTGCTGTAAATACTCTGTTTAGTCTATCTACTGTTTGTGCTTAGTGCAGAACCATGGCTTTCCTGATTTGATTTGATTGAAGCTTTTGTCTGGCAGTGAGCATTCAGGCTTGCTATGATTCAACTTCTTTTATTTTACTACACAGGGAAGTAACGAACACACATGTGCCTACACCCTCTGAGACTGCAGGCACAAAGCAAGAAATCCTTTCTGTGAGCAGGGCAGTGCTACCAGTAAAATTCCTAGTGAAATTTCATGGGCTCATGACTCATACCTTTTTGAAATAGACACTATGTAGTTGTTCAATCCTCAGATTACTGTTAGAAATGAGGCTGTCTTAGGACTTTCCAAATGACAAATAGTGTATTGGGAAGACCTATGCCTTACAGATTTTAACAGGAGTAATGTAAATCACTACATTGTGGCCTAAAAGTCATAGGATCTATGTAATACTACAACGTAAGTTTATGGTCATTTACAGTCACATCAGAGTATCAGCAGTGTGAAGGATATTATTCTTCTGTTTCATCCACAAAGACCAGCAAGGTTGAGAACAGTAGAAGCACAGAATAAACTTGGTCACGGAGCTGGGCTATAATGCTGTAAAAAGCCAGGGAAAATGCCCACTTGGCTTCCCTCTGTTTCATGTGGGGAGCAATTGATTTTGCCTTTCACTGGGAGAGAGAGAATGAATGGTGGGGAAGCAGGCATGGGCTTTTAAATTGTTCAAATGTATGATGGGTCTTAATCATGGTATTACGACAGGTTAAGAGTTTAAGCCTGCACAGATTGGAGATGATGAAGCTGCCTGGGGATGGGAACTCACTGCAGCACATTAGCACCTAAATCAGGGTTATGAGATCTTGGACTAGGAGAAAACTGAACAAAAAAAGCAAAAGCAGAATGCCCTGTAGATTAAAGCAAAGGAAACAGTTTCATACATTTCTGTTCTTAGCGGGCGAGGACTGCTGATTGATTTCTTCATCTCCAGGGAAAGTGACAGAGGTTTTTGTGTTTTAATTTAGAGGGGAATAGTATCACCTGTGCAGAATTTTCTCTTTTAGGCTGTCTCTACAGTTCCCGCGACAGGGAACATGGGAGCTGTAAGATCCATTGCAGTATTCTTATAAACCCAGGCTCAGGGAAAAACAAGGGCCTTTGCAGCTATAATAAGGACTGGTATGAAATACATGGTATTTCCACCAGGTAAAAATGGGCTGCCACAGCAGATACTGCTTAGATAGTTGTCTGCTTTTCTGTGTTTCTGAAGAGCACACCTCAGCTATTAAGCCACCCAAAAAGCAGCGTGAGCTGAGACTTATGTGAGTGTGTGAGTTTGGGCTCTCAACTCAAAGCACAGCGTGCGGTGCTCCTCCTGTTAGGAGGAGTGTCTCTGTTAGTGAAGGTTCTCTGCCCTACATGGCAGCCCTTCTGGACTTTGTGCCCTTCTTGTCAGAGCTGCTTAAGTGAAAGGGGTAGTGTTCACCGAAGGACAAATTTATAGCATTTATAGATGATTTATAAATACATATATATATTATATATATAGAGAGAGATAAATTTATAGATGACAACTGTGATGTTTTTCAGCACAGTTTAAAACAGCAGGCTCTGTGGTGGCCTCTTGCACAGTGGAGATATCTATTTCTAGATGAGTGGTTTGGGAAATTAATCCCCTGTGAGCACTGTGTAGTTCACACAAAGACATGCAAATTCCAGTGGAAGATGGGATTTAGGATTCAACTGTCTGCTCAGAACTTCCTAATTACACATTTTACAGCACATTTTCCTGAGCAGTGCCACATTGGACAACTAGATGTACACTTTTCACTTTGGCCAAGGAGAGCATATCCAACATTCCTATCACAGATGGGACATTCAATTTCAATCTGGAGGGGTACTGGCTGTAAAAGAAGCTGAGGAGAGAACAATTTCAGACTGACTACAACTGCATCAAGGAGTTAACAAATGAATTTTGCAGAGGTAGTTGTGCAGAAGACAGTGCAGAAGACAGTTCTGCAGAAGATAGTGTAGAAAGGGCACAAGAGGAAAAAGAAGGCATTTCTTCTACTCTGTATTAGAAGTAGGAGAAGTAGGAAGAAAGATGAAGGCACAGACCATCTTCAAAGAAATGCAGAATGCAGAGCTAGGCATTTTTCCGTATTCATATGGCAGGAAAGGCATAAATGAGTAATATACTTAATCATGCGAATTTGCTTTTTTGGCAAAAGGAGAAGCTTGGGCATGTAGATCTGGGGCTGGGTGACCACCTTTACATGACAAGTGGGATTGGGTCTTGGGATACATTTTCCTAAGTAAGTCTATATTATATGCATGTAAAAGTGGCATGAGCATGCAATAATAAGTGATGTGTCACAAACTGGATCAAGGAGGCTGAGCTCGCCCTTTATTAAAGTCTGAAAAGTTCAGAAATCTAAATGAAAAAATGGATAGTAGAGGCTATTCAAAGCAAAAGGCATGTCTTGAAGGCTGTACCAGTTATTCAAAGCAGCTATTAGTATGTAATTTTTGATGATTTTGAGAAACTGCAAGTTATCCCAAAGCCCTACCTAAAATATTTGGGGATCCCTTATGCCACCACATTTGTGCAGAGGTGCAGTGCTGGTATTATCAATGCCTTTACAAGTGGCCAGAGAGAATCACTGGGACCCCAGGAGGTCCTGGAGGCCTAGCATTGTGCTCAAACAAAATAGAACAGAGGAAGATTGGCAGACATTAGAGAATTACTGTCTAAGCTAACATCAAGGAAAGCTTTGATTTAAACCTCTTTCAGGGAATTACAATAAAGCGTAGAGTGACTGAAGTTGAGGCAGGCTTAAACAGGCATTCAGATACAATTAATGATAGAGATAAGAGACTTCAGGAGCTTGAAAGCAAGTACCTAAAAAATAGATAATTTGGAGAATTGAGAAAGAAGATATAACACTGGATTGAAAGAAATCCCAGACCAGACTGACATAAAGAAGGAGGAACTCTTCAAAAAAGTGCAAAATTCATACAAAAGAAACTCTGAAGCAAGGGAGAGAGAATTTCCTAGGTATATATAGGTGGGACACCTCATACACATTGCAACCAGCTAGGGTCTTTTGCTCTAGCACCCTTGGCTTTTGCACTGTGCTGTATATCAGACTGTACCAGTGAAAAGTAAATGAGCACTTAACAGGAATTTTTAAACTGTGAACAAGGATATATCCCACTTAGATTCTATGATAAATGAGTGCATATCCCAGCACAACAAGAGAGAAAGCACTGATCAGACATAGGATGCCTAGGAATGAAAACAGAACCCTAGATAAGCCGAACATTCAGCACATGGGGACTTAGGTGACAAAAAATGGCAAGTGCCAAAAGCCAAAACACTGAGCTTGAGGCTTCCTGATGAAGAAGATATGGGAGCTGAATGTCATGCTGCTGTACTAGAGCATGAGTTCCCTAACTCTCTGTTACCTGGGAGCTGGTAGCCAGCTCTTCATGACAGATACCCACACGTTTTTTTTAATAGCATGCAAGTATGGCTCATTTCTTCCTGCAAAAGTATGATAGCTGAGAGTAACGAAAGAGGAAGCGATCTTGTCCAACCTTATTTCCTCACAAAATGAGGAGACCTGAAGTATTTCAACCCCAGTTTTCCTAACCCAGAAGCACTGTTCCTAGTACTGCTTTTCAATTTTCTATTAAAAAATCCCAGGAACAGTGATTAAAACGCTGGCCTCTTCACTCCTGAAGAAGTGCAGGTAATTTTAGGGTGCATGTGTGTTTCTTCTTTTTCCTTTTATCTAGTCCAATAAATACTGAAACTTGAAGGAGATCTGGATCCCCTTGGACAGAAAGAGAAGGTGGGCAGGCTTCCTTGTTTCTGATAGAATGTGCCAGCCACACAGATCAACACACACTAAGATCTCCTATTGCATTTCTGATAGAAAAGAAGGTTTGTGAAATGTAAGTCTGCTGGTATGTTTTAGGCATGGTCTGAGAATATCTAGCAAGCCATACCTCTAAGGGTCTGGGCAGTGAGACACATGGCTTATATGCCACCTAGGCAGTCCTGTAAAGAAGGAAGAAGCTGAACAGCAATGTAAATAATTAAAAAAAGACATTAGTTAACCCAAGGTATACTTACTCAGAGACTACTGGAATTGTAGCTTTGCATTGCTTCGAGGAAATTCTTCCAGATTTAGGAAGATTTTAGGATTTTAGGAGCTTCAATTCCTTCCTTGATCCTAAAGGTTCCATTATCACCTTTTGTCTTCAACAAAACCAAGGAAATCCCCATTTCCTATACTTATAGGGGTATTTTGATGTGTGTTAAGCAGAGTATACTTCAAAGGCATAATCACAGAGTGTGTTTAATTTGCAAGTGGTTATTCCCATTTAGGCAAACTGATGGATAAAGAAGTTTTAAAAGCTCAGACTGCACACTAAGGTTAACAACTGACACCGCAGTAATTCAGATCCTGGATGAAAAAAAGCTAGGGAAGTTTAACAAAAATAACTATGAAGGAATATGTGAAGAAATGGTAGAAGACTAAAAAAAAGCAGGAGGAAAAGCCTTACGGAGACACTAAATGGAGTAACGGTTTGACTTGCAACCCTACTAAGTTTGTAATCCCAGCAAATTTCAAAATTTCAAAATCACCAGAAGCCCATCTTTAACTGACTTGAAACCTAGAAGACAAATTTGATTTTGCCAGTCATAGCCCTGTCTACTTGCTCAATATTGATGTTGAGGTATTCACCAATGTGCTGGTTAAAAGTTTGGATGCTCTGCTGCCCAATTAGCTAGTGGAAAGCAAGGGCATTAATTAGCAGATAATATATGAAGAAGTGTAATGTATGAAAGGTATGTTACTGTCCTGTGATGTAAAGAAAGTCTTAAAAAGATTAAAGTGATTTACATCAGAGTCCTGGACTGCATGGTTAATAGGAAAGCATCACAAGTACTAGATCAATAGGTATGGTTCCATTATAAAACCGCTTTGGCTGGAGTCAAAGCTAACCACATTTGTATCTTCATCATATACTTCCTTTTTGTGATGGTCTTGTCACTTTTGCAGAAGTTAGCAGAAAAATTCCCTCTTGTAGGTATAATATATAGCATATTTGGAGAACAAAGTCACACAGAATATGAATGACATTTTAATGATGATTGTTGATCCACTTCTTTGTAGGCCATTGTAATGAAAGAAATTATGAAAGAATTTGTGAAGTTGATAGAAGATCCACGGCTTAGTCAATTAAGCCAAACTTCTAGCATTAGTATTTCAAGCATGTCAGACTACTCACAAATCATTACACAACAAATGTGAACCTGGTGAGAAAAATCTTAATCAGCTTCTGAGGAGTTTCTAGCATCTGCCTCCTGGGAAAAAGACATAATGCAAATTACATTTCCAGAGCAGAAAAAAATAGAAAAGATTTAATACAAAGGAACAAACCAGTAATATTGTGAACCGCTAGAATGAAAAAATGAATCTTCTCACCATGGGTATTATTTTAGACATTTCTGCTGTCTCTCCTTATTCACTTGAAGAGTTGTAGTCCTCCATTTTAGCTATCATTTAAGCAGAAAAGTATGTCATCTTCAATTCAAATATTTAATGGAGAGCAGAACTGAGAAGAGGAACAAAATGTATTTGGTGTTTTAATCTTTGTCAACCATGAGTGCAGCCAGATCATAATGCATCACTTTGGAAAAGACCCTAGTACCTGCGTATACAGCCCAGGCAATTTATACATCTGTTCATGTATCAATCTGAAACACAACAATCCTTTTTTCTGTTTATGTCATAGGTGCCAGTAAAAAGTAATTATGTAGGTAGCTGGGCTCTCAGCATCTCCCTAGTGAGTCCTATAGGGCAAGCCAAACACCAGAATGCAAATGTTTTGAGTATTTTGCATGTAATAAATAAAATAAAAACCAGAACAAAGCAACAAAAAGCCAATCTTAAGAATCTTAAGATTCTTAGTGGAAGCAAAAAATCTTCAGTGCTTTTATTTTGGAAACAGGAATGTTTTCTAAGCAGGGACATTGCAGCACCTCCAAAAGGCAACATGCTCTTCTGCAATTGGCCAGGCAGATGAACACACAGCTAAGCTGTCCATGCAGCCAGCTTGCTGTCAGGAGGTGGGGCAATGAGTGTGAGAGATTGAAATGTTAAGGGTTAATGACTCGAACAATCGACCATTTGCAAAACCGGAGGGTGCTTTGCTGACTATATGCAAGGTAACAGCCTAGGTGCAGAGGGTGTGCATACAAGCTGGGTTTTGAGCCAGATAAATGAGAAGGCTGATATGAAGCAGACCCTTTGGAGGTGGGATAATGCTTTTTATCACGCCTATTTCTGCTCTTATATAACTGTCTCAGGTGAAAAACTCCCCACCCTAGAGGAGGTATTGAAACATTCACATTCACATATAGGCCTGAAGGTATTCATCCCTTCTGATGGGGCATAACTGGCTCAACAACACTGACGTGAGAGGAAGCTGTCATGCCTTAGAAGATGTCATAAACCATCAAAAACCCAAAGTACCCCCAAATTAATTTCTGAGGCCTTCCACCAGAGGACTGCATGTGGTCCACAGTGTTATATCAGCGGAAAACTCACCCTCCAGGGGAGGTACCTGGGCATGTCCACCTGAGCATATATCAACCCATTAAACTTTGTGTTTTGCAGGCTTCCCTGTCACCAATGGATCAAGACTGTGACCATCACTTCAACCAACAGACACTGAAATTGCAACAATCAAGTCTCATCTCTGGATCCATGGGTGATGATATATTTCTATTCTTATCCTTTCTTTCTTTTCCTTATACATTTTCTCAAGCGTTATTTTTATGCCTTTATCATGCTATATTTCTACAGATATAACCAAAACAGCTACATGCCTCCTTTCCATTGGAATCAAATTGTTCTGAAAAAATCCCAGCTATGTGTATATATTTATAAACACTGGTCCTTTAGTGTTGTTTCACTTTAATCTGCCCTAAGGGATCTATTATTAACAAGAACCTCAATTACCCCACCTTCGGGGTGGGTCATAACAGCAAGGAGCCAGCATCTGTGAAATGGGGTGACAGCCAGACAGGAATAGCCTATCATGACACATCAGCCATGATGTTTCCCAGGGATTCTTGATACTCACCAGACTTCTTGCTGGGGAACGCAGTGTCCTGGGAATATGGGAGTCCACCACCTTCTCTGGAAAGCTCTAGAGATCTGGAGGTTCTGCAAGCCACTTTCAGAGCAGCCTGACAAAACACTTATTTAGAGGCAGTAGGTGAAAATGCCTGTGGACTCCTATACTGTCTTTTCATCTGAGAAAATGCTGGATTGACATACCGGTTTGGCTTACATTCAGTCCCCTTGATATCTTCCCAAGACAGGGAAAAAATCAACTTAAATATTTAATCTGCTCTAGTTGTGAAGAGAACTAGAAAACCATGTCATCTTCATGTTTGGAAGTTGTAAAATGCTCTTCTTACCTAAGGAGGATACATATCAGTCATATTGTTTGAGGGATGCCTGAAAGACAGAAGTAGTGATGGATCTGTAAAATTTTCATTCTCAAGGTAGAACCTTGTCTGTGACAGAGCCAAATTCAGAGTGGAAGCGATTCCAGGAATGGAACAAGATGCATAGCAATTGAAAGCTTTGTTATATGGACTTTGCAGTGTTTATATGGTTTACACTGTATGATTTCCCCACAATTGTACTCCCCGGGCAAATCTGGGCATGCCCTGTGTTGCATGTTCCCTGCCTTCCCTGCTTTTCCCTCTGATTGGCTGAGGGAGATGCAGGTGGGAGAGAGCTACCATTGGTCCTTTCTATCCCCAACTCCTCCCCAGTTCCTCCCTCTCCTCTCGAGTTCCTATTCCCATTTATTCCCCTGGTTGTCTATCTCATGCTCTGCCCCATGTTCCAGTACTTTCCTCATCAAAGCTTATATAAGCTCCTGTACCCTCAATAAATCATGCACTGCACCCAGACCTGCACTTTGGTTGAACCCCTTTGTGTAGTGCTGTGATCCCTCACCCCGCCGCCATGGATCGTGGCACTTGTCATTGCTCTGGATCTTCCTAGTAGTACAAAAAAATCAATGAAATCTATCTCACACATCCTAGTCCCACCCAGAGCCCTTGAAGTGAATGGCAAACAGAAGTGGTGGGGAACAGCTCACTCTGCAGACACCAGTGAATAGCAGAGGTGACAACAAAGCTGCAGCTCTCATGTCAAAACCTTTTACCCTCTGAACAAGAATAATCTGCATTTCACATAATAAATCAGTAGTTTAATGTCTGTACTGCTGGCAATCTGCTCTGCAGAATCACATTCCAGCAACTGAGTTTGTTTTCATTCAAGAAATAAATAAATGCATTTTCTTTCCTCCAGTTAAAACTGGATTCAAACATTGCTAGCAAATACCCTGAACAGGCTCTGTAGAGATACAGGTCAGGATTGCAGTCAAGGTCTAAGAAATAGATGCACAAAGGGATGCCCTGAAGGCTTTTCAATTTCAGTCCTCAGAAACCTCAGGTGATCTGCCCTGTCATGGAAGTCTTCCTCAATGAGGCAGCAACTGTCTTGAGGGGACTCCACAGCAAGGGACCCATCTCGTTTGCCTTTGCACATCTGGATCCACAAATTAGGCACCTGTGGAAGACAGCATGTCTCATGCCTGCAGTCTGACCCAGTGAGCTCAGGAGATCACCAATAAACAGGATCCACAAAAACAAGCAGAAAGGCAAGCAGTATTGTGTTGGATTAAGAGCTCTCCCTGGGTACCACTGTTCATATTTTGAAGCAAAGCTTGGAACCACAGATCTCACATTGCTCCAGAAACATTTCAGGGGGGAAGTTAAACAGCCCTCTGTGTTGTACATGCTCGTCTTTTTCCCTTGCCTTAATAAATTGAGTATTTATCGTGGGAAGAGGAGAGCTTAAGCACAAGAGCCATTTCACTTCATCTAGCAGCAAGGATGATGGACTGCCATTTTCAGCTACAAAATTATTTGATGTAGATTGAAAACAGAGAACCTCACAGTTTTGTGACAGCAGTCAGCCACTGAGTGCTGCTACACCATACAGGACACAGTACTTCCTGCTCTCTCCTGTCCTGAGGCTGCTGCCAGCCTGATGACACGAGCAGTGACTTTGGAAGAGCTGTTGAGGTGGGAACCACAACTGGTTGGCCCTGAGAGTCATCAAACATCTTGACCCATCTTTGTCCTCGTGCCACTGTAAGGAGAAAGCTCAGTTTTAAGACACATTCTCTCTTCAGTTTTTCCTCTTCACTAATGGAGACACACCCTTCCATCCCAAAATTTAGGCTGTGTAACATTCAAGGTGTTTGTGTGGATCTGGCCATGAAACGGTCACTTTCTGAATAGTGATGTTCTGCCAAATCTTTAGTGCAGCTACGAACAGATCAGCACCATGCAGACAGGCTGAAATTGCACTTCTCTTGTGCCATTTAAGATGTTGACCAGATAGACTTTTTACAAGCTTGTCTTTTAAGCAGAAGCATTCACACTGGCTTCTGAATCCTGAGTTTCAAATCATTTCCCAATGCTTCCTTCATGCTCCAAATTCCCAATTATCTTCTAGCCAGCCTAACTGCTGTCATTGCCCCTGATAATTTTTTTGGCCTCATTTCTTCATGTCCCTTACATTTCAGAAGCAGTGTAGAAATGCAGGTGCAGGATAAAATGAGCTTAATTTACTGTGACAAATAATGCAAGGAATTTCTTTCATGGATTATTCATTTTATACTGAATGCAATAATAATCTCATTTTTTAAAATTTACCTGAAGCTGCAGTATTTGCAGTTCGCTGTGTTAAAAGGTCAGAGAATCTTACTGCATAATTTAGGCCCTATTTGTCACAGATTGGACAGGCTCTTATCCATTGGAATTATGGGCAAACAGATAATTAGCAAGATCTATGGTAACTTCAAGGTGGCTACTGAATGCGAGCTGGCTTGTAGCAGACCTAAAAAGAAGGACAGTGAAAACTTAATTAGCATTCAAAAATACTTTAAACAAGGGATGTCACAGACAGTCTGGGCAAGAAGAGGGATACTTATTCTTCCATCTAACTGTATAGCTACATATAATACGCATATAAATGATAACAGGCTATATTCCACACAAAAGAAGACAGACATTGAATAAAGAGGACAGTTAATTGTACATGCATCTTTCAGCTTTGACAAATACCTCTTGAACTAATCTGCATCCCGCAAGCCAGGTTTGAGGACTGAAATTATGATGACTTAATGGATTAGTTTTATTCACGGCTGGCTATTTCCAGAAGACAGGAGACAATTAAATTTCATCTGTATGTGGATGTAGGAGAAGGCTCATGGTTAAAGTGATAATTAATGCAGCATGGTAACTAATGCAATACCTAAAGATGACAAAGGTGAATGATACCAATAGAGATTAAGGGACTTCTGAGGTTACAGTGTGAAGAGAGAGCAGAAAAAATCTTACAAAAATAAGCATTAGAGACCTTGATCACTCCTTTCTTTGCTCATGGCTACCACAAAGTACCATCTTTTGTTTGCTTTGATATAATATGATATGAGACGGATTTAGCTCGGTTAACAATTACAGACTATTGTTCTGCTTCAGACAATAATTATCTGACATTGTGCTACAGAAAGAAAAGTGATGAAAGGTTTGACAAACAGTTTGAACGTATGATTGACCTAAAGAGATTTACAGAAATATTTTCATCAGTATGGTAGTTCAAGGTATACAGTGCTATTTTAAGTTAGATGAATCATGTGACTGGGAAAAGCCACCTAGGATTCACCAAGGGCAAATCATACTTGATAAATCTGATTGCCAAAGTAACCTGCTTGGTGGACATTGTCTACCTGGATTTCTCCAAGGCTTTTGATACCATTTCCCACAGCCTCCTCCTGGAGAAACTAATATGTGGGGCTCTAGACAAGTGGTCTGTGCAGTGGGTGGACAACGGCTGACAGTCTGTTCCCAGAGGATGGTGGTAAATACCTTCTTTTCAAACTGACAACCTACCACAAGTAGGTTCCCCTGGGGATCAATATTGGGCCTGATGCTGTTTAATACTTTCATAAGTGATCTAGATGCTGCGATCAAGTTTGCCAACTACCAAACTGAGTGGGGAAATGGACACTTAGGAAGGGAGAGCCACCTTGCAGGAAGACTTGGATGGGCTGGAAGACTGGGCTAACAAAAACCTTATGAAGCTCGATGATGACAAGTGCAAAGTCTTGCATCTGGGAAAACATAATGCAGGACTGCAGCACAGTCTGGGATCTACTCAGCTGAGGAGGAGCCCAGAGGAGAGGGACCTGGGAATCCTAGTGGACAACTCAATATGAGTAAACAGTGTGCTGCTGTGGCAGAGAAAACCAACAGGATGCTGGGTTGCATCAACAAGGGCATCACCAGCCTTTATGACACAGAAAAGAAGTCATTATCCCTCTGCTCAGCACTTGTCAGGCCACACCTGGATACTGTGTTCAGTTTTGTCCCCTGCTATACAAGAAAGATGTGGACAGGTTGGAGACAGTCCAGAGAAGAGCCACAAAGATGATCCAAGCACTGGGAAGCTTGGTGTGAGGAAAGACTGAAAGAACGAGGTTTGTTCAGCCTTGAGAAGAGAAAGTCTAGGGGAGACCTTAGCATTGTGTTCCATATTTAAATGATGGCTACAAAGAAGATGAAGACCACCTTTTTACAAGGAATCACATGAAAAGACAAGGGGTAATGGGTACAAGTTACTTCTGGGGAGATTCCAATTGCGCACAAGAGAAAAATTTTTCACAATGAGAACAGTCANAATGAGAACAGTCAGCCATTGGAATAATCTCTCAGGCAATTGGTAGATTCAGCTGGACAGGCTGCTGGGCCATCTTGTCTGGACTGTGCTTCTGCTGAGAAAGGTTGGACCAGATGATAATTGAGGTCCCTTCCAACCTGATATTCTATGATTCTATGAAAAACTGTGCCTGCTCTCTGCTTGACATAATCAAGGTCCAGTGTTGACGTGGAAGTCTCAGACTCTGC
>VZRE01015238.1:28798-146609 GCA_013396775.1 Cephalopterus ornatus | reverse complement strand
ATGTCACCCCACTCACTCTTACCCTCTGTACTCAACCCATGAACCAACTGCTCACCCACCGCATGATGTGTTTATCCAGCTGTGTGCTGGACAGTTTGTCCAGAAGGATTCTGTGAGAGACAGTTTTGAAAGTTTTACTGAAATCCAATCACAGGAAAGACAGAGATAAGAAATTTCTATCTTGGCATTTTCACCACGATAAGAAAAACAGAGGGCTGATATAAAAAAGAACTTAATTGTATGTTACATACCTAAACTTACAGTGTGGTATTTAATATTCAAACAGAAATAGAATAGTTTTTGATAACTCTGTAACTATCCCATCTAAAAAAAATTTTCCAAATAGCAGGGATTTTTCAACTAAAGAAATGGAGGACTCTAATAGAAATGCCATCTTTTACTGAAGCAAAATCAGTTTGCTTACTATCAAGTGTCTGTTCAGCAATAATGAATTACTACACATGAATTTATTGTTCCAATTGAAATATCATATAATCTTAATGCATGTTTTTCAGATTTTCGGACTAATGTGAACAACGTTAATGGTATCTATAAATAAAAATAAATAATAATTTTAAAAAGAAAATGAGACCCACGTGCATTGATATTAAAATAGTATTGCTGGAACTTTCAATATAGAAGTACTAAAAGTTATCCTGGGACAAACCTGGATGAAAGCTATACTGAAATGTAATGTAGTTATGATTGGTAAAAAGTCATATATGGACTTATATCTACAGCAATAATCAAGGTCAGTCCACATGTCTGAGAGAGTTGGGCACAAATTCATGGGAATAGGAAGCACTATTCTCCACATGCATGGCTGGCATGCTACACTGCACTTATATCTGGAAAATATTTGCTGACATGTTATCACCAAAATGGTAGAAATACAGTGAAGTGGTAGCAGAAATCACTGTCAACTGCAAATAGATGACCATTTTCCAGTCTGCTTTTAGAAAGAAATACATGATGCATGACTTTGTTAAATGATAACTAGTGATACCTGGAAGTGGTAAATAAATAATAAATAAACACTGTAAGTGCTGTAAGGAGTGGCAGAATGAAATTAAGAAATTGCAAATTCAAGCTGAGCGTAAATGGAAAACTTCACAGTATTATTCCATAGTTTGACTCATCTCAGTCTGCTGAACAAATAGAAGATTCACAGATCAAAGAGTCCTAAACAGGAAATAAAGCATGCATCTTGAAGACTGGGACTGTCAAAGAACAACATGTTAAAGACCTCATTTTGTCCAGACTTAATTTTAGAAACCAGGTTCTTTTTCCTAGACAGTAGAACATATAATTAAATAAAAAAAAAAAAAGAAAAAGAAAAAGAAAAGAACTTCAATAGTAATTTGCTATAACTGATTTTATGGGTAATGCATTCCTAGTAGGAGTTTAGAACGACTTTCTGTGAAGATTTGTAGACAAGATTTTTATGCACTGTTTACATTTTCTGGGAGCTTTAGAGAAAACAGTCTGAAATAAGCTGCAGCTAACATGCTACAGGAAATGAAAGAAGAGAACCAGACTTCTCAAGAAAGATTTACATTTATATAATGGCAGGGGCAATGTTTTGGCTTAGAAAAAGGAATGCAATTGTTCTAAATATACAGAAACTCTGTTGACTAGTGTTTCTCCTTAGTGGATCATGAACTACTCCAGTGCTGTAAACTGCATCAAAATGCTTTTTAAGAGAGCTCTTCCACCATTGTATGATAATTTGTTTACAGATCAAAACTTCTTGCATCAGTGATTCTTCTCTGCAAGGCAATCAGAGACACTAAACCAGCACAACCCTCATCTATGCCCGACGTGTTGGTGTGAAACCCACCAAGGCATTTTCCATGGTTTCCATAGGGAAAGCATTCAGACAGTCTGTTGGTAAGCAGTAATATGTTCCTCAAAGTATAGCATAATCTTTTATGAAAGATGTCCACAGCACATTGCTAGAAGAACCTGCAGCTTCTCACCACTTTGCACAATTTTCTTTCGTGGGAATCAGGTGCCTTTGAAATTAAAGTTTAGAACCTGAAATTAATTAAAAAGGAATGTGCTTATTACATCTTAAGAACAACCTAGTATTTGAGCACTTCTGTAGAGAATTAATTTATTTGGCTGATGATCTTACTAGTGCCAGAAATAAGACTTTTTCTCTACACTAAACTATGTCTATATTTGGCTAGATCATGGCTCTTTTATTTAAAAATAAACAAGCAAAACCTCTTCCTACAAAAAACTCAGCTTTGCACATGCTCAGTGTGACATCATAATTTCAGACAGATTTTTTTCCCAGTGTGTCAGAAATCCATGGATCATGCATGTAAAATGGTCTATGCTAGATTTCTGGACTGTTACTGGTTTAGTAGTACTTTCCTAGAAATCATGTTGTGAATCACAGATACAAGTCTTGAGAACTGAAAGCGAGGATTTATCTCGCCTTCATTCCCAAAGTTGGTTCAAGATGATGATAGGGCAACTTGATGAGATTCTGTACTGTGACAGAGCAGAGATTAAAGGAAATCATAGGAGACTGTAAAGGTACCCGACTTTATAAATTCATTTTCATGCAATTTTTTTAGATATGTATGGGTTGAAATAAATAAACAAATAAACCTTTCCAAATTAGTTTTAACTTTGGTTTTGGCCCAGTATTACATGCTCAACTTCCACTGAAATCCTTTGAAAGAGTTTGCACTGTACATCTCTTCCTGGGCTTCTTACCAGTATATTTGAGAAGCATCAAGTTTTGCATACATCAGCTATTCAGCTGAGATGAAAATAAACTGCAAAGGGATATAGTATCATAAAACTTTATTTTGAGAAAGAAAGTACAGTTCAGACAAGTTTGTTTACATTGCAGTAAGCCTGAATATTAAAATGCTGCATTTCATTCAGCCAGGATTATTGGAGCAGTTCTGTACAATCTGTGAAGTGTGATATAAGCCTGCAGATTTTGATGTCTCCCTGATATGTAAATGACCTCGTACTCTAAATTACTTCACAGTCACCACTGCTTTTTTTGCTATTTAATTTCAAGTGAATGCTGGGCTTCTTTAAGTTTTTTTTTTTCATTACCTTGACCAGAACTGGTAAAAAGATTGGGCCATACATTTAAAGAAAAACTCTGCTGTTGCATCCTGAATTTTGATTAAAACTTTAAGTCTCTCCCTATGCAATTCTATTAAAAAAAAGTGGGTTTCGCGTTAAATTCAATTAAAACATGCAATAAAATGTCCCCACTTTTGTTGTAACATAGAAATATCAATCTGCAGATATCCAGAAGATTCTGAAGCATTCTACATTTTTTTTCTTCTCTAAAAGAGTAGTTTTGATTGTTAAAAGTGAAAATTAAATAAAAACCAAACTGGAAGTATCTTAAAAATGAAATTGAACAGCCATGATGGGGTGACCTGTGATAAAATATTCTGAAAAGTCAATGAAGAAATCTATATATAGACTTCCTTAAAAGCATTTAAATTCTATTTATCTATATAGACTTTCATTAGGTACAACAATTTTGCAAGTATGCAGTTCCCATAGTTTAAAAAGACCATTCTCTGTCAAAAAACAAAAAAAAAAATCACAATTTTTGCATTTTTTTTCCTTATATAAGTTCTTTTGAGTGACACTTTGCTTTCACATGGTTTTACTAGTTTTTAACATCCTACTTGAATTTGTAACTAGCCTTTAAAGTTATAGTGGACTAAAATAATGTGGATGGAGTAGACAGATAACATCTGTTAACTGGTGACACATAGGTGCTAACAACCTTTGATATTTTTCTTTTTGCTGTTTTAGTTAGGCCATGGGAAAGGCCTCTCTTTGACAGAGCTAAACAACATACAACAGCTGTATTTCAGAGGCATGACAAAGACTGTGATGTGAGGTTTTATTGAGGAGTGCTTCATAGTTAGGGATCCTGTATCTCAATCAAAACTTTTAAAGGTAGAAGTTCCTCTGAGGACATATGCCAAGGGAGCAGTACTGCAGGCCGAAGTCTAGGAATGCCAAAAGTTTCATGGATTTCTATGAGTACCCGTTGTGAGAGCAAGTGCAACTGCAGCAAAGTTGTTCTTAGGCAGGAAGTTTAATTCATGGTATCACAGCTACGCTGGTGAAAAATCATTTACATATTCACATTCTACTGATATTAAAAGTATGGAAGTTGTCTGACTAGGAAGGAAAACTGGAGAATCTTTTTAATTTCTTGAAGCAAATTTATCTTCTAAGTCAATAACTGCATTTATCCAGAGGAGTTATTTTAAAAGCTTTTCAACACCATTTATTACATATAGAATGATCAAAATATTAAAAAAAAAACCCAACCAAAAACACCACCAAACAAACAAAAAATAGCTCTCAAACCCATGGAAAATGAGAATTTTTCCATATCATAGAAACTGCATATTCTGCAATGCAGAGAGTTCCTATCAATAAACCGATAGTTACTCACTGACCAAAACTAGACTTTCAAGAGCAAGGTTGGCTTACTCTTTCCCCAGCAATAGGTAGGTGCCAATAGAGAGTGACTGATGATTATATATTTTTCCTCAAAATTTTACTACTTTAATTAAACTGAAAACATAATATACTTGCAGCAAGGCTTTTGTTACAACACTATATAATGTGTATAGTTCATATTTGGAGATGCATAAGACCTTTTGTTAAAACACAGCCTTATGATTAATGTACACTACACTAACATATGCTGGCTTACAACATTTTATTATCATTATCTTGAACCTGCAGAACTAGCAGAATCTCTTTTGGAAAAAAAGAACCACAAAAAAACCCCCAAACACTAGGATTCAGTGAGTGGTAGAGTGGGGGAGAATGAGGCAGTTCCCCAATATACTCATTTCCAAACATATTCTTGGATTATTTCTTTGCCTTATCCAAAGTAAATCATTTTCTGGGTCAGGCATAATGAGAACTCCCAATAGGTATCTTGTATAATGGAACACTTTATTTTGCTGTAAGGTCTGTTCAGTTTATGAGGAGACTGCTCTGAAAGAACAGTGTTCCTTTTACAGCTTTATACTCTGCCATTCTGTACAATCTATCCTTCCTTCACCGTCTTAGGAGAAAAGGAGGGGATATTTAATTCTCTCCAAGGTATTCCACTGTGTTGGTTGAAACTGTTTAGCATTTTGAATTTTGCTGTAGGATGTTTATGTTAGAAGACGTCGGGAAAATAAGTTGTCTTACATACTGAAATCAGCATTTACAGAAAATACATTATAGCATGATTGATATACCGTCAAGACCACTATCAGAGTGCCTGGGCTGAGGAAAATACCACTGTTTCTCAACTGGATCAATCTTTCTTGTACAGAAATTTCTAAACTAAACTAAACCTGTTTGAAGTAACAAACTTAACTGTAAGTATCTCTCACTGAATATTTTATAGACCTATAAAAAGGCATTCCAACTAACAGTTGCCTATAGATGCAATGAATTTTTTTGTATGACCCCTCTCTCTCACTAGACTTACTGAAATTCCTATAAATAATAATAAATGAATAAATATAAATCTTAATTTTTATTGTAGAAGTATTTTAAAAATGTTTTGTACTTTAAAAAATAAAATAACCAAAATCTCTTGCTCAATTATCCAGTGACTGTAAAATAGCCACTCTCTGCAGAATTCATTTATGTAAGTAACACTGCAGGGGGTGGGGGTGGAAAGAGAGTGATCACGGAAAAAGGTTTAGCCATATTCATTTACAAGTAGCTGAGTAAATACTTTGAAGGACATCTTTATTACTTTGAAGGACATCTTTATCTCTTCATGACAGGCCCCCAGCACTACTCAAGCCTCCCAGGAGAAGAGCTCTGAGCTAATGTGTGGTTGCTATGCCTCCTTTCTGATACAATAAAATAGATGACCATGCCAGAAGATTCAAAAGAAAACCTGTGGTGACAGCAGGTTTTACTTCAGCAGTCCTTGCCTAGCAAGGAACCACATGGAACTACTGCTGTGAAGAAAAATAGGAAAAAGCTCATATTTCGGTCCCAGGAATCGTACAAGACACCCTAGGGAGAAAGACTCAATATTCAGGTTTGCCTCAAGAGGCTTCAAGATTTCAAGCAGCAACAACACCCAATTATGAATCTAATATATGTGTGAGGAGAAGGTGAGTGCATAAGAATTACAAAATCAGAAGGGAAAGGTTACTTGAGAAAGTACTGAAGATAAAAATGGTATCAGTCATGCTAACCATGTAGGAAATTTATATCGTTTGGAAAAATATTGGAGGATTAAACTATGGTATAAAAAGTGATGACTTTTATTTTTTTTTTTGATTTACATTTTATTATAAGTCAAGAAGCATATTTTAGACCTTCACTGAGTATTTGTAATCTTTATTACTGGGGAATTAGCAGGGATTGCTGCTGTAAAGTAACTGAACAGCATTCCAGATGTAACGCAACTAAAAGTTTGGGGACACATGAGGCTAAATTCCCTCAATTAATTTTTGCAAAACTAGTTTTAAGCAGCAGTTCAACATCTCTAAAAATGGGACAACTAGAATCAATTTAGGACAAGCCATGGATAAATGTGAACAAATTTCTGTCAAAAGATGTCCCAATCATGGCCGCTTGACTATCTGTACCAACATCTTTTCTCAAGATCCCACAAAGTGTATTTCAAAGGAAGGAACTCCTAAGGCTTTTAGCTCTTAGAAAGGTTGTAGAGTTGGAAAGGGAAGTTTCCCCAGTTTGATTATTCTCATTCTGCTACTCAGATTATAATAGGCATTGCCTGTGACTAATTCAGAACTTTGTCGCAATATACATTTGTTTCTTCAAAACAAAGTCTGATTTAAGTCACAGTACTTAAAGACTATTGTACTTGAAAGCAACAACAACAAAAAACCATGTTTAAACAACTCCAGAAACAGAAACCACACCAAAATAAGTCTTGTCTTTTCAATGACTAAAGGAGGAAAGCTGAGCATGGTTATGCGCCTCCGAACTCTTTGCTGCACACAACCGCCCCTTATTGCTGACAGGCATTTTCCACTGGTACACAAGAAAGTCAGAAACTCATTAATATCATACGTTACTTTCTCTTCCTTGAATCTTCTGTCTTATGCTTTCAGGATCTTTTATCCCCCTCAGCCCACTCCACAAAAAATACGCATTTCTTTTTTTGGATAGAGTCAGCTAGGTAACTACACTAGCTCATGCCTTATTAGGACCTTCAAGAAGCTGTGCCTGTTTGACTGATTTATTTGCATCACTATTTCCTGGCTTGTTCTTCTAAGAAATACTGTACAGCTTCCCTTACTTAAGTACACATTCCAAAGAATACAGAGTGAAGTGAGGAAACAGTTCCTTGTGTATGTAAAAGGTAATACAGTGGTTTTATTTCTTTTTTAATTTTCCAATAAGGTATGAGAAAAAAATGTCCTAAATAATACTGCCAGCAGAATGATGGTATCAATAGAGTGGTTTGATACATGGTCTGGGATGTGATTCTCAAAAAATTAAATAAGTCTGTTAAGTCTGATCATTAAATATACTTTCTTTAGATATTGCCTGGACAGCATCCCATACATTCTGTAATAAAACAACATATAAGTGAAGGCTTTTGAAACAAGGAGCCGCAATTCTAGTCACTGGTCTAGGAAAATAAAAGCCACCAAAACCCAACATCACAATAGCCACTAAATAAAAGATGAATCATTTCAGAGAAAAAAGAAAAAAACACCCAAACCCAAATAGAAGAACAAAAGCAGCCGTCATTTCAACAAAGCCAACAGGAATCAACTGACTTGAGACCAAAAAATTCTAATGAAACATATATTATCTGAGAAGAAGCGAAATAAGTTTCCAAGAATCATAGTAGTTGTTTAAGGCAAATATTCATTGTACAGGGGAAAAAAAAAGGCAATTCTGCTGAACCATTTTCCAAATGCCCGATCTTGCATTCCTTGCACATCCTAATTCCCTTTAAAGTTATAAATTTAGGCTATGTTCTGGGATTGTATAATATGTCTGAAAAGACAAGTCCAAAATAGTACAAAGCAAAATTATACATAATCCCAGGATTAGGAAAAAAATATCCATAGCTAGACAAAAACCCTAGAAATTCAGAATGAAAACTACAAGGAAAATAGCTAAAAGTGAGGTCCCTTTCTCTAGAACTGGAAAACATTGAGGAGAAGGAAATTCAGAGTAAAGTGGGTAAAACTGTGAAAGTTAAACAGGCTTGTCAAGTAAGAGAAATATTTGAGTTACATTTCCTAAACTACTTTAAAAGGGAGTAAACTAACCAAATGCCATCTGAAATTGGCTGTATGCCCACTGCTTTGGTTGACTTTAGGGTCAGTAAGGCAGAGGACAAATATAAGGTAGCATAGCTGAAAAATCAATACAAATATAGCTAAAACACAGATGGAATTTATTACATACCAGCTGGAAATGCAAAGAAAGAATTCTGTGGATCCATACTAATGCTGTAACTTTGAAAAATATTCTGCAAGTATGAAAGTGCTATACAAAACAAACAACTTTAAGAAGTGGCATTAGACATAGTCATACTACATAAAACAGACTGTTCTACTCTGAAACTCTGGCACAATATTTCTAATCAGTTTAATAATCTTACTTTTCAAATCAGTCAAAACAGACTTGCTAATGAAGATCAATAAACCCTTCACATCATAATGTAATATGTGCATGACAAAATCCAAGAATTGGACAGAAAAAAACTGCACAAAACAACATGGGAAATTCTAAGCTGTTTTGTTAGCCCTTACTTTTCTTCTAATGGATATTCTGGTTAAATATTCAGGTACTGTGCAGTTTTAAAGAATTTCTGGAAAACATCCAAGACATTCATCAATGTCAAGATTTTTATTCTGCAGGGAGTCATGTCAGAATCCACACAAGAAATGTTACCATGAAATATTGCTAGTGAGCCATTCTTCAAGAAAGTTTCCTTATATACCACTGCACAGGACAGTCAGGTTTGTATTATAAACCTTGTACAGGTTTATATTTCAACAACCCCTTTTCTAAGATACTCTGCACCAAGAGTGACATTTAAAAGATTCTTAATCAAGATATATTGAAGCCATCTTCCACACTAAAGCTGCAGTTTCACTGTTAGTTTAAGCTGATATGTTTTGGGCCAATACTGAAAGGGTAGTGATCTGGCTGAAAGAGTAAACTTTTTTTTTTGCTTACTTTTCAACCGTATCAGCTAGTGATGTGGCCGCATGATTGCTGGTGCCTTTGCAGGGGAGAGAAGTCATAAGGTAGGGCTGGGAAATAGAGATTTATGTTTATTTGTGGTAAAGTATGGCCCTTGGTGCAGCATAAGCCAGACAACAAACTACACACTGAAAACAACATGAAGACAGTAGATTCTGCCATGTGTCCCCTTAAGGCATGTGTGATATCTGAGAGTGCAGATGAAGAGAATAAAAAACCCACAAACCTTCATACTTAAAAAGATTGCATAAACAAGGCATAATAGAATATATAAAATACTGGAAAGAAACTATTAAACTCAAAGGATAGCAAGTTGACTGAGAAGTAGGTTACAGGTATTTCACTGAAAGGAACTCCACTACTTGAGAACGCCAACTCATTTCTGAATAAGAGAAATTTATTACCCTTTTTTTTCTCTGTATTGATACAAATTCCATCTGATCCTACTTTGCAAAGTTAAAAAAAGCTGACAGCTTAACTCTAGAGGTTACTAATCATACATTCAATTCACAAATTGAAACTAGAGAGGTAGATAATATTTTTTTGGATGCTTACATGAATGTTGATGTCAGTGAGAATTCAGAAGAACTTGTGGAAGCAACGGAGCACATCAAAATTACAACAGCACACATATAACACTTGGGAGACAGATATTACCCCACGTGCTTGAGTAAACTTTCCTCACTGACAGTGACATTCACCTTGGGAGTGCACTGCTGACTGTACTGTCAGAGAGAAACCTCCCAACATACCAGCTCGCCATTCTACACATCCAGCGTCACCAGCTCTGTTATTCCACAGTCCTGTCGAAAGGTCAGCTGCATAAGGCAACAGGAAGTTTCATCTAGAAAGAGTCACTAGCGAGCACCTGGTGTCTATAATTCATCTTTACTGAATACACTAACAAATTAAAAAACACGATTGTGTTTGAAAGTGTTCATCTCAACTAAAAAAATATTACTCAGTCACAAAACTAAACTCATTTGTGTGCAATTGTCTTTAATCTAAACCTAGTTACCTCAGCTTCAAGTCGCAGCACCAAGAGATCTATGAGGCAGTCTGTCTGGCTAAATTTCCATGAGACAGGTTATGTCTCACTGCAAGGGAAGGGGGGAAGGGAAGCTATCTTGAAAGGCTTTCAAGAGCTTCCCTAAGCCTTTCCAACTACTTGGCAACAAACCCTTCAGGATATACTGAGACTAAACTAAGAAGCTGGGCCAGTTCATAGAGTAAGTCTAACCACAAATAAATTTCAGGGATATTGCTTCATACTTGGTCCAGAACATGGATTGATGTGATGTCGGTCTTGATATTCTGCAGGACGCTGTCAAACACTTGTCTCTTTAGATTCTTCCTTTGGGAGCTTCAGCTCTTAACTTTAATTTGTCTGTCTGATGTCAGCTGATGCTCTCCTACCTTTCTACCTCATGTTGAGGTACACCGTTCGAAAAGGTTTGTTGGCTTTTATTTTTTAAACAATGAAAAAGAACTGAAGGAGATTTAGTAATTATTATATTTTGCTGAAAATGGGCCTGGATTCATAATTTTCAGTCTAAACCTAGGATAGAGAACAAGTTTGGGGAACAAGTAAAAGGGAAGTACATGAAAATAAATCAAATGCTACACAGGTTATGTTAGTTAGACTGCTGTGGCCCCAAAAATGAACAGTCAAAGCACAGAGCAGGAAATCATCATGGCATGTTATGGTTACAACTGCCATTTGTAATAAAAATCTACAGGTTCTGTGTAATGAAGATTGATTCATAAAGGGTTAATAAATCAGAATGCGGAGGTCATTAAAAATTGTGTTATTCCCTTGTTCCCTATTTACCCAGTTTCACCAGTCAGTAGTTTGGTATTGTTTCTTATTAAAAACTTCTACCAGCTTTTATAATCTACTAGATAGTGTGTGAAAGTGAATGATTCTTTGATTCTATTACCGCTTTTCTGAAAAGAGATTGTTCAGATCCTCCCCAAGATCTTCCAACTCCTGCCAACGTAGTTTAATAGCCATGGAAAGCAAACAGCCTTGCTTTCAATCTTTATGCTTTGAAGATATAAGCAGCCACTCACAATACATCAAGATAGGCAGCAGCTTCACTTAGAATGTGTAAATTATGCTAGACTAATTAGAAAGTAAGAACAAATAAGCAAAACCAGTGAAACTGCCTTTCTAGTTGCATAATACATTTTTCACATGATAGAAAGAGAGCTTTAAATCAAGAGGGTATATTCCTAAATCCTGAGTATACTCTTGAAAGACCATACAGCATAACATTTTCCTCAGCATGGAAAATATGGATAACATATTCGTTATTTTCAGCAATATTTTTGGCTTTTGATATGAAGGAGATGTGTAAGCTATGCTAAAGTTATCGGTATTGGTATTTTGGTTTTCAATTCAGAGTTCTAATAGTGGGAACTATAAGCAACCTAGACTAGAAATTAGCAAATGATCAATAGCATTGACTTGCAAGGACATAAAAAGAAAACTAAGAAAACCAGTCTTCTTTGAAGTGGAAATAAAATCTGAGTAAAGGCAAGTCTTTCCATGAGATGAAATCATAATATGGTTCGATGGGGCACCTGGACACTGAAGTGCTCCTGGCTCTGAAGATCAATAATCTGAAATGATCACTATAAGAGTTTCCCCCCTTACTACTAACCACACAGGAGAAGACGTGTGGCCAGACTCCCAATATAGCTTTCTTTGTGCGCATTGAGAAGTGTGAAAAACTTGTACTTCTTCGCAAGCAACATCTTACACAGTGACTAGTAAGCATTTGCTTTATGTCAAATGCTGGAACAGTTTTTGCTGGACAAAGGGCTTGTCACAAAGGAAAAGAATTCCAGCAGTTTGTCAATAGCTGTAATTGCTCTGTGCGCTTGCTAGCTAGACCTGTAGTCTGAAGTTCCACAGTTAATATCAGAGCTAGCCTGATTTTAAGGTCATGAGGTCATAACTTGAACAAACCAGTAAGTTCTTTCATGAGAAGTTGGCTACTAAAATATTAAATGTAGTAAATGACCCATTATTTTGAAAACTTTTAATTCTGGAAGCATTTGAACTTGTTGCTAAAGTTCTAGCAATCAGGTTAAGTCTTAAATGCTGCATGGGTGGTCATGAGTAAAAAGTAAAGAAGTAAAATAGCCTGACAGTCAAGAAACTACAAGCAAGTACGGGCTTCCTGAATTACCTCCCTTAGGGAACTTAAACTAGGAGACAGGGAATTTTGGTATGCTTCACTGTTAAACTGGAGCTCGGAATCATCTAAAGAAAAGATGAACTAATAACTCGCACTGTCTGAAAATCAGTGGGAAGAAGTGCCTTTAGAGCCTCTTTCTAGTTTATAGTAAGTGGCCACAATCTTCCCTAGCATGTTTTTTTTTCCTTACTAGAGTAAAACAAAAAGTTTCATTCAGATTCTTCTCTAAAAGGCAATGCATGATTATTTCTCATTCTGTTTCCAAGCAGACTGATAAATATATGCAAACAAACACATGCCCACAGGGGGAAGAGTCTGGTTCAGCAAGTTAGTATAATTCATTCTGAAATGCTCGATTGCTCTGTCTGGAGAACCCCGTGTTTCTAATCTGCCCAGAAAAATCCTTTTTTACATTGTCATTTCAGCAAAAGAAAGTCATTCTAGAAACATATTTATAATTCTACTTTTTTTTGCTTTGTGTAAACAAACAGTTTTAGAGTCATATCTTTAAGATGAGAAAAACTAGCTGCAGTATCCAGTTTGTATCAGTGCACATGGGTCCATATACTGCAGCCACCTACAAATATCCAAATAAAGATACTCTAAAACCATTTTTATGAATGTTTAGACTCAGTGCTAATATAAACACTGCATGCAATTATGCATATATATATTTTTTTAATTTGGTACTTTGTTTTCAAAAACAGAGGTATGATCAGAAAAACACGGATACAGACCCATTTGCAACTCTAGCCTCAAAAGCTCAGAATATTGCATACTGGTGCCTGACATTAAAACCAAAAAATCCCTTGGTGAAGGAGTTTTGAAAGAACAAAAAAAAGATCCAAACTTTGGCACATGCACCAGGCTTTAGATCAAGAGCTGGCATCACTGTGTCCTTATTTTATCTCATCTAGTTTACTTTTTTCCAATTCTGAGAAAACCACTCTACTACAAATATAAGTTGTAGAAAAAGAACTGTAACAGTAGGAGTAAATTATAAATATAAATACAAATTATCAACTTGTGGGGAAGGTAACATTTGACATATTTTTTGACTACTTAACTCTTTTACCTCAGTTTGTACTGTTAGATGTAATTTTTGGCCTTACAGTCTGATGCCTTATAATCAGATAATTTTGTGAAGTGTCTGTATGGCTCCAAAAATCATCATAATACTATATAAATTATTATGATGGTTATAGAAGATAATGTTTTTCATTACATTGTAAAGAGGTTTCTGTGTCTCAGAAACACACAATTGGTCTTCACACAACCTGACGGAAATGAATATGTGGCTGAGGACAAAGAACAGGAACTTTAAATAAATGGAAGAGAAACATTTTCCATCAGTAATTTTAGGAATTTGAGTTTTCCCCTCTTCAGTCACTTCATTGTCCCTCTAGGCATCATTGCTACAGTTTCCCACCTCTCTGCTAATACAATTGTTTGTGCAATTTAACCGTCATGTAACATGAATAATATTTCTATTAAATGACAATGATTTATTTCTGCCACCTCAGAGAGACAAAATTTATTTTTATTCTTCTCTCCTAAATCAGTTACTAGTTGACCTATGAAGCAAAATTCACAGTAAATTACAGAAATTTTGAAATCAATAACTGGCATTAAAACTACATGATGAAACATTCCCAGTAGCACTATTACTGTACAACAGAAGGAAAGATAAGCTTACCCTGAAGAGGACCTGCATTTGCTAATTTTCATAGTTAGGGGGCTTGTCTGCCTTTGAGTAAGCAGTGGAAAAATGGAAGGAATGTGGGGGGAGGCTACTGTGTTTGAAGAGACAAGAATTGAGGAAAGTGGGACAGGACAGGGGATGGGCAGGAAAAGGAACACAGGACAACAAAATAAGTGGAAAGAAACAGTGGTATTACACTACTCTGTCCTTACGGAAGTTTCTACAACTCTCCATCTTTCCAAATGAGCAAGCATTCCCTCATACTTTTCTGAAGGTGAAACTCACTAATAGAGTATAAATCAATTGCAGGTGTTTCTTTGGAGTCTGATTTTCTAGGATACTCCTTGCAGCAGCTTTGTCTTTTCAGTTACTAAACCTCAAGAGACTGCAAATCCACAATGAGAAATAAATCCTAGTAACATAAGGAGAAGATGAACTCATGGATAAAGATCCTGGACCAAAAGTCCTTACTGTTAATCTAAAACCCATTTATACTGCACTGTTGTGAGATAAAAAACAAAAACAACAAAACAGAAAAACCCAAAAGCAACAACTATGTTTCTTCCAGTAGAGTTATTGAGCAGGAGACCATCATTACTGGAAGACGAGTTTTGAAGCCACAGCTTCACACAGAGATGTTTAAAGTTCTCATTATTGCCATTCAGAACACACCGCTCACTGACCCCACCCTAGTGTCAACACAAGCATTTATGCAGCCATCTGCTGTATTTACTGCTTTTCACCTGGCATGGCATTCTAGGCAGATTCTTTGTCTGCTCCAAGGGAAGAAGCTCCATGGAGTTAGGCTGGCTGAAGGGAAGCCAGAACAGGGTGATGGCAGCTTTAACTTATTCTTGTTGAAAGTGGATACATGAGACTACAGCCTAAACTAATCCTCGTGTCTTTCAATACTGGTATGTTGAAAGTAGGCCAAAGCAGGAGAAGCCTCCTGGAGTGTGTATCACTAATATTATCTATTACTCAGAATCCACAAAAAAAAGATATGAAAAAAAAGGCAAGATAAACTACAGAAGACTGGAAATATTTCAGACTCCAGTCCATCTAAGAAAACTAGGTTTGCTACAGCTAGTTTAAAACCATCTTCTTCACTTGCTATTACTATGACTTGCTCTGAAATGATTCTTAGCAGTAAAAATCCTATGAAAGAATAAAGCCATAGTGTACAGTGAAAACATTTTTCAAACGGAATACTTTTCTAAGGTTTCCATGGAGTGTTTGTGGGTCACTGGGTTATTACAACCACCCACAAAAATAGTAACTGAAAGTGTGTAATTAATTGGTCGAGAAATAACTACTGTCTTTCCTCCTTCCCAGAGCATGTTTAAGTGATTTGGAATAACCTTGTTTTGGCAGGCTGTCTCTGACTGAGCTGAACAAACCAGTTTTAAAGAGTCAGCTTTACTCTACCTGAAACGTCTCCTGGCAGTTTGGTAAAACAAGATTGTATCAAATGTAGTTTGCATTTAGAGCAATAGATTTTTTGTTTTGTTTAAGAATACTCACATATAAACGTGACCTTGCAACTATGCACTGCCAAGAAACTCAACTTAATGTAGGTTCACTGCAAAAATGGCTAATACACTATCACAGTTTTACGTTTTCTGCACTGCTTTGGCAGCCTTATTTTGTCAAAAATATTGTTTGTTTATATATATATATATATAAAAAAAAAAGTTGACTCCCATTCCAGCAAGCTTAGATGTTTAAAACCTGACTTCTAACTGACTGTGTGAACTCTGTGTGAAGACTGACCTCTAAATGACCGTGTGAAACCAGCCTCATCAGTAAGACTCACACTCAAGACATACTGAAGATAAACAAATGACAACGCTTAATTGATCAAGTGAAGTGAGCTGTGAAAACCTCTTGCAAAATGTCAAAAGAAGTGTCAGGCTTCTGAGTGATGCTCAAGTTTCCTCCTACATACAAGATGAAACTAACCCATGCAGTTAATCTGGCAACTGACAGCCTCTCAATCTGGAACCAGTGTTTTCCTGTACTAGAGCAAAGGAGGAAAAATATAGTCATTTTTGATAGTTTAATGGAACAAGGCTGGCTGGCTGGTCTCTTGATACATCCTCTATATAGCCAATTTGACACTGTGTCTATTCCAGTGAAGACATAGTGGACTCTTCCAATTTGCTCCTCAAAGACAATGAAGTTGAGAAAGCAGTTGTAGACACAGTTCTTGGCATTCAAAGCCAAGAGAGAAACATCAAATGTAAGTTTGAATCTGTGAAGAACTGGAAGCGTACAACATCCTAATACACTTTAAGTAGCAATATGCTATATTTATTCCATCAGTAAACATGGAACCAGCTTGAGGGATGCATGCTTAGCACCAACTGTCAAATAAGGAAAAACTAATAAAACTCTTCACAAACCAATATGACAGCAAAAGTGTTTTCCAGGTAAATACCACAAAATCAAAAGTGAACTCAAATTTAGCATATCATATGCCTAGTGCAGTGACTATCATACACAGTTTCTAAACTGGCAAGATTGAGGATTCCTCTTGAGTACTGGAAAATACTTTTAAGTAAAGGAATCGTTAAAAAGGATTATCAGAGGAATCCATACACACATACGTGTACACTCCTACCCACTATCATAACCATAGTCCTAATCAAATTACATTTTAGATAATTTTTGCTCATAAAAGAAAGGACCTGATAACCCTATTATTTCAACATTCTAGAAGCTGTGTGTAATATCATTGCTCTGATGACTGCTAAGGAGTATATCTGGATTCTACTCCAATCAGTACAAGACTAAAGTATCTTTTGGGAACTTACAGAAAGATAATTATTATGGTTTGTAAACATTCAGAAGAGATGAAATTATTAGTATCTGAAAAAAACCCTTCTCCTTACTTTCATGTTAATACATATAGCTCATTCAACAGGTCTTATAAAAGTGCAACAAAAAAATATTTATTAGTATCAGACAGGAACAAAATCCATTTGAATTTCTGGCTAAAATATGCTACAATATTATTAGGTTTTTAAATATGTTTCCAAGAATATATGCATAGGGTATTAAGTAGATATTCCAGTAAATCCAAACAAAATCAGAGTCAAATGAAAATGGGGGTTTGAAAGTTTATGATTTTGTTATTTGTAAAGTTTCACATTGATTACTAAGACAAGACTTACAAAAATACTTTTGTCTTCTTGGAATTGTTTTGGCATTTATATCACAGGTATAATACCCAATATTTTATGTTTATAATATTTCTTTCTCATTTTAGAGGGCATATTTCTCTCTCATTCACTTTTCCTGTAGTATAAGTGAATAACATTCCGTCTAATCACAAATTAAAGCTGTAAAATACTAGGGCTGAAAACCAACTGTTTTCTGACAGCTTCTGAGAAGTCCTTTGACCATATCTAGAAATAGATTCTAATTTTTGGAGGATACCAGATGGTATAAAAATCAATAACGAGAACTGGTTATAATGTTTAAAAGTATATGGATTCCCATACAAATAAGAACAAATGGGTATGGAAAACTCACAGAATTTATGCATCTTTTCAACAAGGTCAACAACAAACAGCCAACATCGAGGACTGATGAAGTTACTGTCTGAAAAAAATGTTATTCTGTCCTTAAATAATGCTGTACTGCATTTTCTGTTGGCAAAAAGTTGACACAGTTTCCCAATGTTTTTTCTGAAACATTCCATGGGTGAGTAAACATGAAATATACAAGTGGTATGCAACAATTTGAGTATAAACAGCTATTTCCTATTCTTAATATTTCCTTTAATAAATTACATTTATGTTGTCCAAATCCCCAGTCATTGATTTCACAAGACACTAAAATTGTACTAATACTCATCTATTATTACATAATAACCTCTAGCTGAAAGCTTTACAGAATATCATTATCCACAGCACTGATTCTAAATGTTTCAGTCCAAATATTGTCTGATCAGGTTTGGCAATACAGAGTTTGCTCATTCTTTGTTTGAGTGTAAAATGGGATTTAGATGTGACTTCAGCGGGGGTTCTTACCATGTGCACGCCTTTTTAGAAGAGTTAGATTTTATCTTTCAAAACTCTTCTTTTGCCTTTTTGTTTGTCATAAAGGACATACTATACCAATACTTACTACAAAGAGATAAATATTTTCTAAGTTTTATTTTTTTATACCATTACTGATGCCAGTATTAATTGTATGGTAGTAGTAAAAGAATATTAAGAAACAGTTATCTACCTCACTTTTTACCAGTAAATGTTTTTTCTTAAGCTATAAAATTTCATTACTTGCTGAATGATTATTTTCAATATTTATTCAGAAAAGCTAAAGGACGCTTTGTGAAATTACTATTTGTCCTGGTGACTTGAAAGTTTGCTAGTTTCTTCTGACTTGTTCTTATCTCATTTTGGAAACTATGGCATAATTTATTTAATGGTCTAAATCCATGTCTGTTGTTAGAAGTGTCATTCCAGTGAGCTACAATCTCCTTTTTTCTCTGAAGTTACATAACATTATATTTTTCTTAACTAAGGGTTAACCTTGCCTTGCTTTAGTAAGGCTGGTTCTCTGGAAGAAATCAGGGAGGCTTATTTAGAAAAGCATGCCTGCTCTGTCCCTCTCAGAACTGGCAGAACAAACCTCATCTAAAAAGCCAGCTACATCAAAGCCTGGGAAGCTCATCCACTCATATATTTAGCTTACTTTAAAAACCAAACCAAACCAAACCCAAATCCTTTTCTTTGTCCTTTGGCTACTTTTGATCAACTATATCAAATGTTATGTCCCATAACATTTCTTGCAGATCGTACGGTAAGTTACCAAGCAAAACACCGATGTGTCTGTATTTTCTTTAAGTTTCCACAGTCATATTCAAAAACATATCTTAAATCCAAAATTTCAAACCTTCTGAGTTTCCATTTAACAAATTTATAGAAAGCAGAGAGATACCCCAAACAGAGATGATTGAATTCTGTCTTTCACAATTTTGTGTCAGTAACTTGCTATTATTAACTCACTTTCCATTCTGGCACTAGAATAACACACACAGCAAGGGTATTTAGAGACTCCTTCAATGTCTTCTTTTTAATACTAACAGAGAGTCGGCTGGTATATTTAAAATACCTCTTTGCCAATCAGCACACAGTATTACTGTGTGTTGGATAACTTTTATCTCTGACTCAGGTTAAACTGAAAAGCTTTCCTGAAACTCACAGATTATTTTTTTCTCCTGAAATAATCCTGCCATTTGTATGCTGACAACTTGTTAGAAATCAGAGTGTATGGAGGATAAAATGATTGTCCAAAATGGTCCTACATTTCTTCACTACTGTCTTCTCTCCACACCTTATACCAGAGAGTCTTACGTGAGATGTTAATAGCCCCACTGTAAAAGGATTCACACAAAAACTAGAATCCACTGCCAGACACTGCCTACAACAAATGTGATAGTAAACAACACCTGAATTAGAAAAATGCTTGTTTATAGATGCCATGGGAGATAGACATGCAATATTCTGAGTGAAAGTAAAATCTGGACTATTCATTGTTTTATAGGATTTTACTTGATGAAACACAGAATCATTAGGATTTAAATATTTATCTTAGCCATAAAAATACTGTGGAATAACTTAATTAGCTGACAATAATTCAGCAGCATCCCTAATAAGCTGTTTTATCGGTTTCAACATTTAGCAAGAATGGAGGATTTTTTCTCCCTAATTTTCCTCAGTCTGGGCATATTGTGTGAATACTATTTAGCACTTTCTGATGTAATGAAATTTTAAAGTATGTTTGGAGAATATAAAATTCAAAAAGTCATATCCGTAGTTTTCTTCAATAAAAAACTGAATTCAAAAAAATGAAGCCCTGTGAATTAGTGACAGAAAAAAACAAATTCACTTGTGTCTCTTATCTTTCTGCTCCAAGGGATGAGAATTCACACAGGAAAAGTAAGCTGGACAGAGCAAAAAGTACACACATCAGCATCAGAACTCCAGAGTCCTTCTCAGTGACTTACACATCTGTCAGACCTGCTGTCTTTAATTAAAGTTAGCAATTCTTATTCTCTCATTTACACAAACACATCGAAGTTAAAAATAGAACACAGTACTTGCCTGTATTACAGCGAAACTCAGGCTAGACATCTGTAATTCTGAACATTTATAAGGTTGATGTTTTTTTGCCCCCACCCCACAAGCATTTTGTTTTGAGTCAGGTGTTCTGTGTGTAGAACATACAGAACTTCTGCTGTGGCACATTGTCAGATTCTTCTGTGACTTTGATAAAGCCAGGAGGAGGCTCATTACATGATCCCAATGGCTATGGATGCTGAAAGGATGCTTATGTACACTGAGCATTTTCGTACATTTCCATGGTGTTTGCTGATAACCAGCATCATGTTGATGTGTTTTAATGGAAGCCGAAGGCACACAGCTCTGCCTTCAGGGGCTGACTTGGCAGCTTCAGTCAGACAAGAATTTACGAGATAACGAAGTCTGGAAATATCACTAAAGTCCATTTTAGACTGTGTTGAGAGTTAAGTAAACATGATTAGTAATGGGGCCAAAAGGGTAGTTGTGAATTTTTGTTTCTGAGAGAACACACTGTTTATCCTATATTACTTTAGGGAGGAAGAGTTTAATTCCAAGTGAGTACTATAAAAGTAAACAAAAGTTGAAGTATATCCAAAACTCAAAATTCTAAGAAATTTCAGCAATTGAATAACATCTAAGTCAATATGACAACTATTTCCCCAAGTATTTAAAATACCACAGAAACAACAACAACAAAATAGATAAAATAAAGCATTTCAGAGGAGTTCAAACTGCTGTATAATCTCCAATGGCAATTTTATCCTGTAAGCTGTTATGAAAATTTATGAATTTTAAAGATGTAATTAATGTGCATATTTGGAGCAATCAGCAGTCAGAAAAATAAAATCATACTATTCCAGTAATGTTTCCCATTTAATAGGTTTTGAATATTTAATAATAAAATAAAAAGTTTTTTTCTTAAAAGTGCCACAACAGAAAATGTTGCTAGTGAATTCAGAAAGCTGGAAAACAAAGATACCTCCATCCTTTAAGTAAGACCAGAAGCAAAATACTGCAATAAAGCTGTTTTCACTCAAGACTGGTTGAGCTTTCTCTCTGAGAGTATTAATAGGCCATTTTCTCAAAAAGGAAATGTGCTATCTAATGCCATTCTGCTTTGCCTTTTGCAACTGCTGTTGATGCTTTAATTTATTCAGCTATCAGGGAGAAATACACTGCTACTGAACTACAAAATTGGGTTCTTCGACCAGATCACCACTTGCATACATATTGCTATTCTTGAAATCTGAAAAGATTCTGCAGAGACACAGGATTTGCTTACCCAATTTGTATTTTAGAAGCTGAACTAGAAGGAGGTAGCATTCAAGTACTCTTAATTCAGGTTCTCATTAGGATTCTATAGCCTATAAGCTTAGTAAAGTTTGTTACTTCCCTCATTCTCTTCCAAATGAAAAATAAACAATATCATTGCACTGTATTTGCCAGCACAAATAAAAACCAAATAAATCCTTAGTTTAAGAAATCAGCTACAGGTGGAAATTAAAAGGAAACAGGTACAGATAGGAAAGGTGAAGAAATACCGAAGGACTTTCACAATGTATTTACTGGCAAAGTACTTTATGAAAGTCCATGAGATAAACTCAGATAAATTGCCATAAGATCACTACCTGTTAGTGTCTGGCATGTATATTGCACACATGCAACACTGTAGAAGAGTATTTACTTCCAGGTTCTATGCCAGTCTTTAGCACAAGCAGAATAAGCAGAAAATTATATAATGAGAAAGTATCTTTCTGCCATCAGTGAGAAATTTTAAAAATTACCCCACATTCCACTTGCAGGTTTAGATATGTTTCTAATATTTTTATACTTTATCTAGATATATTTAAAACATAACCAATGTTTCGCATGCTAAACTCACACCTGTCACATTCACAAATTATTATCAGCTTATCATTTGCATGGCAGGTCCTTGGGTGAAACAGCTGGTTTATCTACAAGGGAATATCTCGCTTAGTAATCAATGAAATAGGAACTGTGGATATACTTGGGTGTATGTACATTGAGCTCATTTCCATTTCTGCATGCGGAGGAAGTTCTGCATTTACCAAAATCTTAATCACTGTATGTCAGTTCCAAGAAGGCAGAGAGTTTATAGGTGCTATATGATGTTTTTTTTATATTAGGAAATTGTAACAGATTATAAGCAATTCCAAAGCTGTAAGTACAGATTATTTTTAGACGGTAAACTCATTAACTGTTTTACAGTCATATATTAAAAATATAATATTAAAATATAAAGAAATTATAAACAATTGCACAGAAATCAGAGTTCAGAACAACAAATCAGAACAACAAATCAGAACGTGATTATGGAAGAACACTATAGGTGAAACGTATTGGATTTTTCACTCAAATAGGCAAGAAAATAACTTAATTATTCAAACTCTAAGCATACTGTTAAACACAGTCATTTCTAGAAAACTCTGAATGCAGGGCCTCATAATGTCAGTACCATTAAAGCAAATCAGTATAACCAATTAATATTACAGGAAGAACTTATCCGTTCTCTAGAAACATTTTCCATAGTGTCCATAATGAAACCTCTTTAATAAGAATTTTCACATTAAAAATTTGGACTTCTACCCTGCCTCTTTCACCCAGTGAGAACTTAAGTAATTTGATCTGCATTTTATATATCTGTCAGGATCATCCAAATATTTAATTCCTCCAAGCAGGCAATGAATGCAAATCTACATTATAAACTAAAACTCAGGGGCAAGAAAAGGAATATTTACAGTAACTCTTACATATTTCAAATGGAAAATATGCTATGAATTTTTCCTCTGACTGCTAAGAATCCTTTGAGGCCTTGTGAAAACATGACAATGCAATAAATGCAAAATAGTCCTTATCCCGTATTGGTGAACCTTATGCTAATCGTGCGGTTCATCTGTTAGATTTGTGAAGACTTTCAATTGTGAAGACTTTCCATCAGAATGAACGAAGCAGGAAGAGAGGGAGGGAGAGGGAGAGAGAGAAGAGAGAGAGACAGAGAGAGCACAAGTGTGTATGAGCAAAAGAATGCAGAAGAGCAAGTGAGGGAAAGGGAATGAAAGAAAATCTACTTCAAGTTCCAGTTACTTCTTTTTTTTTTCTTTCACTATTATTTTAACAAAAGTTTTCGAAACTCTTTCCTTTAATTGCACTTTTCAAAGTCTTAAGCTAAAGATTTTTGATGCAGCAAGAAAATCTTTTCCTCTGAATTGTTATTACTATGTCCCATCTCCTTTTTTTCACAGCAAAAATATAACAACAACTGCAACAGGATTTGAGTAAACTACCACTGATACTAAATTAACTTTAATGAAATGAATGACAACTGTGAACATCAAACAGTTTTAACTGAGTAACCTTCTTCATTCAGTTTAAAATACTTCTGTTTTTTTAAATATAGTTTATGTCCTTCAATTATCTTATGGATTTGGAAAAGTCTGTAATATAGGCATAAGACAGAAGTAACAGAAAGTGTTAAATAGGTTTTAATGGCAATAAATACATTGTTCAGCTACCACCATAATTCTCTGGATGTCAAATCAGCATACCTATATGCTTAATATTGATATTTATGAATTGTATAAAATAGGCAAAAATACAGACACTGTCCCATAGAGAACTGGGGAGTAAAGAGCCAACACATCAAAAGTTATTTTGATTGTACTTCAATTTGCAAACAATGGAAGTTCTTTTATTTTCTTTATTGCATTTCGTATTATTGCATTTCATATTACTTCCCAGGTTGTACTCTTATACACAATCTTCAAATTTCTGACATGAAATTGCATTTGCCAGATATTTTAGGGAAAACTCATTCTGTCCAAAACTAACCATTTAATTAAATTCACATGCCACACCAGTTATCTGTCTCTAACTGCAATTAAACAACCAAACAAACAAGCACCCATAGGTATTATAAAATAATCTAATTGAATAGTCCTACCTCTGTTACTTACATGATTTACTACAGAGAGGTGAGAAGGTGAGACAAGGGGATAGTGAGAAAATGAGAAAAATCTTGATTGACAAAATCTTGCACTTAAGTAAAGCATGAAAAAACAGAGTCCATGTATGTTTTTTAAAATGTTTACAGAAACAAACTGTTAGCAGAAACCCTTCAGTGGTCAAAATGGTTAAGGAGAGGGAGGGAGAAGGAAAGGGAGAAGGAGGGATAAAACTAAAAATTTTCGATCCTGTCTTTCAAGCAGATGCAGAAGGACATGAAAAGTGTTTTCAAGCATAAGTCCATACAATACACATGGATTCCAGAATCAAGACAATGGAGACAAGAGAAACACGTTTCAAAGAACACGCAAGAAACTAATAATTTGCCTGTGTAAAGGTATGTGTAGTATGCCACACACTGAGGAGTACAGATAAATACATAGATTTCCAGTTGTACTGAATTGATGCTTTGCATTCTTGAAAATGAAAGATATTTCATACTGTGCAAATTACCCACCATCATGCAGGCCTGCTTTAATGAGTCTGTAATGAGCAATAACAATTAGTCAAAAGAAGCAAAAATGCAGTGCCTTTGAGAGATTATAAGAGTGTTGCCAAAATCTCATCCTGGAAGCAAAATTTTCAGTATTTACTAGCTGTCCAATTCTATCAGCTTCACATATGCTAATTATTTTTCTTACTAAATACACTGAAGAGTTTGCCAAGGATACCTAAGGGCCTGACACAGGGTAACAGGCAGGAATTTTAAACATTCCAAATATCAACCGTGGTAGGTTCTCATGAGTATTTTTTCTTAGACAAACACTAAATATATAGCATGTATTACCAAGCCTAAAAAGGTAAGAAGGTGATTATATTTCTAGTAAACAACTGTTCTACTTGATACAAAGGCCAACCCTTCATTATCCCGTGGAGACATCTTCCATGTTAGTCCTTGAACTGTTATGTGCAAACACCAGAAGCATCCTGGCCTAAGCTTTGGGGTCTTTTCTGCCTTCACTACTACTAGTTTCAAACAAATACCCTACTCAACTTCTCCTCTGTAGCCAAATTCTAGACTTCCAACTTGTTATTCTTTCTAGGACACAAATAAGGCCTCTTAAAGTAGTCCAGCTCCTGCCTCTTAGCATATGCTTTTGTCAGTATTCTAGAAAGTATTGTTTCCTTGACAGACATCTACTCAAGGAACATAGCTCCCTCCACTGGATGAGCGTTTTATGTTCTTACCTCCATAAAATCTCAGTGAGAGCAATAAGGCTTCTTAGGACAAGAGATATTCAACAGCACTAACACAAGGCTGACAGAGAAGGACCTGCAGCACTTGCTCAGTTCTTAGGTCTTCTCTGATATAGTTACCTCTATTGATTCTGTTTATGACAAATAATTAACAAATTAAATCCTGTAACTAAAGTTTCATAGCATGCACATTGAACTAGACAGAAATGAACGCCACTGAGTTCCAACCTCTTGTCACCAGAAAACCCTTCTCAACGTGGAACACAAAATGAAAACAAAAATAATATAAATAAATGGAAAAGATGACAGCAGATATACCTGAGAACAAGGAAGAAAACTTGAAATTACATGCAGGAAAAACTTGGTAGTATAATCACAGTTGGAAGAAGCATGGAAACCATTAGGCAATTGCATCACTTAAATACAAAGCTGATTAAACCTCATGAGCTGGCACCCCATCCAGAAAGTCTCCTTACCCGAGTTCATACTTCTTCAGAGTACTTTCTAAAGCATGGGCATGACCAACTGCAGGTAGATGGGTAGGACTAATTGCAGGTGGTTTCTGTGATAAGTTCCAGCAGTAAATTTGTTAATGAGTAGGCATTGGGAGTCAGAGGGTAGCCAGCAATTGAACTTGTAATCACTTTAACTACCTTTTTGGCTATATATTATACAAAAAACCATGCAGTAAATTAGCTATTCAGAAATTATCCTTGTTAAGTAAATACTCAAAATACCTTCTTTTTTTTTATTATTTCTTGAAGAAAAGAATAATAAAACACTTATTACTCAGTCCTCATATTTTTGCAGATTTCAAGCCAAAGTCATGTAGCTTTGAAATCCTATTCAAACATAATAACTGTTTACCCCAACTACCATTCACATAATTATGCTTATGCCTATTATGGAGGCCTGCAGTGTCCATAGTACTTGAAAGTTCATATTATCAAAAGGAACTTCATAACTTTATATGTATCTATTCAGACTTTACAAAGCAGTTTTTCCAAAGAAAATGTGTATTGACAGAAGTAGCTTTAGCCAGCACATCTCTCAGTCTTGTAAAATCATACTCGTGAATCTTTTATTTCAATTTCTTGATTAATTTTTTTATTCAGCAGATAAGATCATAAAAAGTACTGTCAAAACCTGTACAAAAGGGACAAGTAGACTTTCTAAAAGAAAAATTGTATTTTTTGATATTAGTCAATTTCCATGCCATATCTCAGTTGAGGAAGGATTTCCAGTCTCTCATTTTGGATTAGAACACTAAGTGCTGTATGCAGAAGGTTTTTTAAATTTCTCAACAGACCTGAGTGCCAAAGAAAGTGGCAGTGCAATCTTCTGTCCTGTTAGTTAAAAGTTCTTAACCTGAATCAGATGGGACCTTTCTCTAGGACGTCACTTAGAAGGCAAAGATGGCAGATACACTGTTATTGGAACTTTAAAATTTAGTGCTCCTCTTTTCCTCTTTCCTGCAAACCAAACACAAAACTATGAACACCATCAGTCTCAGTTTTGCAGCATCATCTTCTATTTGCTACAGCTAAAGTGAGCAATCCTGGCAAATGGATTTTTCTGCATTGAGACAAAGTAAACAAGGGTAGTTTAAAACAAAAACTATATCCCTTCTCACGTGCTTTCCTCCTTCTAACCAGCAAAATATGATATTTTTACAGTTTCAAAATCATGTGTAGATTGGATATTTATGTGGTCAGGGATGAAACAATACCAAGGCAAATGTAGTTGCATGCCATATTCAAAGCCATGTAAATATGGAGCGAGGACAAATGATGATGAAACTGCAAGAATTAGCATGCAGGGAAGCATTTAATCAGTTTGTTTGAGGACTCTATCCTGTTATATTAAGAGAATCCTTGAATATTTCTACAGGAACTTCCTGCCCAAAATCACACTGAGAACCTCTCAGAAAATGCTTAGAAGAACTGAACACTTGGATTTGCTTTGCTTGATCATTTTCAAGTATTAAATAAATAGTTATTTAAGGGAGAAGAAAAGAAACAGAAAAAAACAACAGAAATGTTTCAAAAATCGAAATGTTTCATTTCAATAATTTTAGTTCATGATTACCAGAAAACTGCCATAAGCTGTTTACAGATGGATGGTGCAACATTTCCTCTTGTATTTTCTGGTTCAAAGGTATATCATAAACTGTTGGCATAGTGTTCTACTCAAGCTCATTACAGGAAAAAAAACCCTGCCTTGAATGCATGATCCACCCCCCAACTTTGCTATCTTTTTCTTAGAAAATTGCCTACTTTTGGTACCTTGAGGAACTGGAGGTAACAGTTGGTAACAAAGATATGAGAGAGGCAACAGAGCTATGAAGCAAGAGCCAGGCAGAGAAGAAAGGAACAGCACTTAAAAGCTTAAAGAATGTCTTTAACTAAAAACTTAAAATGCACAGACTCAAACAAGTGGCTGAACCTTTTATTTTAAAACAAAAATCTGAAAAAACACAGAAGTCCTGTGTGCGTATCATGATGGTGGCACACACAGCACACATTTTATGACTGTTTCAAGGATATTTGACTTTTCCTGTTAAAATACTGATTAGTTTTTTATGTAGACGGGATGTACAGTTAGGTGTCTCCGCTTACTAAAGGTCAGAAAACATCAGTGCCAAAAGGAGAAAAAGCCTAAAAAATAAATATATCACCTTTAACCTCTCTTATTGTTAATATCTATTGTTACAAAGAGATTCAAACTTCTATTGCTGCAGATTTTAAAAGGTTTAAAGTTCATTTGGGATTACCCTTTGATACTGTGTTAACAAAGACAACGGTAAAGAGGAAATTTCTCAGCAATAACTGCCACTGGTTTTGGATTGTGCTACTCCTTGGTCTGAAATAAGCAATTCCAGGTCACTGAAAGCAGAATAAGCATAGAAAATAATCAATTATTTTTATTTACAATTTCAAAATAGTATCTGTTCTTAGGTTTTTATTTAAGTCACCTTAGGAACTGGAAAAAAGTTACATACTGCTGCCTGAGCAAGCTGCCTTCTAACAGCACACTGACCAGTACATAATTTCAATATTCAAGGTATTTGTGGCTGTACTGAGGAATATGAAAAAAAATGACATATTTTCACGTGACTTTAAGTGTCTAAATGAGGAATGATGGAAGTCGCTAGGATTACAACTGTCTCATAAAACTGAATTTAGGATAATATAAACAAATAATTTGCAGAATCAGATCTAGCAGAATTTTGAGGGGGAACTGAAATAGTTCTATATCTCTTCAAGTTCATTTGAGCTGCTAAACTTGACACACTCAGTTATGGAATTTTCACTAAAGCATTATGTGTTTATACTTATGTTTTTTAACATACGAAGTACAGACAATCTAGTTTTCTCACTAAAATTGGGTCTTTTTCTCAATAAGAAAAATGGTGTTAAATTGTTTGCAGTTCTCTAGGAAAGAACCATAGATTTACAAGTGTCCTTTTAGTCACAAGGATATAAAGATAGAACAACTTAAAGATTTGTAGGAAGATTTAGGATTTATCATCATTATAACTTGAACAAAAGAGAACAATATTTTTTATTCTAGTCTTCTGACTTGGTCTCCTTGTATACTTTTTTTAACAAGTGGCTGTCTCTACAGATGCATTTTTCATCTCTCCTGTATGTAATTGTCACTCTAATATACCACAAAACATTCAGAAACTTTGTTACACTGATCTATACTTTTTTTGGTAAAAGCAAAATCACACCCTCCTCATTCTTTAAAACAGAGATAATAGAGCATGATAAATAAATGTGACTTTCAACCCTTATTTAACAACACTTCCTGTTTCCTCTCTTCCATCTTCCAGTGCTCTGAGAGTTTTTTACAGCGATCAAAGATCACTAAGGAAGTCAACAAATATCTTGTTTTAAACCAACCTAATATACAGCATTCAGTCCAGAGGTGTGCCATGAGGAATTATAACACTTTTTATTCCTTGTCAGGATTTGCAACTTTTGCTTACAAAAACAGTCTGAGAAAATGCAGAAAAACTTCTATTTTTTAGTATATTCTCACATAGTTTCCTCCCTTTTCATATATTATTTGTTATCAGTAAATTATAAACCCTAGTCCAAGTGCCTGTTGATCACTGAAATGGCAATGCTTCACAAAAATTTATCCTTAGTTTAACTCCAATCCTATTAAAAAAACATTTGTATAAAATGAGAGAAACAAAAGCATTAAAAATGAACCATTCATATATTAATTGTGAAAACAATTGCAGAAAATACTCAGGACTTGTACTATTATCAACTTTATGTGCAGTTATTCTGCTTTATATTTTGACAAATTTAGTTAGCATTAGTTATTTCTACTACACTAGAAAACATGTGTAGATCAAAGTTTTATTGTGGATTGATTTTGTCAGCAAGATAAGGATCCAAAGGTCCTTACCAATCTTGAAGGAACACAGCAGATGAAACAAAAGAAATGGACCTGGATGGACCTTTGCTCATGAATGCTAAGTTACATGTTTATTGTGATCACTAACTCGCAGACAAAATAAGGTTGTCACAATTTGCTTACACAGATGAAGATTGTCTTGTTCATTTCCAAGTAAAATTACAATTTAAAAAAATTTACAAATTTGAATTTTGCTCAGCCTTATGGAATATGGGAACCTCAATGATACATTATGCTTTTTTTCTATCATAAACTATTACAAGGGATCCTAAACAATGCCTTATTCTCTATAAGAGTATATATTTGTAATGTGATTTTTCAGACTCCATCATTTTTTGATTCAAATTCTTGTTTGCATAAGTTTACATTTTTGTAAGAGCTATGGTTTATTTTTACCTTTGCATTTCTGTAATAACAAAGCTTTCAATATCCACATTTTTTTGCTGTAGCAAATAAATCTAGAGTATATACTGTACATATGTCTGATTGACTGTTCTAATTCAAAATTAATTTTATCTGCTTTTAAGTTAACCTTGGGAGAAGTATGGAAAACTCACTAGGACATAGTTCATTGTTGAATCACATGTAAGTGGTGGGGACTTTTTTCCCCTTGGTTGGGAAAGTCTGTAACTTTTTGTTTCATACAAATAGCGGCAGCAGACCTCTGTTTTGTGCATCATTCAAACTATGAAAGAAAGGTTTTCTCTTCAGTTTTTTATCAAAAATGCAATAACTTTGAACAAAAACTTAAATAATTCAGTTGATTAACATTCAAGCTCAGTATTACTAAGCTCATTTCTGTGCTCAGTCCTTCAAAATTTAAACTGTTACAACAAATCATATTCATATATACATTGCTAGAACTGGATGGAAAACAGTTTTCCTACATGACATGTCTTCTCACCATTTCCAGAGTGTTGCTGCTCTGCATAAGAACAAATGTGAAGTGTTCAAAGCTCCCAGTGCAAGTGTCTGTTCTCTGGGCTTCAGGAACCTGGGCAGATTGAGGACTTGCACCTGACTTTTGTATATTCCAAGGCATTAATCACTGAACTGTTGCCTATTCTCACATGTTCTTTTTCTATCCAGTGCTTCCCAGTATAGTCTAAACATTGTCTTACTGCTTGCAGATATCAAACACAATTATTAAGGAAATAATAATTTCTTGCAGTATCTTTAAAACACAAGGCCTGTTAGGACATAGGAACTTACAAGTAAGCTCAAAAGGCTAGCAGAAAGATCAAGTTAATAATAATTTCAGTAGTGAGTGAAAATAGTAAAATAAAAATTTTAATAAAGAGCATAAGAGACATTCTAGAAGTGACTGAACTAACATCTTTGCAAAAACGTCTGTGGCATTGATTACAAAACACAAGAAACCATGAAAGAAAACTCATCTGCTGAGGAATGGAGACTGAAGTGACAAATGAATCAGCTCAAGAAATAGTGTCACTTCACAACCAGAATGAACACAAGTGCTTTTAGTTGAGGAAGTTCTATCATCTCACACAGCAGTGACTTTGATGTCTATCAACCAGATTAACTCCTTATCTTTAGGAAATAACTTTATTTATAATCTCACCTTTTCTTTACTGATGTTACATATGAACTGCTTGATAATCCTTTAATTATGCTCATGGTTAATTTCTTCTGTATATTGTTATAAACCCAAAAACTTTTGAATACATTATAACCCCCCAAAAAAATTTCAGAACAAAAGGGAAACAATATAGCCATGTGTGTAAAAGAAAATACCGATGATCAACAGATTCATAGAAGGTGAGAGATTATAACTTACTGGTTTTCACTTTTAAAAGATATTCTTTTTACAAAATCATTACCAGTCTTTATTTTCACTGCAAGAAAGCATTGTCAAAGAGAACTGTGTGAGATGGAATTCAAGAATTCCGACAATTCACCTTCACAGCATGTGTGACGCACACCCATTCAGAATACTACCTGTCACAATAATACAATGAATAAAATGTTGATCATTCTACAGGTGTAGGTATTACTGTCCTAGTTTTAAAGCTGTCAAACACGGCACTTCCTGCTGGCTCCTTTTGAGTTTATTTTAGTGAATTAACTACAGAAAGAAGGCTATCACTATCTGCAGTTGATCTCTGCATCTGCAAGAGAGAAGCATGGAAAAGAGTAACTCCCGTTAAGCTTACACTCTTCTGGAATAACTCTCCAACACAAAGAGGGTAAAGCAGGAGACATCTGAAGAGAAGCTCTCTGCTCAGGAAACTCTGGCACTACACTGTAGTTACACTGAGTCTATAACCTTAAAATGATGGCTTGTTACAAAGCCATCAAACATCACACAGGTACATCCAGTAACCATAAGAACAACATCTTCTTTTCTGTTACTGCTTTAACAGACACAGGGAAAAACAATAGTAATACTAAGCCACTTGAATGGAAGTTCTTCACTTGAAACCATGAACAGGTAAAATACAGGACAGTGTTGTGTTTTTTTTGCAGACATTCACACTGAGTATTATGAGGGGTTTAAGGCAGCACTTTCACACACAGGCTACACACTGAAATTAATATTAACACTATTTGCCTAATTTTGAGAGACGCAAAGTATATGAAGATAACATACATTAATGAGGATCTTCTGAAAGGTCATCTGTGAATTACACCAATATTGACTGGAAAAGTCCAAGGCACAGTAATAGCTCAACCTCCTCAAATAGGCCACAGCAGCAGAGATTAGAATTGCAGAAATCAGGTGTTTTTTTGGTCTCAGTTCAGAAGTTCTTCCTCTGTTCTCTACAGAAACTCACGCTGCAAACAAGGCAACACAAAATGTGTTGCCTTTTAACCATGTTTAGCATTACTGGGTTCTAAATTTCACTTTAGAAAAATATCTGGCATTGACTGCTTTCCCAGCTAATTCTGCATATAACTTTCCCAGAAACTTATATTATCAAATTAAACTCTTTCAAATATTCTCAGTACCAGAGTCAGAGGATAACTAATAATGGCTTAAGGATTATTAAAGTGTCTGTAACCACAAACTGAACATTTTCTAGGACTTTACAAACACTTTCAAGCCTGAAAACGACTACAGTAACTCTCTCTAGCATATCAGCTCTTGCATTAGACTGAATTGTGGTAAATCATTATTTGTAGGTGTTGGTTACAGCTACATTGCCAAGATGCAAATGTATTTCATACTTCAAGAAGATACTCAGTCTCTCCTTCTTGTTAATCTAAAAATAACAACAATAACAACAACAACAATAATAACAATAAACCATCAAACCAAAACCAGCCCATTATTCCCTTTGCAATTTCCCTTTGCTAAACTCTTTGCAATTACTTTCAGTGTTGGCTGAATAAACTATCTTCAGAGAGTTCACAGCTAAACCTGTTAAATAATTCATGATTTAAGAAAAGCTTGAAAAAAAAGATTCTTTGGGAAATTTAAAATCAATGTCAATCTTTATGAAAAATAAAACTTCTTAATGGTATTCAGAAGCTTCACGTTTTCTACATAGTTAATACTAATGTAAAGGTTTAAATATTTTTAAAAAAGGCTATAATAAATGTGTTTGCTGTTATGTCATTGCTAGTATATGCTGATTCTACCATATCATCTAATACTCTATGGACAGATGCAATTCCATAGATTAGTTCTTTTCAAGAGGGATTATTCTCATGGTTGAGATAACTACTTTACTACTCAGCTAACTTTAATGTTATTAAAATTAAAGTTCACTTTGTTTAGGGATGCTTTTCCAAATGCCAAAAGCTCATTTCAAGTCTCTGCAGTCAGAAGTTTTTTTTTCTCCTCTTGTTGGCACCCTTTCCTTTCATTATGCTATCACTGTGCTTGGGAGCAAATAGTTGGCTGAGGGGAAGGCAAGATTTCAATTTCTGACAGCAGTGTAGAGTTACACTGGTTTTTGCCAAGCAAAACACGTATCTTGACTGCAATCAAGATCAGCCTCTTGTGCATCAAGTGTTGTTAATGGCAAAATATAGGAGGACTCAAGTGCTATTACACTAGGGATTCCAAAGTCATCAATTTGGACATTAGTGACTGAAAGGATTTTCATAAGAGCATCCCTCTCACATCACTCTGTACCAGGTTCACTTCTGTTTATATGTTGACTCTATGTTTAAAAACTTAACAAATTTTGCACACATAACAGTGAACATTATACAATGGCAAGTCTTTTACACCACCTTCTTTATCTCAGGCAACCTCACTTCTGGGAAAGAAAGCTCGGGGGTGAAATTTGCTTTTTACTGCTTTGCTGGAGCTGCTATCTCCTTTCTTCACAAGTGGGTCTTGCAACAGATATGATGGGTACAGGACTACCCAACTTATTCTGTATCACATATCATCTTCAAGTTGCCATTGTCAGCAACCTCCCTCACGCACATGCAACCACCACCATATATATTGCTATTTTATCACTGTCTTTCTGTTCTTTCACTCCTCCTTTTCTTCTACAGTTGTCAGAGACTACTTAGAAATGAAAAAGAGCAACAGAAAGAAAAAGTGATGAGAGTAGAAAGGGAATACCATTGTCTTGCTGCCTCAAACATGTGTTTTTGTGCATTTAAATTTAGCATGAGTGCTAAAAGAAGAGCATTTTTATATCTCCAAGTTACCCTGTGAAAGCATGTAATAGAGCAAATGACCTTACTAAGTTTGAAGACTGTGTTTCATGTTTCCTCTTCAACACATTTTTATAGTTGATAATCCCTTCTGACTATTGACGCAAATGAAATAAAGTAACATTTTAGTTTCTTCATCACATTCCAAAAATTATTGAGAGAGATGGAAAAGAGGAGTCTGCACAATACTAAAATCAAGCTATAAGTTAACGTCCAGCATAAGATTACTCACGCATGTGAGGTATCATAACTAACATAAGGTAAAAATGTTACTGTAACTTTTTTCCACTTATTTCTCTCTCTTTTTCTAGAGCTGAGCCTTTTAAAATTTTTAGTTACAAGAGAGCTATTGTAATCTGGCTGACAGCAGAATGAAATACAGGTTATATATAAACATAACGTAATAAATAATAAAAACATTACACACCTGAATATCCACTGACTACACAAACCCAATAACATTCAGAATAAAAATTGTTAACCAGTATTGAAACAGAAATAACATTCAAAAATCTCTGGCCACTATGATCTTTAGGTACAGTGACTGGGGAAAAAAAGGCACAGAGCAACAGCCACTACCACTATTTCTTTTTTTGTGACTTTAACGTAAACCTCTCTAAAGACTTTGGTACAAATAATGTTCTTCTCTTTGAGGTAGCACTATGCAAAGAACACAATTCTTTCTTGTATTCATCTCTTTGGAACATAAATCACAGCAGCAAGAAGATTGTTCAAAGGACATGCACAGTCATTGTCCATTTGTCTAATTGCTTCAGACAAAAATTTGCTGTCAACAAATATCAAGTTTATAGGAAACAAAAAACCCAAACAAAAATACTCACAGCTTTGGTTTAGCAAGCACAGGTGGTGGCTCCTTCGTGGGTGAAAGCAAGACAGCTGGAGGTGGGATGGATTTATCACCATTTGGCTTGTTGTTAATCATTCCATTTACTCCATGAATAGGATGGATCCCATTTGTTTTTTCCTCAGACAAATTGAGTTGTTGTTGAAGGTCTGTCACACTAGATTTTAACTCAGTGTTGTTTGCTTGGTGGGTCTCTGTATGTTTCTTAGGAGGAAGCTCAAGACAGCTAATTTCAACCGGAGGAAGCGATGGGAAATGATGGAAATCATCATCTCTTATCAGTGATTCATGAGTAGAGCTTTCCAAGTTGGCTAAAAGAAACCAAAAAGAAAGCCTTTTCAACAAGTCACAGACAAAGTACATAGTATGTACATGCTGTATTTTCAGTTTTTTAAAGGTGAAGTATCTTTAGTTTTATGTAGATATTTTTCTGGTCCTCCTATTGATAATTTATGCTGAATTAGATACATGACTGGCTATTCATTTTCTGAGTTTACCCCATGCAAAAGGCACAACTAGGAACCTTATGGATCCCTCTAAATCTATATCAGGAATCCAGCCACTAAATGAGATTGTCAAGTACAGATAGAAACAGCTGAAACAGCACTTCCTCTTCAAGGAGTTTCAGGATCATTTAAGAACAAATAATTTAAAAATGCTAAAGAATGTATGTACACGTGTCAAGTTTGCAATGGCAGCTGGGTTGGTGCATCCCGCAACAATATGTATAGAAACGTATAAAAAACCTAAATGTGCTATGTCACATTTTATTTTACAAAAGACATATGCCACCTTTGGTAGCATAATTTTATCTGCTTTCATTTTGCCTCTGCTGCCATCTAGTCTCAGAACTCAAATGCTTAAAAAAAATGCCACGCTTGTGGCAAATACTTTAAAAATGTAAAAATTTCACATTAATAAAAATATAAAACCAGGAAATGAACCAAAACAAATATTCAGCTTACTTTATAATAATGCTCCAGTGTTGACAAATTCTCCTTATAGCAGTCATTTTCCACAAGGAAAGCAGATTGAAAGCACAAGTAAATTAATTATGTACGATTTATGATTAAAAACTCCTCTTTCCCTTCATCACATACCTGAGCAGACTACTAGTTGTGCACTGCTTGTTACTGAACCATGTTCATTTGTCGCTGTGCATGTGAAAATTCCTGAATCTTCAGGAAAAGTTTCTGCTATTACAAGGGTACATATCTCTTCTGGAAATAAAGAGAAGAATAAAGTGCATCATAAACTATTTAAAACACTATGTAATGTTTTTGCACTGTATGTTAAAAGGACACGAGAAAGTGCTCCATTTACAAAGAAATGCTGGGAGAACTGCAGGAGAGCTTCCAACATAAATGGCTTTAAGGAAAATCACTTTGTGTCTGAAACACGTAAATTAATCAAGCTAAGTTTTTAAAACTGTCTTGAATAGTAATTTTGCAGTCACGAGTCTGTGCAGTAATTTTACACACTTAATATCTTCATTTTTACGCATGATAGTACTAATTAATACAAATCAATGTAGTGGTTTCCATAAAGAATTAATCCTTGCAAGCTCTTTTTGTGTATCTAAATAACACCACCAGTACAAATGTCACACAATTTTTTCTTTCTCCTAATTTTTTTCTGTGTTTAATGAAACTTTTCAGATCAAATCCCAGTCTCAGTAAAACATGAAAGTATTTTATCAACACTTCCAATTAACTGTTCTGTATAGACTAACCAGAATTAAAAACTCCAGATGCATAAATATTCCTCTTACTAAGAGTTTGGGAAAATAATTTCTGTCTCTATCTGCACAGAAGTGAGAATGGATAATGGAAAACACAGTACAAAAAAGCATCCCTAGAAACTCTTCAGAATGCTGCGACACAGACATCTTCTGTACCTGTCTGAAATGTTATTTCTACTTTGATAAGCCGTAGTATAATGCTTTGATTATACCAGGGCCTCTGTCAGAAAAGTTGTGTGAAGGATATTAGGTTGGGTCTCACAGTGATTTTTTCTAAATCAATTCCATCCATTTATAATGGACACAATTATTTAGGCATATTTTTCCCAGTGTCTTCAAAGAAGTCACTTTATTTTATCTCTACTTATAATGGTACTCTAATTTTTAAAAAATTTTACAGTATAGCTAATCTAAATAACTCTACTATTAACACAGCATACCAAGAGAATTTTAAACCTGGACAGTGCTACATTGTGTGTTTCCTTAATTAACTAGGACTTTTTTTGCTTATGCTGATTTTCTAGTCTCAAAACCAAAGCAGGGAAGTTTTACAGCGTTCAGTTTAATTAAAAGCAAAGAAAAAGGCATTTTGTGATTTGAACATTTACACACACAATTCCACGTATCACAAAATCAATTAATATAAGCAAACTATAAAGTGAGGAAAAATATTTTAGAATCTAATAACTTCCACACGAAAATTATTCTGTAGAGGAGGTTCAGTAATGTCAACTTACTTCTTATAGTTCAAATAAGGAAAACATTTTCAAATAGTGCCTTCTTCTTTGTGTGTGTGTGTGTAATGATGAACAACTGTCTCATTCAGGCAGTTTAAAAAAAGTTATGAAATTTTTCCAATTATAAATGACAATATATCAAAAAACTTCCTGTACTGGAAATGGGTTAAAAATGAATGACTGACTAAATATTTGGCACAGAACTGTTTTTCAGAACATGCCTTTTTTTTTTTTTGGCATCGCAGACCAGTCTTTTCTGTGTAGCTACAAGAGGCATGTCTGGTAATACTGCAGCACGTTGGATCTTATCTGGCCCAGATGAAGATTAATGACTCGTGAAAGGTCTTATCAGGAAAGTAATGGGTAACACAAGCAAGTGTTTGAACTACTGAGATCAGCTTTTTTTAGTCTTGGTGTGTCATAAGCAGTTGAAGAAGTATTGTTAACCACACGTGTTTGCTTCTGGACTGAACTGACTCTGGGGATGCAATTTGATGCACCCAACATACTAGTTTCCTGTTCATTTAACAGCAGAATTCTGAAAGCTGGGTACTTCAGGCTGAGAACTGCTCTTTGAATGAGGGCAAAGGTACTATAAAACATAGCAACCAGCAGAATTCCTATTTTCCAAACAGCAGAGCTAATTAATGCATAACACTCTTCCAGTTTTTTAAGTATGTAAAATGATCACATGAGAAGAGCTAATCTTCACTCTTCAGTGATAAAAGAATTCTAATGGATTCTACAATGATCTGCTTTGTTTGAGAGGATACATTTTAAAATTATGTATGGTAAGTTTAAGTTATCTTTGTAAAAAAAAAAATTGAAAGTAAATTAATGATGGAAATCATCAGAGATTAAAATCCAGTCTTTTCAGCCAGATGAGCAAACTGCAACAGATTTGTGATCAACCATAAGAAGACTGTCTAATCTGAAAACATAAAAAACATAAGAACAAATCAAAAGGCAGCTTGGGCAAAAAGCATGTGTGAACAACATATTGCCATCTCCTTTACCAATTTTCCTCCTCCAAACCAAGAATCTAGGACCTTCAGGTCCTTCCTAAAAGGCTTACTACTATGGAAACCATAGAAATAAAATACTAATCTGGCAAAAGAAAAGTTCTTTAAAGATTTCCTTAACACACTCTGGATGTGTAGTGCTCTGACTATTTTTCTAGCTTTACATCCTGAGTTATGTAATTACTTTTCTTTCTGTTACTCTGCTAACTAGAATCTGAAGATTTGAAGTAAATAATGTCTGTTTTACTTCCTGGCAATCATCAGCTGACAAATAATTTCATCACAGAAATGTGTTCCAGAAAGCAGCTCTGAAATGCTGTTCTCAGGGCCTTAAAACATATTTAACACTTGACTAAATGAATACAAAAGCATTTTGTTCACTGAAACATGTAAAATGCTTAGGCATGCAAGTACTTGACTGTTTTGTCAGTTATTTAAAAAGAAAGATTACATTTTACAGAGCAATTCTTTCCCTTTATGGTTCACGAGCCCATTAGGAAGAGTAAACTTTGGTAAGAGAGAAAACTGTTGCATTTTAACAAATTTCATTGCTGGTAATGTGTTTGCTTCAGAATGTTTCTTTTTTATTACATTAAGGTAGAGTAGTTCTTACATTTGGAACGTCAATCCCAAATGTGACCATTAGCTTCCTCTACTGTAACGCACATACAGTTTGGGGAAAATAAGTATGGTCTTTTGTTAGTAGTTGTTCATTACTATGCAATGAACAGAGCTATTTTCATAGATGTAGCTTAAAAGCCGTAAGTTTTCTGATACACAGAGACAGTGGGTAGCCACAGTGGTGGTTTCCTGGTAAAAAGCCAACAAAACACAGCTCTGCCAACTTGTAGACAACTTGTCTCTTATTCTCCCTCATATTCCTCAAGCCCTTAGGTCCAGTTTAATGGCAAAGCAATATGCCCATTAGGTAACTCCTCATCTAGGTATCTGCGCATCTTTTATGTAAAGAAAATAGGGAAATGAAAATAGAGAAGAACTGAACATGCAAGTAACATAATAAATGGTAGTACAGCAGATCTGTAGATGCCTTAACTTGCAGTAACATATTGAAAAAATGTATTCAGTGTACCTGTTTCTGATGATCACTACTGCATACACCTTTACCCAGTTAGGCAGCAGTTCTGGTTTATTTGGTAGGCTTTATATCACTCAAGGAATGAAGAATAAAGTTTTTAGAAGATGCACAAAACTGACTATGTTTGAGGATATCTTAAACAGCACTTAGCAAACACTGAGAAGAAAATGGAGCAACAGCAAATGTGACTGCAAGCAATAAAATGCTGTTTTAGGGTATAGAGCCTAGGTTACAATATTTGTAATCAATAACCAAGATGTCAGATATCTAGCCACTTCGGCTACAATAAATAGGAATACTGTTATGGCAACACAGACTTTAGCCCCTAAAGCAGTGTTCAGGTTTGAGGAGAATTTGTCATTTATCAGTGTCAAGGAAAAGTTTATTGTTAAAGCTTACACTAAGACAGTTATGATGCTGCAGGTGCCTAAGCCAGCTAGTCAGGTGTATACATAAAAGTTGAAATCAAAGTATTCAGCAATATAACTGTGATGATTAATGTATTCCAATAAGCTTTAAGTTTATTTATTTTACAACTGGAGAGGGATAACAATTTACTTTTTTAAATCACATAGTACAGAAAGATCAGATATTTGCTTTGAATTTGGAAGCATTAACAAGCAAGGACAGTCATAGCAGCCAGACTTAAGATGAGGTCACTGACAGGACTAGAATCTAGAGGTATCTTAGGAGTCCAGAGTACAATTGAAAATGTATTTGACAAGCAATAGCATGTAAGTTGATCAAAAACCACCTCTAGTGAAGGAGAATTTTAGCCTATTTTCAGTTTTTCTCTTCATTTGGCATCTTGAGATATGGCTCATTGGAGATTGTTCTCTCCAAGCCCTTTGCTGCTCAGCAGGGAAAGAAGGAGACAGACTCCTAGTCATAATTTTTTTGTTTTCACTAAAAAATGCAAAAATGCAAAAGCACGCTATCCTAACAAAGTTGCCATTTTTGTCAGCTACCAGAAAGATTATTTTCTTTTGTGAACATACACAGTATTCTGCTTAAGGAAAAAAAAGCATGTATATGTGGCAATCCCCTGGCAATTTAAGAAAAATTACTTCATATAGTTTTCTTTTTACATGCCATTAGACAATCGTTCTAATGTAATTCAATATGGTTTGTGGCTGGCTCCAGACAGCTGAGTAATGGTCAAAATATCAACAGCTGGCAAGTGATTCCATGGGATTTTTCATTCTCAGGCAGCCTGTTCTTTGAAGGATTCAATCAGTATAAAGTCAAAATGTCCAAGAAAGAAGTACAGAGCAGGTACTTTGACAAACTGTGATGTTGGCTTTGAGTAATCTGACTAGCTATTAATTCATAAAGGAGTCTGGAGAGGTTTGTGATGCAAACTGATTTCTGTCTAGACAGAAAAAGGAGTGCAAAACACATTAGAGTAGATAGAATGTACCAAAAAAAAAAAGATAGCCAAAAAAACCCTGCTTGCTTCTTAATTTCTTACCTGTATGAGTTCATGGAACATTTTTCTTTTAAATCATTAGTACTGACCTATCAAAGGATAACTGATGTTATTGAGTGCTATAAAGTGTTTATCAGTGGTTGGACAACCCACAATTAAAGTCACACTACAAGTTGTCACAATTTATGTAAAATTTTGTGGATGCTGTACATGGATGTGTTGGAAAAATTTTTAGAAAAGTGTCTGTCTTCCAAAATTTTGAATACTTATCTAGCATACACGTTTCCCTAACAATCTTGCACATGTATTCACCATCTGCAGTTGTGTGTTTGCTTATGAACAATTTCCTCTGCATGCATTGTTTAGTCTGGCTTCTGAGAGTATGAGTTACATCACAAACCAGTGCTGTACCTATTACGTTTCTGATACTCACATCCAGCTTCCTGTTCTAGAAATTTTAAGATTCTTCATGACATCCTAAAAACCAGTGTTACTTCTTACCAGTATTTACTACTAATATACAAAACATTGCTGATTACTTATGCCAAAAGGAAATATTTACATTTTGCCCAAGCTTTATTTACATTCCCTTTGCATTGCACAGTGTCAATTCCTACACAAATAAGCTGATTAAGTGTGCTGTCACTAATTTTGGTAGTTAAAAAGATACTGCACCTTATTCCATAGGGCTTAGTAGATAAGTGCATAAATCTTAAGGGATAGTACTTAGCTCAATGCATCCAGGGAGAACAAAATATCAAACTGAAACTCTTTCATACATTTTGGGTAGCAGGAAGGTGCTCATAGATATATATTGAAACATAATTACAAGCATGAAAAAAATAAAAAAATCCAACAACAAACCAGTCAGACTGCTGTCAGGCATTCACTACTGTTATGTCCATTAAACTGCAACAATACAGATACCAAAATAGTGTTTTGAGGTGACTTCCTATTCTGGCGTTGACACCTACTTTGAAAAGGGTATGAGATACTTTGATATTAAATAACTTTTCCGTACTTGGGAAAACTCAAGAAATGTACTTTTCATGTAAGAATCCATTCCCTAGTACTCTCTAAAAGGCTTCAGGTATCTTCTCCCAGGGTCTGCAAGCTAACCAGAAGTGGGAAGGAGAATATTCAGCACTATGAACTTCATAGTGCAGGTATGTGAGAGGGCTGGCAAAGCAATGATGTTCTGGGATTCAGAATCTCACCTTCTATTTCCTGTTGCAGGAAGCAGTTATGAAAGGAAGTTGATAGTTTTGTGAACTAACATGAATATTCTCACTTCTTCCACAGCAGTATCTGTCATATAGGCTATGCAAACCTTGCAACCAACAATACGAAAATTACTTAGTTGCCCATGAAAAAAAAAATCATCTAGTAGGAAGCATAATATATGGTTTCCTTTGTACTCAACTATTCACACAAAGGAATTTGAACCTTTTGTTTCTGGAAAAAAAAGTGCTTCTCCTTTCTACTAGATAACACTGCATTCCTACTCTAAAATATTTAGTTCACCTAGCATTATACAACTTATATCGACCAAACAGGGTGAAGAGGTAAAAAAAATTACCAAAACTAAGCAAACATATTCATAATTGTGAGTTTTGACAGAACAGTCTTAAATTGGATATTCAAAAGAAAAACCCTAAGATATGCTAGTAAATTTATACTTCTTAGAAATTTTTGTTTAAATTTTCAGTCCTTTCAAATGCTATCTATCATGTTAAAGGATGAAGTGAATGCAGTTCAAGTGATTTTGTAGAAAAGAAACTCCTAGTAAGAGTGAGCTAGATATACTGGTGTTTTCCAACACTCTTCTTTCCTTCACATGGCTCACATTTCAAGCCTCCATAAATCAAGTCATTCAGTCACATGAACTCAGGGCATCAGGTATTACTTGAGGTGATGATGTTGCACGTCCTGACTAACAGTATTAACAGTTAGGACAGAACATGCGTGTGTGTAATGTATATGTATTAATGGACATGAAGTAAAACAGGTATATTACAATTTTGTGAAGAAGTAAGAAAATGAGTAAATAACTGACAAAGAAAATAAATTTTTCCCCTCTTTCCCTCATCTTGTCTCCATGAAAACTAAAGGAAAGCTGCATTTTCCTAGATTTAACCCTTCACTGCTTTTTCCTAGTCTATATACTCATACTCACAGTGCTACTCCATAAATATCATTCAGCTGCTAAGTCTGTCTTGCCTGCCAATACGACTCTTTAGAGTTTAAAACATCTCTCCATTTCTAAAGTCTTTCAATTCAGAGACACTCTTTGGAAATACCCAGATCCTAGACAGAAAACTTTTCTGTTTTTTCAACTTCATAGTTAAAACTCTCTCCAATATCAAGAGTATTCAAGCACAACTGGCCACCCTCTTAAAGCAAGGTTCAGATCGTATCACTCTCTTCTCTTCTACAAGTTGTTTGACTTAGAAACATTGAAGGGAAAACATTGTCAGTCTTTTAGCATTCACCTACTATTCAGAAATTACTACAGCACATAATGATGTATAATGGGAAAATGAAGCAGAGAACACCCCTATCTGGAAATATAATTTTTACTTGCTGAAATCTAAGACTTTTATCATTTGAAGAGGCTAGAAAAATTCAATGTTGATGTTTCTTTTTTTTTATAGTATCAGATTTTACTTGCATTTAAGACACTTCATATCTGTAATGAAATTCTTGTGAGTATAACTTTGGTAATGGAATTTTGTGGGACTTGTTCTTTTTCCTCAGTACATGCAAACTGCTTGTTTTCTGAGAAAGAAGTTTGCTTCAAAATTTAAGCTGTGAGACTCTCCTTACTGGTCTAAATGGAATTCACTGTTTAACTAATAAAAGAACTGATGTAAAGGACAGAGTACAGTATGAAAGGTGTGATAAAGTAGCATTGTCTTCAAGGGGGTTTCATTTTACCAGTGTTCAGCGAAAGCACTTTTCTATTTATGGCTTCAGTACAAACTCAAAGAGCTAGTGAATAAAGAGATTGTTTTTTCATATGATTCTTACCAGGTTCAGTTGCAGATCGTGGCTCTGTATATCACATCACAGAGAGGGGAAACAAACAAGAAAAATGATATTAGAGATTACATCAACAAACATCAGTATACTGAACATACTATACTAAAATACTGTAAATAAGTACATAACTGTGCAGACACATTATGAAATCAAGAAGATTTAAATTGTCTGTCTATACAGTAGTTCAATTATTACCTCTAGCCATTAGCACTGAAATGGGAAGAAGAAAGGACTCTATCCAAAACCAAATCCTGAAAGATTAATGATCTTTCTCCACCTTGTAACAAAGGTAGCCACTTCCGATTACTGCCTGTGCTGGTTTTGGCTGAGTTCAGTCATGCCAGATGTGCTAGAACTTCAGTATGAACTGGAGTCAAAGGCAGACAAGTGTTATGCAAAATTGGTATCACTATTGTGTTTTTCTCAATCCCTTTGGCAGCAGAGTGCAGACCAAGTTGCTTACACCTGGAACTGACTGCCCAGGGGTGAAAACAGCCAGAATCCCTTGTTGCTAGCCAGGCTAGGAATAAGGGGAGGAGTTAATTGCAATGTTAAGCCCAGTGCTCTGGTCCAATGGCACCAAGGGTGAAGACTGTAATGAAAATACCTTTAAATTGTTGTAACCTGTGATTTGAGATGAATGGTATAGGAATTATTATACCAGGAACCACATGAACCAACGGAGTAGAAGCCCTCACAAAAAGCAGTGCAAGGGCAGCAGTGACCTGACCTGGGCTGGCTTTGGTGCCCAATAACGCCATGCAAACAACACCTGTCCTGTTCTGAGGGATCACCATAACAGATGGAGCTCAAAGCCATGGACTGAATGAAGCCAGTGTACGTTTTGTGAAATTTTACAGGGGTGATACGCAGTCTATGGGAATGGTATCTGTATATTACATCACAGGATGGGAAGTGGGGTGATGATTAATGAGGATCTATTGGGTATTGTGGGATCTGGCCATGAGGTAAATGGTATGGAAGAAGGAGTGAAGAATGTGCTGGTTTAACTCAGATAGAGTTAATTTTCTTCACAGTAGTTGGCATGGGGCCATATTTTGGATCTGTGCTTAAAACAGCATTGATAATAGAGAAATGTTTTTGTTATAAAGACCTTTTCTGCTACTTGTACCTCCCCAGTAATGAGGAGGGTGGGGATGAACAAGAAGTTTGGAGGGGACACAACCAGGACAAAGACCTGCACTGACGAAAGGTATATTCCATACCATTTGGCATCATGCTCGTCATATAGAACTGGGTGAAGAACGAAGAAGGGGGAACATTAGTAGTTAGGGCATTCGTCTTCCCAAGTAACTGTTACACATGATAGAATCTTTCTTTCCTGATGATGGCTGAACACCTGCCTGCTCTTGGGAAGGGATGAACAGATTGCTTGTTTTGCTTTGCTTGTGCAACTTTTGCTTTCCCCATTAAACTGTCTTTATCTCAACCTCTGCATTTTCTCACTTTTACTTTTCCAACTCACTTCCTCAAGACACCAGCAGAGAGTGAATGAGCACCTGTGTGGTACTCAGTCACTCGCTGAAGTTAGAAAATGACATTGCCTTACTTTTTTGGAGAATTCTGAAGTCTGGAGAATCTTGAATTTCAACACCCTGTCGATACCACTTAACATGAATGGGAGGGAGTCCTCTGACTCTACATTCCAATACCACAACTCGTCCCTCAGTTGCTGTGGAGTTTTGTAGCTCCTGAAATATAACAATCACAATTGAAATGAACTAGGAGCATTTTATCTTATTAAAACCAGTCTTTTATTTTATTGTGTCATTACATTCTTGCAATAAACATTTTCTTTCATTCTGATTAAGTTTAATATATCATCTATATAGTTAAAGGTTATTGACTAGGTTATTTTCAAATGCATTTTTAATAAGACCAAAAGTGGAACAGGTGTAGAATTATGTAACTCCACAAGCAGATCATTGCAGTTTGAACTTTTAATTTGTATTCTTCTTCCAAAAAGTGAAATAAAAATTCTGGAATTAACTACACATTGACTGACTCGATCCTGAGAGAGTAGCTGTGCTGCTTTCAGGTCCCATTCTAGGCGGTGGAGTTGCTTTTCCTCGGAACCATAAACAACAAACCAAGCAAAATTAGATGACAGAAATATGATTAGGATATATTAACTAGTTTATGGATAGCTTCTGAGGCAGTATTCTGGCTGTAGTAAATTCTTAAACATCTGAAAAAATTCAGGAAAAATCTAAATCTTTAAAGAAAAACTGCAGTGAGAGAGGAGAAACACAATATTTAAAGTAACAGAATTGACAGGTGATAGCCACTATTTTTACCTTTGTTCTTTATCTTAAGATTATAAATCAAAGGGTCTTTTTTTACTCTGGTGTGTGTTTCATTTTCTTTCCAATTAATTAACAAAGTTTTAGACCTTGATGCAGCAAAGCACTTGAAGTTAGGTGTATGTTCAGAGTTATCCATAATTACTATTCATAGATTTCTGGTTAATCAAATACATAAGAATTTTGTTACATGGAAACCTAAAAATCTTTGGGCTGTTGCCTGAAGTTTGTGTAGAAAGAAATTCTCAGGAGGCTGGATTAAGTACATATTTTGTTGTTTATATCTGGTTTGTTTCTTCTGGCAATAAAGTTGTTTTGGTTTGGTATGTCCCAGTTGGCTTAAGCCAGTTAATAATGGATTTCAGGGATAAGAGATACGAGGATTAGGAAGAAAGAGCAGAGTTTTGATTGCTATGGTAGTTTCTGGATGAGGGATAGATTTCTCCTCTTTCCCTTACTTGGAAGTTGCCTACCTCCAGACCTTGTAGTAACACATTCTCTAATGTCTTGCCCCTCCACTATTCACTTTGCTGTGATACCTGCCGCACAGGTGGAGAATTATAAGGCACAGAATCAGACCTTTCTAGACATAAGAAAGGAATATGATAGAGCCAAGCTAGACAGCTGTGGAGAGCTGGGCTTACTCTTGCTTGCTTTTGCTCTTATCACTAGGAAAAACTATTTGCTATTCCGTATTAATTTTCAAAAAAATGTTTTCCTGAAGTAATAACCAGAAATACTTTCTATTTTTCTTTTTGACTTCAAAAAATAGTGATTAAATAATAAGTACTACTGTTGAAATGATGGTTTGAGGCACAATGAAATAATATTTTCAATTGAAGCTGTACTTTACTCAGCACTGATTAGGCTGCGCTAACTGAACAATCCTGTGTTCAGTTTTGGGTCCCTCACTGCAAGAAAAACATTGATATGATGGATTGTGTCCAAAGACGAGCAATGAAGCTGGTGAAGGGTTCAGAGCACAAATCTTATGAGGAGCAGCTGAGGGAGCTGGGGTTGTTTAACCAGGAGAAAAGGAGACTTGAGGGGACCTTTATTGAGGTGGGGATCAGCCTCTTCTCCCAAGTAACAAGCAATAGGACAAGAGGAAATGGCCTCAAGCTGTGCCGGGAGAGGTTTAGATTGAATATTGGGAAAAAAATTTTCACAGAAAAGGTTGCCAAGCACTGGATCAGGCTGCTCAGGGAAGTTGAGTTGCCATCCCTCAAGGTATTTAAAAGACTGTAGATGTGGCATTCAGTGAGATGGTTTAGTGGTGGGCTTCGCAGTACTAGGTTAATGGTTCAGCTTGGTGATCTTAAAGGTATTTTTCAGCCTAAGTGATTTTATGATTCTTACCTTACATTTTACAAGTCACCCCAGTGAAGTACTGCTTTTTTACCTAACATACCTGCATGCATTTTTTATTCTAAAACAAAGTTAAAAAGCCTGTGTTATTTGTTCTTGTCTGTAGATAAATTATTGTGAATGAGGCTTTATCATGACTATGATATTTAATTGGTGCCTACCTTGCTATATTTTACAAAGATTTGTCAATGGAGAACAGCCATGGGCATAAGACAAACGCACACAGAATATTCACGTAGTTCCGTCAGTGATTTTAATAGGGTAGAATGCATAAGAACTTCATTGTTGCAGTGGAGAAGTATTTTCATAGGAAATCATTAATACTGAAAAGGATAATGAAAACTGTAAAATTTTTAACAGTATCAAATTTTCCTGCATTAGGATATATAATGTTGATATTTCCTTCTGGCCTACAGGAATATGATACAAAAATCATGATGGATAAAACATACCTTTGTAAAGCTAGGTGCAGAATAGATAGGCTTGGGTCCATCCAGATGGTGCAGGTATGAAGTAGGGCTTTGAACCTGCAAAGCAATGCAACAGTGCTATAAAATGGAAAGAATATTAGTTTCAATGATATGGCCTACATATATCTATGCAAGAATGAAAATTCTCACATGTGCAGTCTTATTATCGCATTCTCTTTCTACCACAATTCTTGAGCGGCATCGTTATTTCACATCTATTATATTTCTGAAATAAGAATGCAAGATTTGAAGGTTTCTATATTCCAATGAGAATTTTGTATACAATTTTCTTTGCCTAGAAGCATTTTGAGAGTTTAACTCCTGCTAATATCATTCAAGTATATCCTCTGCACTGAAGAATTTTTGCCTCTCCAGTTACTACATGGCTTTACTGATGCTGTGATAAATAAATCCAGGTACCTAAAAGCTTATCAAATTTAGTCTAAGGAAGGGAAAAGAATTTACCATGTAAAGACTGACAGAGATTTTTATTCTATTTGTATTTTATGATTTATATGAAAAGTCTAAGTCAGCCACAGTGGCATTAAAGACTTAGTACCAATGAATGGACATTGGTTTTCTATATTTAACTTCTAGATAGCAAAATTCATTTTTCTCCAGAAGGCCCAGAGATGTGACAGCAATATTAAATTTAATAACAAAATTTAAAACTTTTGTTAAAAAGTATTGTAGGCATCAGTTTTTATTACATTCTTTTGAGACTGGAACTACTAAGTGATAAACTCTGTAATTTTCATCATCACCAAATTTGTCTGATAATCATATTCTTATACAGACTGTATAAGAATCTATATGCATATTTACTTTTATGTCCCATTCTCTGGGTATATACTTAATTTTTTAAAATCATCATTCTTAATATAGTAATGTAGGTTTATAGTTCAACAATATAATTCCTCAAAATGACAGTTTTTCAGGAGATAAAAATTCTGACAGAAAATTTGAAATACTTTTACAAATTTAAAAATTTGTGTCTCAAAATACCTGCTGACTGGGCACAGAGATAGGTTGAATCACAGCTGTGGTCACTCCAGATTTTGGTGTAGAAGATCCTATTGTTAAGGAAACAGATGTGGTTTTCTTTTGGGCCCTGAAAGACAGAGAACAGCAAACACTTTATAAGATATGAAATGAGAATGTGTTTGTTTGTGACCCGTAAGCCATCGTATATTTTCTGCATATTTCAATATGTCATTATCAACTGAAAAGATTAACATTGGAGGAAGCTTGAGTAGAACACAATCTTTGGCTAATTTACAGTTTCACACAGAATAAAAAGTACTGATTTAAGGTACTAACTAAAATGTATTTTATTTCTTTAATTGTAGTCCTCTACATATTTCTTTGGAGGCACTGGATTGGGTGATTACTAATGAAGACTTGGTTAACTTCAAGGTACTTCTGAATATGAAAAGTTGGTATCAGGGTAAGGCCAGACTTCTCTGACAGGACAGGTACATTAATACAATCTACAGTTAAAATGCAACGCATTTACATCACATGAGGGAAGTAGAAAAGACAAGACATACACAAATGCACCCCAGACGTTTATTCAGATCTTGAACTACCAAAGATTTTCCAGTGTCCCTTATTAAGACCATTTGCACAACATTGGTACTACTTTGCACACTTACTGTGGCATAGCTCCAGATTTTGATTTGAAAATTAAACTTTCACCCTCTGAATCTGTAGAACTGGCGCCTGGAAAAGAAAGTGTTTTCAATAATCTCATGTCCTTTTACTGATTTATTTAATTTTCAAATTCTACAGAAAAAACTTTGACACTTTTGCATTGAGAACTCTCTGTAATAAACTACTGCAAGTTTTTTATCTGATAAAAATTGTAACTATGTACTTTAGACTGCTACAGAAATCATAACCATGCCAATTTAATTGCAAATTGCTTTCCCTAGACTCCTAGCCGTCTTCCTTCACATTGACGTAAATATGGCCAAAGAAGAAAAGAAAATGCTGACTACTACTGCTCTACTGGAAATGTATAATTTTATTTACTTAAATTTTAAAACTTGAAGCTTAACCAAACATATGGCTTATACATAGATAACAAATCTTCAACCTTAAGTAAGAGCAACTCAGTATACCAAGACATTTTCAGACTAAACTTGCTGCCCATGATCTCCACATTCCAGACTATTTATATTAACCTACACATAGCATTTATGCACTGCTATTTCTTGCCAGTGGAAGCCTTGATATAATATATATGTTTGGCAGTGCACTGAACTAACTTACAGAAAAAAATATGAAAACATTTATTCCCTTTGTCTTAATTTTTCCTAACAACAGATACTTCACACAATTATTCTAGACATTTGTGCAGTACATATTATTCCCCAAAGAATTTGTGCATATTTATGGATAGCTGTATTTTTAATACAAATCATAAGCAATTCATATTCAATATGCATAGTACAGCATAGACTGATTTCAGTGAAACAAAGCTTGGATTGAGATACTCAAGTACCCTATTTATTTATAAAATTTATACTAAAAAAAATCAAAGCAATAAGTAGCACAGAAAAGGTAAGAAGAGAGAACCAAATGTCAAGTCATCAAAGTGGCTCTACAAGAAAGTATTTCTTAAGAACAGAGAATAACCAGGTCTTGCGTGGCCTGGGCCAGCTGCACAAAAGAAAGTGTGATGCATCAGTGTCATTGAGACTATTAATGTACAAAGCAATGCTTGTGTGACAATCTGTGTTCCTTAAAGATCATTGGGGAGGAGCCTAACAACTTGTACAATTCTCTTTCTTTCTAAGTAACCTGTAAAACTTCAAGATAGCACTTCCACATAGCAAGACTGTCAGATGCCAAAAATCAAATTGTTTTATTCACAGTATCTCTCTACCTGTTTCTTTTTTTACCATTGCTTCAGTCATTATAACTTCACATAGCATTCTATGTTTGTACTGCACCGAAGTATTTCTGGAATCATGCTTACTTCTGTAAAGAAAACTCTTCCTAGAATCTGTAAGATTAAAAAAAGGCTTGGGGAATTTGCTATTATATCCCAATGTGGCACAGTAAAGTTCTGAGAATAAAAACCACGATGAAAGAAATCCTATAAAGGCATATATTAGCCAATGATTTAGCCAATTTATGTGAAATTCTAATTGTTTTTTTAATCAAAAGCTTTTTAATAATTTGGTATGGTATTATTAAGATTTGTTATATCTTTAATGTTTGGTTTACGCTTTCAATTGACCACGTAAATTAATTTTAATGAATGACAAAACTGGTAAAAGAATACCAAAATGCTTGAAAGATGTATGAATTAAAATAAAAATTGATATTCAATTAATATAATCTCACTAAAAATACAGTTCTTCACTAAAAAATAATAAATTTACTCATGGTCATCATTAATTTTTCTCAGAGAAAATAATATTTGAATGATGAATAATTTTTCAGTCAATAAATATTTTGACAATAACTAGCGGGTGTTTCAGGACAAAACCAGTCTGACTGACTTTAACCTGACTTAAAATCGATATACCAAAGATAAAGGATCACAGTACATTTATGCATGACTGAAGAAGACTCATTTGGAGCAGTCACATTTATTTGCACTGTGAGGCAGTTCAGAACTGAGATAGGGATTACTGCTATCATGGAAATCATTGGAATCACTAGTTAAATCTTTGACGAGTGATTTACAGAGAGTGCTGCTGAAAAACTAACCATATGCCAAAGACTGTTGGTTCCTTCTTTTTCATTCTTTATTTCATTTCTACCCTAAATAAATAGCAATCCATCCATTGATTACTCAGACATTCCTTGAAATACCTGAACTAATATGAAGTGATGTTCAAAATGTGTTGTGTTAAAGGAAAGCAGAGGAATACCATAAAAACACCACCATAGCAAATGTCATCTTAACATACAGAACCAAAAGCAAACTTCAGCTTAGTTATCTTTTCCTTTATGCATCAAGTATTATTTTACCTCTTACCTTCAATGAATATTTCAGCTGATGTACTATCTGAACCAAGGGAATTTGAAGCCAGACAAGTATAGCGACCAGTGTCGTCTTCAAAGGCTTCTGCTATAATTAGGGAATGGAGTCCTCCACTTTCAGAGTGGATCTGAATGTCAGGGGAATTCTGGAGTTCCTTTCCTTCACAGAACCATCTGCAGCCCACACACATTTAGAAAGACAAAGAACAAAAGAATATAAAGGATTGGTTCAGGCTCATCGCACACAAGCAGACATTACACTCTGCTGCAAAAATCTAAATTGCTACTGAAATCAGCACATGGTGCTTTGAAGTGTTTAAAGACATTCACAAAGAAATAACTTCTTGGAATAAACTTTATTTAAAAGGCAGTGAGACATTTCTGGATGCTATGAAAATTGTACACACCTACATTTAAAAACTATTCTCTATCCCGGTTTTGGTAGAATTAATGTTTACTGCATATCCAGTGTATTGGTTTGCTTTGACCACAGTCTGATACATTTCAGTATAACTTGTCGCTTCCACCTAAGAACTACTCACTGATTCTCTACAAAGAGTATTTGGATTTGTAATCAGTGACATAGGGTTTAGTTGGAGGTCTGTCATGAGGGGTGTCCCCCAAGGGTCGATATTGGGCCCTGTATTGTTTAACTTATTAATCAATGACTTGGATGAAGAGGAAGATGCCTCCTCAGCACTATCGACACAAAGCTGGCAGTACCCCAGAGGGCTGTGCAGCACTTCAGAGGGACTTTGCCAAGTTGGAGAGATGGGCAGACAACTGTCTGAAATTCAGCAAAGGCAAAGGCAGGGTCCTGCACACGGGAAGAAATAACCCCAGGCACCAGTACAGGCTTGGAACTGATCTGCTGGAGAGCAGTGCTGTGGAGAAGAACCTTGGGGTCCTGGTGGACAGCAAGCTGCCCATGAGCCAGCAGTGTGCCCTTTTGGCCAAGAAAGCCAATGATATCCTGGGATGCATTAGCAAGAGCATTGCTAGCAGTCACTAGAGGTGATTCTGCCCCTACTCTGCCCTGGTGAGGTCACATCTGGAGTGCTTTGTCCAGTTCTGGGCTCCTCAGTGCAAGAGAGACATGGAGCTCATGGAGCAGGTACAGTGGAAGGTGACAAAGATGACTAAGGTACTGGAGCATCTCTCTTACGAGGAAAGGCTGAGGGAGCTGGGCCTGTTTGGCTTGAGAAGAGATGACTGAGAAGGGACCTCATTAATGTCTGTGATTATCTGAAGGGAGGGTGTCAAGAGGACAGACCAGGCTCTTCTTGGTGGTGCCAAGCAATAGGACAAGAGACAATGAACAAAAAAGGATGCACAAGAAGTTCCACCTGAACATGAGGAAGAACTTTACTGTGCAGTGACTGTACTGGAACAGATTGCCCAGAGAGGTTGTGGAATTTTGCTTACTGGAAATATTCAAGAACCATCTGAACACAATTCTGTGCAATGTGCTCTAGGATGACCCTTCCTGAGGGATGTTGGACCAGATGACCCACTGGTGGTCCCTTCCAACCTTATCCATTCTGTGATTCTGTGATTTTTGTCTATCATGCCCAGTCAACCTAATATAATCCCATGGAATAGATTCCATATTGGTAAGCTTTAAATAGGTTTACTCTTGCCTTAGATCAGGAATATAAACTGGTTTTCTAGCTCTGGATTTTTATGTATGCAATACACCTTCCATTATAAAAAAAGTATGCCCCCACAAAAGCACTGGGTTTAGGTACAGGCAAACCAGTCACTTATCTAGGTAAAAGCACAGCATAAATTTGTTTACATCAGGTCAATCAAGCATTTTCCAATGTAGACTGTCTAAAGAGCTAGTCTATGCTCTCAGCCCACATTTCTGTTGTGAAAGTACCATTTTCTACCTTCTTCCTATTTGATTCCCTCATATCAGGTAGTCCTATTCCCACAAGCAGCCCAACAAGTGTGAGAAGTGGATAATTCTTGTTTTATAGGGTCTACCATGCATTTTTGCAAGTGGAGGTAATTGGAAAATCTAAAGGAAAATCACTAAGGAGCAACTTTCCTTATGTTTTCAAATTGTCCCTATGTCCTGAAAACAAATTTTGCCAAGCCTTGCCAAGCCTGTCATTCCTGCTCCAGTCCTGCAAACCCACTCTGATCTTTACCATTCTTCTTCTTATCCTGTATCCTAATCTGTGCTTTTCGATTTCCCCCCACCCTGCTCTCCTTTCCCTCTTCTTCCTCTGCCACCCCAATATTCAAATCTTGCTTTGGTGAGAATAAAGACAAAATGAGTAATTCTTGACAGTGAGCTTCAAAAATGGTCTTTCATTCTCTTTCCCCCATACACTTTGAGTTTTCTACTGCAGTATGTGTTTTTTTAAATTAATAAATATAACCTCAGAAATCTATGGAGAGTCAGTTCTAAGTAAAAGATGACAGAAATTTTTTAAAAAAATTAAAGACATAAAATTTGCCACTAAATTCTGGTATTTTACTTGTACTAGTTTATGAGAGAATTTTTGCAGTCGCATCCCAGTAATATTTCAAAATTAAATTTTTTTTCTCTCCCTATCACACAGCTTTACCCCCAGAAAGCAAAATAACCCCAAGGAGTTACAGGACCCTCCCTGTATTTAGGGAAAGCATGCAACACTACAGGATAACAGATACTAAAAAACAACAATCAGTGAGGAGTCTTTAGAAAACTGCCTCACTTTTTATTGCTCTTTTTTAAAATTACTAAACTTCATGTAATTAACATAAATAGAAATATTTTTTAAAACCTTCTTCTGAAAATATTAGATTGTAAAACGTGAAATGTCATACTTATTTCAGAACGCAGAGTTAATAAATCTAACAGGTTTACACATAATTCCCCTTAATGACATAATTGCAGGCAAGCTCTCTGTGCTTATGAACAATAGATCTTTTATTCCTGAAGGCAAAAAAAAAAAGTCGATAGTGGCATTAAAACTATATGTAATTGTCTTCTGTAATTAAAAGACTAACAAGTCCTTTTTCTGTCTTCTGTTGCATAGACAGTGCACACAGAAAGTATCATTTTTGGAAAGAACTAACAAACTTCCATTTGTTTACTCAGTAGACCCCTCTGGCCTACTTTTACAACTATTTGCCTTGGAGACAAATCTATTCTGTCAGCTCTACTGCCAAAATTAACATTTCTCTTTCCCCTCTTCCCCTCCTTTCCTCTCTTGTCACAAATCGTCCCTTCTCCCAGTGTGAGGACCTCTGCTACTATTTCTGATTATTAGACCTTCAGAGTCCTAACCTCTGTGCAGCCTTTCCTAAGTTACATTTTAAACAATATGCACAAGAGAGAGCTTAATTCAATTTCTAGACAATCAGAGACCAGAACCCGTAATATGAGGCCCCCATTAACCATTAGTTCTATTTTTCTTTCCTCTCCAGAAACAAAGGAAAACCTCTCCTCCAAGCCTAATTATTTTCTCAGACAGATCCTGTTATAGTTTCATGCAAATTGTATGGCCTTCTACTGTCTCCCAGATTCCATGTTCCCAAAACATTTAGAGAAACTGTCATAAGCGTAAGAACCTAAAATAAAAAAATCCATTTATACTTTTTTGTCAGATAACATTTAACAGGCAAACTGTTTTCTTAGGAGGCCAATTTCTACATTGCCCCCTAGTTTGTGCATATACACAGCTAGTCTCAAGTAGTGGGAGCTATTCCTCAGCACTGGTTGGGACTAAGACTTGTTGCATCACATCAATGACATACCACTGAAAACAAGTCCTGACCCGCTACATCAAACACTGTCTGCCGCAGACAAAAGCACATAGGTAAGCAATTCAATACCAGATTACCTCAGCTATCATTAAGGTGATGTTTGATGCATGGGAAACACACCTGGTGTGGGACTGCACTGTTCATTGTGGAAAGAAGAATTCATCTTCACAATTGGCAAGAACACAGTTATTTGAAAAGACAAACACTGGAATAGACATATTTATATTCTTTTCCCTATTGTAACTCTATTTTTTTTTCTATCTACATGTTGATAAAAGAGAAGGATTACTTCTCATGAATTTCTTTTGGTGATTATGTGAAAATTAAGTGAATAAAAAAATACTCAATTGAAATACTTATCTGGCAATAACTTGCCAGTTGCCAGTTCAGTTCAAGAGAGTTTGTGAATTTAAAAAAGAGTCAGTGAATAAAAATAAATGAAGTATTTTTTTCCCAAACACAGATGAAATTTTAGTTTTTATCTTTTTTATATATATATATTTGTGCTCTCTAACACAGAGCACAAACCTCCTATCTATAGGATCCAGTCAGCCTTACTGCCATTACACTTAGAATAATCATGGTAAGAGAATTTTCTGCTCCCAAGGACTGAAAAAGATTCAAAGATAAATCTTTGAAGTATTCCCTCTCTCTGCAGAGGGATCACTAAAGCAAGAAACACATCACTATCAAAGGGAAACTGGGCCAAAGAAACCAGGAGAATTCATGACTAGACACAGAAAAATAGCCACAAAGCAAGTCTTGCAAGAAAATTCCAGTTTTATGCTAACTAGGGCAGCATTAACTCATGTCCAGGCTATTCTAGCCTAACTGATCCTCTTGGGGATAAGAAGATTACTTTCTAGCTGTGAGATGGCAACAATACTTCTGAGGGTTAAAATACCCCAAACAAAACCAAACCCAACCCAAATCAACCCAAAAGACACTGAAAGTAACGAACAGAGAGGAACAGATACACTACAGGCAATTTGAGAAAAACAAAATTCCTTGAATAAAGAACATTGTTTTAAAAAGACATGTTTCACAAGTTCTGGATATCAAGGATATCTGGATATCAAAAATTACCGGTTCATTTCCCTATCCCTTTGTTGTAGGTTCTCAGTATTGCATAAGGTGTGCAAATAAGAGCAAAACAGGCTGAGACACCAACAGCAGGGTTTGCATGTATGTGTACATATCAGTCCACACAAAAAGACTTCCAGCTTGCACCCTAGGTCTGTTCCTGCAGGCCATGCTAGCATTCATGCAAATTTGTAGAGAACTGTCCCCTTGAAAGAGAGCAGAAACTGTATGACAGGTAATGACTGACCAAAAAAACCCCCCAAAATCTAATAAAAGGAGCATAGATTTTATGTAACTGGACTTAATTTTATCAGTCATGTATTTTGTCTAATTTCAAATTAAACTGAATTTTTCTGCTTTCCTACTATCTTCTTCATTCTCTTTACGCCATTTCTGCTCTTTCCTGCATTTCAACTGTACCACTCTTTGCCTTGCTTTTTCTACACCTGTGCTTAGTTTTCACATACATTGTATCTCCTGCATGTTAAACCGATAGCAATTAAATATTTACTGCAGACACTGAAACACAATCACTAGACTGGAAAGTCAATAGACAAAGAGTCAAATCAGAGATATTCTGGTAACAGGGGAACAATGATTAAGATACTCATTTTTCACTCTTCAAACCTGCTTTGCTTTTCCACTGGCTACATGATGGCAAAACTAGAACAGCAAACAGAAAAGGACAGTCAGATGCCAGGTGAGCAGCAGTTCATGCACACTGGCATCAAGTAGCAATTCACACAAAATACCTTTCTTTTTCACTCTTCTTTTCTTTATGCCCTCACAATCCTCCATGCATGGAAATACATAGAAGCACATGTGTCTGGGATTTTAATGACTCTGAACAAAATATAAACGGAGTTGAACAGTACACTGACTAAGTAAGCACCAGGGTCTTAAGAAAAACAGTTCAAGGTTCTAACTCATAATCCTGCTGGAACTTATGTTTTTTGAGAGTCACTGAGGAATAGAGAGGTTTTCCTCTCTGCACACTCTTAAAAGTTAATTTAAAATGGCAGCTGAAGTGAAACTTTAAGATATAGCCTTGGGGAGAAATTAGAATAGGGAACTCTGACCACTACAAAAAGTGCAGAGAGATAAGTTGTAAATTAAAAAGTAATTTTATCCTTAGTGGTGTTAAGTATGTCCAGCAAGAAAAGTCAAAATGAAATACTCTGACATTCCTGTACTGGTAGAGTCAGCATTTCCACCACAATACTGTGCAACTTCCATTTTGTTTTCTCTCCTAAGCAGTCCAACACTTCCAGACTGAAAACAAAATTACTACTTAAAGAATTTAATTTGATTTTTAAAAGGAATCAGCTTCGTCATGTGAGATTTAGAGTATACTGCAATAATCAGATGATTCAGATGCTTATGATCTTTACACATTGCTCAGTTTTTGTGCAATATACAATTTCATTTGTTGTATAGGTAATTCATAATGAGGTTAACAATAACATACATACTTCAAATATCTATATTTTTTGGTAATCTTAAAAAAAAGAAAAAGAATATGTGAATATAGATGCTGGTGCTTTGCCTAAACCTTCAGTTAAGCAATTCAATAAAGGCTCTATACACTGAAAACCACAGAAGTCAATTTTACAATTAAAAGTGTGTTATATTATAAACAGTGTATACTATATATTCAGAATTTAATTGATTCTTCAGATGTCACACAGTCTTCAGTTAGCTCTCATAAATTTCAGTGAGGACCTCACATCCAGCTGACTAATTGCATGATTATATACTTGGAAACCAAAACTGCCCTCTTAAAGCACAAAAAAAAGGGTAAGAGAATACCAAAATGGCTATATTTTCAAGATGTATATCAACACTTCAGCCTGCCATTTCCTAGAAGTTAACTCTGCTTCTTCTGAAGTGAAGCTTTCCGTCATGTTTTGTGCAAGGATGTGAAGTAGAGGGGGTACGGAAGTAACAGATGTGACCGGCTTCCAAGAACAGTGAGCAATGGCCTCTGTCACTGACTGCAAGCTGTGGTAAGTCCAAAGGTGGTTTTTTTTTTTTAGCTTATTCCTGTCATTTTTGGAAAATTTCTTGCCTACATTCTTGAGTAGGTTTGCCAAGTCTCTTTCTGTTCACGTTACCTGTGGAACAAGGATTCTACTCTGTTTCAGCACTTCAGCTGGGGAAATAAACTGAAAGTTAGCTTGATATTTTGATAGCTCCAGACAAGATGCTGAGTTACAGCCTGTACCTCATGTCATTCTCTCTAGGTATTCTCTCTGCAATGTTCCACAGATTTACACAGATGTGTACAGCTGATTACAACAGAAAAACAGCATTGTCAGACTTGATTAAAACTAATTGTTCTGTCTTAAAATCACAGAATAAGCTTAGAAGGTCTTAATTTTTTTTTAAAGATTGTATCTTGTCCTTGACTTTGCAATTGTTGGCCTCACTTCATAACTTTTAAGAATAGAAGCTTTAAAAAATATTTTTGATGGAGGCTTTTAATTACCTGCATGATAGAGATATTAACACAAGAAAACATGAAATCAATGCTAGAAAGTATGAAAACTGAACACAACACTGAGCAAAGCAAAGATTCATACTTGTATAACTTGAAATATACCAAATCTTCTAGAGAACATTTCTTTTACTTTTTTAGATTAAGAGAATTTTAAATAAGTTACTATTATTTATTTTGCATTTCTCTGGCAGTGGTATAACACATGCCACTGATTTCAACTCTGTTATTGCTAAATTATTCTTAGGCACAATAAGAATTTTTGACACAAAATGTATTTTTCTGAAGTTACTGAAAATACTGAAATTAACTCCTACAAATTTACTACTGAGGTAAACACCTCTTGTTTCCTAAGGTCCTTCTGCTTTATCTAAGCTTCTTGTTATAAGTTATTTTTAAAGGAGCATCATTGTCAATACTATTGTGAGCATTGTAATATGAACTAACAGTGACTACATCTCTTGTGGTCTCCATGGAATTAAAAGTTGTTCTGAAATACAAATTGTTGTTTTTCTCTTAATTATTTTTTAAACTACCTTACAGCTATGTTTAGATTAATTTTTTTTTTGAGAGAGTCTATCTTGGTGCAGGAGAAATATAAACAGCAATTTAAATAAATAAACTGATCTTTTTATTACACATCATAATTTGAATATGTACTGTGAAAAATGAAAGAAAATTAGTTTATAAAGCAAATGCATTCAAATTTAGTAAAATTTCATTGTTATAAATTTCATGTCTCTGCGATAATCCTGCATTCTGATAAAAGCCTGGAAGATATGCATGATGTGATGCAGTAATGAAATATCTGGATACAAAGGAAAAAATGGTGAGATTTAATGAATAAAACTGAATTACATTCCATGCCTATAATGAAGATGGATTAGCTTTATATGCTAATTTCTTCTGCATATAAACCAGAGAAGATATATCATATAGAAAAAAGATACCTGCTGTATGACTTATTTGGATATACAATCCAAAGCTACTTACTTGTGATAAACATTTCTGTCATAACAAGCTGTGTAGGATGCTAATCTTCACTATTGCCTATCCACTTCTTGCAGGTGTAACTTCTATAAAACTGTTTTTTCAGAACACTGATTATAAGGAAAATACCTAAATACTTAACAGAAAAGCAATGAAAACCATCTAGCAACTTTTTTGTTCATGTGCCCTATAAGCCTCATAGATACATTTACACCATACAGGGAAGTGACTCTTGTTGTTGACAGTACTGTGGGGTTGATGCAAATGATATTTCACAAATGCATGCCATGGTATCCACAGGAGATACCACATTTCAGGTAATCCTGTTTTATCATGCAGATCAAAGACATCTGTACTGCTGTATTTATACAGAAAGAACAACAAGGAGATCATATTTCTTCAGCTTACCAAAAAGCAGTCAACACTAAAGGAAAAATCTGTATGTTTACTTGTCTAACCAGAACGAACAAAGTGTGAACTGCAAACCACCTCTTACAACAGGTGTGTTGATTATTTGCTGCACATACAGTTATAGTTATTTTTAAAAATAATTTCATTTAGTAATTTCTATAACTAGTGAATTTGGACATAAATAAATTTAAAAATTACATGTCCATGCTCATAATTGTAAATAAAAAGCATGATTAAAAAATCAAGAATAATATAAAAAGAGGCTTTTGAGATGTAGTGCAGTCTGGGCCAAGATGGCTAGAGCTTCTTTACAGGTGCCTAAGAGACAGCTCTGCTGTCTCACAGCTTAGTAGATTGAAGAAGGATAAATCAGAATAATCAAACGGAAAACTGCTACTCTCCTCAAAATTCAGAGTAGGCGTCTTCTGGCACACCTGAAGAGTCAAAAGAACTCTTTGTTTCACTCCAATTACAATTCTGTATTTCAGTAATGAAAGTAATCACTCAACAATTTGGCTGGCTGCACTTAACAATATGTAACTTTTTTCAAGCTCTCATTACATGTTGAAATTGAAATAAATTTCCTTCAGAGAAAAGTCAGTGCTGTGTTACAACAAAATGCTTTCGAATTCCAGTGGATAAATTCTCTTCCCTTCACTGAAAGTGTTTTCCTCAGTTGTAAGACCCCAACATTTAGTTGGAAATACCTCCAATCTGCATTAACCCAACAGTTATATATACGTATATCCATAATGTAGAGAACAATATGTTTTTCCAATATTTTTAAATATAAAGTATGGCAAAATTATTAAATAGTTTCAAATTCTCCCTTGTTCTTCATCCCCAGTTATGCCACTTACATTTGGAAAATCATTGTTTATTTAATAAATACACTAGTAAAACCACCTGTAACCTCTCTGGGTTTCAGCGTAAAAATAAAAAAAAAAACCACAAACTAAACCCCGTGAATACTAAGAAATTCTAATCTGGTCTGCAGTTTGCAAAATTATTTAAAATGCATTGAAAAGGAAAATTTTTTGGTCTTCTGACATATCTAAAAATGCAGTTCTCCATGACAGGTTAGTAAAAACAAAACAAAAGCCAAGAAAGCAGGACAGTAGATACAGAAGAAGAATGTTGAAGTAGTAGTTTTGTGATGTATTTACCTGTATTTCAGAAAAGTTTACACTAAAATCAGTAGATGATATGAGTAGTAAGTGATAGGAAGAATAAAGTGAATTATGAGATCACTTTAAAACAGGCAGATACAGCTAATATACATCAATTTAATTCCTTAACATTCCACGTGACTTACTCATTTTGTGTTTTTAGGTTTCATATTCCACTAAAAACTTTTTTTTTCTTTTGAAATATCTTTTGATGTCCATCGCAATAGCTTGCCTCCAAAGTCAATAAACATGGAAGCTGTTTCCGTGTATCAAGGCATGAAGATGGAACAGTTTATAAATGTGGTGAATGAGCAAGTGCAGTCATAATAAATTTGATAATAGCTGGCTCCACAGCTCTGTCCTTAATATCACTATAGACACTTTCATTAATTTTTTAATGTAATTCAGGTTTAAATGATTACCAGGTATAGCCAATAATTTCCCACACTTTCAGAGTTTTATACTTTCAATTGATTGTCACAGAACTATGAAACACGTTATACAGAAGAATTCAGCACTGAACACAAAAGAAAAAAATCCCATCACCTGAAACACTCACTTTTTTTGCATTTAACTAGCTACTACACAGGAGCTGCTGTAGTTTTAGGTTTGAAATGCCAGATACTGAGCAATAATTTCTTTCATTCTGACAGGTAATTAAATTCACTGGTTTTGTACAACTTCCTTCTTGTGCCTGGAATATCTTACCCTGAATTCAAAGTGTGGTAAACATTGTCTGCATTTCAGATTGTTCCACTAATTCATATGTCAGTAAGTCAAGCAGACCCCTTCTACTTATGTCTGTAGTTGTGTCAGCAAAAAAAATTGATTTATCTCCTGTTTTGTCTCATGCAAAGGTTATCATCTCTACCCCAAAAAATCAGAATGTTACATTTCCAAAGTAGAGATGCTGCTCCCTGTTTTTTACCCTGCAGCTAAAGGAACACTTTGGTACACATGGAAATACATACATACAAATTTTCTCTCCAAAATGAACTTGCAAGTTAATCCAGGAAATTCCGCCCGTTTTACGTTCTATAAACATAAACATTTGAGGAGCACCCTCAAATATTTTTTCAAACAAAGCTATAGAAAGATATCCCACACACATTAAATAGTAGTCTTCAAATGCAACCAGCCCTGTACTGAGAGTACACTAGTGGTACATAAAGCATATGAGAACAGAGTCACAGTTTAGTGTTTCAGAAAAACCACACATACGGTATTAGAGATAACATTCCTGGTTTCATACATATTGTTCTCAGCTTTAGGGCATGCTGGAAGAGCCATCTAGAGCAGCACACTATGCCTCCCTCAATTTATTCCACCATTCCCTCCCCTATACATTTTTTCCCATTCTGTTAGGTTAGGCATACCCTAATGCATATTTTCATTAAGAACATTCACCGTAATTTTCCACAGTGTCTAGCACATGGCACATTTCACCCAATACAAGCATTGGACCCCCTGGTAACAATGGTCTAGGCAGGATCTAATGGTTCAGAACAACAGTTCCACATACCTACAGTGAACGTCCGCAACTGCACAATAAATGTTCTTGTGTCTGAGGTAGCTGAATAAAAATGTTCCTCTAAAGAAAGGCTCAATGAATAGGACTTTGAGCACTGGAAAAGTAATTGAACATGTGATAATTAGGTATGGTTTATTACTGAGAAACAGGTTAAGCACTTTGTCTGTTGTTACCCAGGAAAGGTAAGAGCCAGCTCAAAACTCAGCTTCCACTGCCTTAACTTTAAGGCCACCTTCCAGGTCTCTAGAATAAGAGCAGATTCTGACCTTGCATTGCCAGATGTACTCTTAGCCATAACATTATTTCTCAACATTTTTGAAAGCTAGCAGATCGGCATTAAGATACTGATGTAAGTTATCATACAGCACTGCACAGCAATAAAGTATTGGAGTTTCATTCTTAGGAGTCTGTTTGCCTGTTGAAGAAGGATTTTATGTAGTCATCTTCCATTAAGTGTGAAGACAGTCATGCCCCTAAGTGCAATAAATAACTGTAAATTTGTTCACTTAAATTGAAGATAGCATTACTTGGCTCATGCAAACCTATGCTTACATCAAATTCCACTTCTGATATTTGATAGGAAATTAGTAAGATCATGGAAGGGAAGAAAAAACAAGAAAATTTAAAGCACTGAGGATGGTTACAGTAGGTTAAAAAAAATATTTAATAATCACATGTGAAATGCTGAACATTTTTCAGACCCAAAGAACTGTTGAGGCTTGTAGGATTAACACAATTTCTTGTCTGGCTGAAATGGAATGCGTAGTATCTATAAGTGAAATGCTGCTCTTAGCTATCCCTTATACATATAGCCTCCTTTGACCAGAAACAGATTTTCAAATAGCATTCTGTCATTATTTTGCCTACATGGAGAGGGGAACCTATTACAGAATTGCCAGACATAATCTTCCAGTGAAATAATATTTTGAACTTAGAAGGATGGAGAGTAAAGAATTAAAAGTAAAGCAAAAGATGCAAAGTTATAAAGATAAAATTGCATTTATGCAATTTGAATTTTATATATAAGGTGAATTGAATTTAATGTGACTCTGGTGAGTTAGTGGCAAGCTCATGGCTGACAACACACCTTTCAGATGAAGCAGTTATACTTCTCAAAACTGTAATACTTAAAAAATGGTAAGAAGATTAAAAGTATTTGAGACCAAGCACTCTAGTTTACAGAAGACAACATTTAATTATGAAACCCAAATAACTTGCAAATCAACAAAAAGTAAAAAGAAACCTCCATCCAGGATGTATAGTCTTGTTCATACCGAAAACACGAAAGTGGCAACTGCGGAACCTGGAGGTTCACCTTCAAAACTTGCAGACATCTTGCTGGAGTTATGAAAGGTAGAAAGTTATTATATCCACTGTGACATAGGTTGCAATCAACCCACTTTTTATGTGCATGATTACATGATTGCTATAGATGACAGTTATCTACGTTATAGTAGCTGAACAGATAAACCTTTGCATCTGCAATGTTAGATAAACTAGACCAGATTAAATGCAAAATGAAACCCTATATAACCAATAGAAAACTATTTCATTCTTATATGAATACTATTCTATTATCATCTCCCCTTTTCTTACTTCCTGTTTACTTCCAAGCTAGAATCAGTAAATACAACCTTGTTGAAGATAAAATACCTGATTTGTTCAGGCCATGTCAGCAGCTTAGTAACTGACACCAAGCAAGAAAGCTGTCAGCAGTTTTGTCAGTGCCTTCCATTATGTATGACAGCAGTCAAATTTATCCAGTGAGGCTCAGCCTGCAGAGATCGGTATCATTCTGCAGAGTGCCACCAGAGAACAAGCACCTCAGTAGTGCACTGACTATGGTTTTCAATACTAGCGGCAGATCTTGAAAGGCATTTACAGATAGCAAAATCAACATTTATAACATGTTAGTTTCTCAGCCTACTGGTCCGGACTGAAACTGGAAGCTTTCTGAATTAATTTCCCCCATTAACTAGCAAAACAATACTGATTGTACCTGTTCTGATTCATAATGTAATATTATTGAGGAGATTTTTCAGAGTTGCTGCTGAAAAGGCTTGATCTCTACGTAACAGCTGTCATATTTAAAAGTAACTGTACTTTTCTGTGGCATGCTATGTCCTTATATCCTACCTCAGGGGTAAATACAATAACAGATATAGCAGAAAGCTACCCATTAAAATAGGAAAAATAAGATTCAATACTTTGGACTCCCAGATAACATCTGCGGTGTTGTGGGACAGATTTAGAGTGTGCTGTGTGAAAGGGTCTAGTTGAAACAGCAGATAAAAGGAAGGAAAGGGTGGGGAAGGAAAATTCCCTATCTTTGGAGCCTCAGTTTTCCCACAACTTATGCCACCATTTCCTCAGCATCCTTTACACAGCATTCCTTTACTGAAATTTCATACCATAGGCAAAATATGACTGATTTACTTGGTTCACGCAACTAGATACCTGTCATTAGAGTTAACTGGTGTATTCCTGTGTATTTTATCACCCACAGGCAATTTTCCTTAGAGAAGGATTGCAATCACTTCCTCAGCCAGACCTGAGGACTAGTCATCACCTTTCCCTAAGTAATAATTACTATCTTGTGCTATCTGTTCAGATACCGGTTAAAGTGCCCTTGCACACCATCAGTAGCTGCCAGACAAAGCACAGCCCTCACTTCAGTCTTTAGTTTCAGCCTTAGCAGCCAAGCTTATATCCATGTTTGACAGTTGCCAATATGGTATGATCCAAGAGCATGCATGTACCCCTGCTTTGTGCTTTGGTGACTCTCTGCCATAGTTATGACTTGTGCCTGACCCATGATTTCAAGATTCTTTTCTAATTTTCAAGATTCTTCCCCTACCAACATGCACCGGCCTACCAGCCATGCCTCAAAGCATACCATGTGTATTTTTCACAACCATTATGAAAACTGAAATATGAAACAGTACCAAGAACAGGTTTAAGTGGAAAGGCGAAAATTCCATAGGAATCCAGCAGGTTGAGGATTAACACTCAAGATTGTTTTAAGGTCTACTGCTTTCTGCAATGTTCACATATGCTTGCTGTGCCCCCTGTAAATCCTGTAATTCCTTCATTCTTATTTCCCGCCCTTTTCCGTCATGACTCTTCCTGTTTGAAAAACTGGCTAAGGAGAGGCCATCTATTTTACAAATGAGCAGTGCAGTGCAGATTACACCAGCATTACAGTCAGAAAAAACAGGTAACTAACCACTATGTTTGAGAAGAATAACACGTCAGTCTAATTACAGGTTAATAACTGTATACTTTCAGAAACTCTATCAAAGCTGGCCTAAAGATATCTCAAAGAACAGAATATTCTGGTATTTATATGAAGACACAGGGATATTCCCACCTATACGATGCAGCAAAATCTTGCCACCTCTGCTTCACTTGGTCTGTAAAGTACGGAGGTTCTCTGGAATTTATCAAAGACTTTAGGCATAAGATGAGTGTTTTAAGACTGGGCACCATAAAGGCCATGCTTTCTTTTTTTTTGTAGAAACCCTGTACTGCTTTATTCACAGTACAATTAGGATTGTCTAGTATAAAACCCATTCAGGTTGTTTCTAAATATTTCATAAGCATTAACACGGTAAAACTGAACATTGACACAACACATTAACATACCAGAGGCAGGAATGTCAAGGTGCTGTAGTATACGTTTTGACCTCTGATTAATTCTCACAGCAGTTATTCAGAAATAATAATAGCTTTCCCACGTGCCTTGTGCACTTCAAAGTTACAAAAATCTGCAAAGAACTTTTAAACATTTATATTGTAGTTCATTTGAGGCAGATATTAACTAACAGTGATTCATGAACTCTGGTTAATGTTTGGGGGTTTTTTTTTGGTGTCTAGCTTTTTTTTTTAAAAGTTAGGAACAAAGTTCACATGTGGTCTGTAAATAAGAGAGAGACGTAATGTTAAGAAAGAAAACTAGTTCAAAAGGGTGCACACAGCTACATAACTGATTATTTTCTTTTTTTCCAGTTTCCCTTAGCTAAATTTACTATCCCGATACTTAAAGATAGCAAAAAGCTCATAACTACTGTTTATTGGGTTATAGAACCCCACTTACAGTATGGTTTCTGGATAAATTACAGTGTATGCAGAATTATTGTAGGAATTGCCTTTCATTATTATTTCATCTTCCAACCAGGGGCAAGAATAAACAGTGTTTTTCACTCCTGTAACTTTTCATCTGCATTCCCTGTTTGAAACACCATGGACTTGTTTACCTATTTCAAAAGTATCCATATAAAATAACATTCATCATCTAATACTTTCATTTGAGGGAGATTTGGATGGAAATTATATATCACGTTATACATCAGTTTATGGGAGAAATGTTATAATTGAGAATAAATCCTTGAGAGCACTGAGGGAAAAACAAGATTTTACTAGATGCATTCCAGAATAAAGAACATGCATAAAAATAATACAGATTATTATAATCTCATTTTTCAGATTAGGGATATTCTAGATGTAGATAGATATGTATATAGTCACAATATGTAGATAGTCACAATAGTTTAAGAAATTTTTCACAAATTTTTCAATACCCTTAAGAGCAGCCCAAAATGCTAATTGAGAGCAAGCAATTAAACTATATGCAATAAAAAAAGGTCATAGTCCTTTCTTTTTACTCTGGATATTTTCTGTAAAGTATTTGGAGTGGAACATATTTATGGTGATTTATGACAGGGAGATCTTCCCTTATCTTCTCGCTCTCTCTCAAATCAGGTCACCAACCACTCTGTAGTGCCCAAAAGAATTCCTGAGATGTATTTGCTCTCATTTAAGAGAGGCACGTTTGTATCCTATGAAAAATATCCAAAGAAGCCATTTCTCCTTTTATTCAAAGGAACACTAACAACTATTTGCTTTAACCCTGACCTTATCATTAAATGCTATGACCCCAACTCTTAGCCTCTAGGCAATTAAAAAAATAAATCGTTTGAGTACATCCAGCCAATAATTTCCATGTTGAAAAAAAAGTCTAAGTTGGAGCCATGTGGTCTCAATCAGGCAGTAAAAACTCTCTGTATTTTCTTAAATGCACAACTGCAGTATGCCCATAACCTCTCTTTTAAATCATCTTAACCAGATCTGAATCACTCTCACCACAAATGATTCGGTGGCCCTGGAATGTGCTGGGGTAGACGGAGTTGCTCTGCAATGAACATTGAGACATTCCCCACTTCCCTAGTGTTAAGAGAATGGTCTGCAGAAGAAAAAAATAAGTTTTCTAAAAGGTTAAAGCCAAGACAAAAAGTGACATCATAGTTCAATCATTCAAGAAAAAGAGAACAAAAATGCATCTACTGCCTAACAAATCACTGTTGTGTGCGACAAACCACAGTGAGCCAACACAGCCAAAGAACAGCTTTTCTTGCTGAAGCAGAGATACCACAAGCAGCTGGCAAATGCCTGTGTAATTGTATTCAGAGAGAGCCACTAAATCCATTAAGCTAGCCAGAGTAGGAGAAGTCAGTCAACTAAAAAAGCTGAATATACATGATTTCAGTAACAATCTGTGCATCCTCTTACGCTGCATTACAGTATTTCTTACCACGGGCTATCATGATTTTTTGCACAGTTTAGTATGTATGTGGTACTTTGTTATAAGCTTATAGGCAGATCGCTTAGGATCAACAATATTTTTTGAGGTCTCTGGATTACCTGAATATATGCTGCTAGCTACTCCTCCAGTACACTTGAGCAAGTAGAAATGACAGACACAAAAACACCTTCGCTTTCTCAGCACATGTCAGAAGGAGTTCCAAAATATTACTTACATCTAAAGTTATAACAGAGGAAAGGGAATGTAGGTCCTTGGGGGCTCCTGAAAGTCAAGTTTAAGCAGCAAATGAGCACGCTTTGCTTAAATAACTGTAAGATTCTTAAATGCCACTTCCTCTTTAAAAGTCTGTCTGGAGCCTGAAAGATTTCTTTCAGTCTTAATAACCTCAAAAAACAATTTAAACATGTGGCCAAAGTGATGTGCATTTAAAACAGGAATAGAGCAGAGCCAAGACATTTGGATCCAGTTATTGACCTTCTTATACTTCATGGATGTTGGAATCCAGGGATTTTGGTACAGGCCCATCTCTGAACTCAACACTCATTGCCAAACCTCACAGTCAATAGAAAATACGCTTTAACATATCAAAGCAGGAAAAACAGCATAAAGATGTCAGATTTTTCCACCACATCAATGAGAAAAAATGTCATTATAGCACCCATGTAAATTGTGAAACTGAAAGCAGCTGCTGAGGCAACCTGACATGGTGCCATTGGCAGAGGGGGGTCCAACTCAGAAAAACATGATTCCATTTTTAGCTCTGAAAAAGAATCTTTGCTACTTCTAGTGTGTGATTCCTGTTCAGTGAATAACTTGCCATAAATAGAGCTAGTAACTGCTATAGAAAGAAATGCCTTAGTACATGGTAAGAAAAATGTGTACAAAACATCCCCAACATCCTAACTTCCTGCACACGATGCTGCTGAGTTCTGTTTCGCAGTCATTCCATAGCAACATAATTTAGGGGAACATTTTTAACAATTACCACACCAAGCAGAGCATTCTTCCAAATGAAGAGTGAAAGTCAGAATGAGAGAGCTTTGGTTTCAAGTTTCTGAATTAGAAAAAACAAACCTACAGACCTCAAACAAACACTTAATTGACTGTGACTGCTATACTTTGCACAATGACCCATTTGCTCATTCAGCGTATTTTTCACGTGACTAGATTTACCTTCACAAGTGCCTAATCGCTAGCATTTAGTAAGTGAGTAGGAGGAAAAGACCACTCACCTTGTCCAAAAAAAAAAAAAAATTTGAGTAAGTACTTGAAGTAAATGATGGAGCCAGAATTAAAGGAAGGGGAAAGGAAATTTTTTTCCTCTTTTCAGATCTATTGTCCCAGTAAGGTTCGCTTGTGTGTTTGTTTTTTGTTTTTTAAAGTACATAAATACACTCAATCAGCTGGTCTTTCCCCCTTTGTCAAATTTATTATGCAGTTGAACTTTTAGATTTCACGGGTTTCTTATTTATTTCTTTATTAAGATAATTCACCTAGCAAGACATAATAGCATGCCGATAGCAGCACTTATCAGTAGCTTTGAAACAAATGGGTCCCTGCAGTGAACTTCCTTTGACAGCTAGATGGCATTTCTGAAAGCAAGTTATTCAGATTAACCTGCCTCCCTTCTGATCATTATAAAACTTTTCCTAAAGACAATACAGGGAGATGCAAAAAAAGGATTTTGTAACAACAATCTGTTTTGCTAGTAAACTTAAGAGGCAGCAGTCTTAACACTTTCAGAAAGCAATAACAGCTAAATAATTTTGCTTATTGGAGGAAAACCAAGTTTCTTTTTGTGATTCCTGTCCTCTCTCAGAGTCATTTGTCCAAGCCTACACTCTTTTACAGTAGCTACATTAGCTTTCAAATGCATGCCCTAGAACAGTAGACTCTCACAGCTTTTTGTTTTTAAAAAGAGATTCACTTTGCTCTTAACACCGGGGAGAGGAGGGGGGAGCAGGATGTGCTCTGAATGAACGCCAATCATTCAAAGCAAGTTTATTTCGAGTGCCTATAAACTAACTGATCTTAGGAAGCATCTCTTCCCTTTTCACTCCACCATCCTCCTGAACTTTAGTTCTACTCATATCCTTTGTGATGGGAAGTAAAAGTCTTTACTTCCCAGGTTCAAAAATCAGTTACTGTTAGTTAAAGTTACTCTATACTATACATGGTTCAAGACAAAACAGATTTGCAGAAAACCCAGTAATAAAGCCATTTGGAAAGCTTTCCAAAATTGTACAGACACATAGGAATTTTGCTAAAATAGATACATTCTGATAGAGCTCTTTGGAAAGGGAGAAATGAGGAACATTTTACTGCTAGGCTCTGTTCCAAGACCACTATAACAGCACACACTGTATGATTCACTCACGTACTTTTTTTCCCCTCCACTATTGTAATAAGCTAAAGCACCTTATAGTTTCTTGCATCTTTATACACATTTAATACTGGCACTTACCGTTGTGGAACAGAGGGACCCCCACCCCCCGCAAAGAGGCTGATAGCTGATGGTCTCTGGGTCCTTTACTTCTTGACCAGCCCCAGCTCTTAGCTTTGCTGCTCTAAATTCAGCCTAGTTCGCAGAGGAGCACAGAAGAATTTAATAGACAGCTGAGCTGCCAAATTCCAGCCACCACGATCGGCAGTGAAGACGTTCTCCCTAGTTCTGACTGATTCCAAAGAACAAAGCCTGCTGGCAATGAGGAAGCGGAGTTTAAGTCCTCTGGCTTCAGTCCAACTGTTGCTCTTGCTTTTGCTGCAGAGTACGTGAGAGTGTTTGCATGAGCTTGTAATGCATGTGAGAGATGGGGGCTGGGGAAAAAAGAGGGTGTGTGTAAGGGGAGGAATGCTAGTCATATCCAAAAATAACATGAAGGAAGTCATGTAGTGAGCCGTCTCCCCTCATTCTCTCTTATCACATGTACTGAGAGCGTCTCTACCCTAAGATTTTGATCTCAAGAGTAGGTAGGGAAAAATTCCATTGTGACTTGCAGCTCATATGATTGCGCTATTAAATTGTAACTGGGGAGCTCTACACTTACAAGAACACGTCACGAAACACATGATTTAGTAGCAATCTACTTCATAATACTGCAGCCAGAGTGCATTTCACACCGTGTGCATTTGTTTGCAAACTGGAAAGAAAAAACAGAAACTACTAATGAAGTTTACTACATGCCGCAATAAACAGTGTCTCATTTGCCTGTCCAGAAGTTCCCAAATTTCAGTCTTAAGTATTTCCAGATACTGCTTAGTGTTGATTTTCAAAATAGTAAACGTTGCAAGTCTACAATATAATCCAGAAATGGGGATATAAAAATCTTTGTATAGTTTAACTCTGCCATGATTCTTCAGAAATTTTTAAGAACAAATTCCACATACAGAACACTATTTTCTGTCAAAATGAAAATCAACACCTACAACACAGCACAAAGAAGAAAACTCCACATAAAAAATAAAAAAATTAAATCCCTTCCTGGATAATCAGGAAGCTATAATGTAACTATTGTGATTTTTCTTTTTCCATGAAAAGCTTTAGAATATTGATCTCAATAATTGTGAGCTTTTAAAAAAATCTTTAAAATTGTCATTAATAACTGAACAAAAAACTTAAGGAAAATAATAATTCACTAATGATAGCCCAAATATTTTTTTTTTAGTACTTGTATTTAATCAGGTCTCCATCAAATCAATTTGAGGACCTCTAAGACTACTTATAAACCCAGAAACAGGGTTTCTATGATTAATCAATCTCTATGATTAGCTAACATTTGTGAAGAATCTTTACTTTGTCTAGTAGGGCTTGGGAAGTGGCTTCAAAACATTACAAGATAACACAATACAAGTTATGATTTTATCATGCTACTCTTTGTGAAGAGTTTAATTAAGTTTTAATTTAAACATAACAATATAAAGAAAGGTCAAAGCAATTTTGGATTCCATTTAATCTCATGCAGAATAGTTTAGCCCATGATTTTGAGGTATCTGATGTGGTGCTGGGTATTTTAAAGGAACAAAACTGGTCAACTTCCACAATGAATGGTTTTGAAATATGAATTTTCACAACAGAAATAAAAGTGAGAAAGAAGGAAGAAACTCGTTAAAAAATAGACTCCAGTGTGCAGGTTTCCACAATGATAGCATAAAGCAGCCTCCTGTTTACACATGACTTTGTTCCTCAAAAAGGGAGACAGTGTAGCTCAGGCCTATGATTTCCATATTCAGCATCTGTACTTCTGGACCTACCCTTTTTTTATCCTTTAGTAAAAATAATGAAGCTTTGGATAGGAGCTTGGGTTTAATAGAACAGATATAATACATTTCTCTTCACTCCTATTACATTAAAGAAATTACAACATTAAAGAAATTAAAACTAGTAGCAAAAAAATTCGTGATAAATTTTAAAACTACAAATACGCTCTGTGTTGAAGGTAAATCTCAGAAGCCCATAGAAACCATCTGGAATGTAAGTAAGTTATGATGATTTAAGTTTGCCTTCCTGCATATTCACTAGAGACTGAATTTCAATATCTTATAAGGCCATAAAAGTTACAGTAAATCCAAGTTCTGTATCAGGACATTCACTGAGTCCTACTGTGATGTAGTTTTCTGTGGGTACTTGATAGCATTACGAAGTTTGGCTTCCTTTGCTGTTTTGAAGTTTGCCAGCCAAAATTTAACCTGACAAATTTCACATGCAAGGAAAGTCCAAGAACAGATAAGATTACCTGAGAACTTTTAGTCCACACCTTATCCTATCTTGCACATCAGCTGCATTAAATTTGCTGACTTGGCTAATTACAGTTCTAACCTGAAAAACACACTTCGAATGAATAACAACAAGCCCACATCTAGTTTCCTATGCAATTGTGTCTCCAGATGACAGAGGTTAGTCCAAAACTCACTTTTAGTCTAGACATTTGAATTCATTTTGCTGTTATGGAAAAGCAGAGGCCTGAAAGAATATGAATTCAACAAAGTTATAAAACATAAAGGCAAAAAAAGCAAGCAAACAAAAAAGTAATGGGGAGCTGTCACCTCTTTTCCTGTCTGAGCACTGTTGTCATAACCAGACCCAAAACTGCGATGCTGTTTTCAGGAGAATTTAAAATCCAGACTACCAAAAATTCCAGTCTTATATGAAAAATTAATGTTGAGTGTTTCAGTAGCTGATACTCCACAACGTTCAAATGAATCCTTACTAGCATAGACACTACATTCTTGTTATTCTCTGTTGTCTACATAGATCAAACATGCAACATGAAGAAAAAAACTAAACAAAATCCCTGGAATTTTTATTGTGTAATTAGTGAAGTAAAAGATTGAATTTTTCAGGGGCCTCAGCTGCATAAACGATTACTACACTAATATTGTTGTTATTTACCTCAAATATAAAGCAACTCTACAGTATTTAGGAACTTACAATTGTGTATTTGCTAATTTGCAGCTGATCTGCTCCAAGTAATATGTCTTATTTTCTGCCTGCAAGCAGGTCAGCTGCAAGTTTCAAATGAACATCTATCAAAATTCAGCTTGTTTTCCAACCATTCTCATTTCTAGATAAGGAAGGAAGGAAAAGAAAATATATACATTACAAATTCTTTCACTGAAATGTCATCCTTATTACATACAGAAATGAGACAATTTGTGTTCATAATGTGTTGACTGTTAAGATACAGCCATCATAAATTGATGGATGGATATAGTAATTTCTGAAACATTAGATAATACATCAGAAATTATAATCAGCAAAAAATAACACAGATTTAAAAGAGTCTTTAAGAGTGATCACAGTGTTCTAAGCAGTGTCAGAGCTGACTAGTGGTAGTAGCTTCTAAAAGTCACGATTTTCTCATATTACTATATGGTAAGGCCCATTCAGAGAGGGTATGGCAGACACTCCTTGACTACCTGCATCAAAAAGCCCTTATATTTCATTTTTTTGGTCTCCCAAGAATAATAAGATAATACAATAACAGTCATGTATTAAGAGGAAAAAAACAAATTTTGCTCTCTTCTTTTGAGTCCAGTAAGGACTGCACAGAAGCTCTGGTAAATTGGGCCATTAAACAACTTCAGTGTCTTGTGTTTTGTACACAGGAATGTGTTTCCAACATAGCCTATGTAAATTTGGCATTCAGCAATAAAGGTCACAAAGTGTTTGGATGCAGGGAGCACTTGCAGGAAAAGGGCTATAATCTAATAAAAGAAACAAAACTGGGGGAAAATGTAAAAAAGTTAGAAAACTGAGGTCAGACAGTCTGTATTTTCCTAATTTAAATATTTTCCTTTTGGTTATCTACATACCTAAATTGTTTAAATGATGACTCATGCCAAATTTATCTTTGATTATGAAACATTTAAAGGTTTTGCTTTTTCTATCCATACAGCATTTCTATGGTTCTATGACTACTGACCCAAAGCATGATTATTCACCATCTCCTTTGCTCTCTCCTAAAGACTTGTGTTCTTTTAAAAAGTGAAAGTGTTTCTGTGGCATAGGTTTAGAGAGGAACTTTCTCGCTGTAAACACAATGTGCAAAGTATTTGCATGTTCTGAAATTATTTAATGTTGAAATTTCATTCTCTGAAGGGCCTAAAGGGCATTTAGACATTTTTGAAAGTGAGACTTACTGTATAGTTTAAATCTTTTTTCTTTGTCTCTGAGGTATAACATGTCAGTATTTATTTAAGAGAAATAGAATACCCACTTCCCCAAATTTTTTGAACAAAGTTTTACAGAAAATATGATCTAAATAAGATGAAAATAAAGTTTTCATAATGCTTTATTTGCATGAAAACTTTCTTATTTTAAAGACCAAAGAACATACACAATTCTGTCTTTGGGTTCTCTAGTGTTTCTATTTACAAACATTGTTAATTCACTTATATATAAGCAGTAGAGATGCAGAAGAACAAGGTATTAGAAACAACTGTATAAGCTGTGTATATTCAGATATCTCAGAATAAGTTAATTAATGATATTTCTTTCAGACAATTCAAAGTCAGAATTAATATCACACCTAAACTGAAGTTTCAAAGAAATTACAAGCTCTTCAAAGCCAATAACTGTTAAAATGAATGGTACCTACAAGCTACAGACTCAAACAAAAATGCTCTCAAGATTAGTATCTATATCATACTGACAGTATAATATACAGATAAGCTTGGTTTTCCAAACTGATAGAAATACATATTTGTTACAATTATACAAATAAAAATCCTCCTCATCTCTACTTAGTCAGTCAAACCACATGAATGATATTTCAGAGCAAGAGAAGAATTTAGGAACCTTGTAGAGTATGCATCTGCCATTCAAATTACAACAGAAACCCCAGAGATCAAAAAGCCCAAGAACAGTCTTATTAACCATTACTTGCCAACTCAGCTACATCTGATTTTAATGGAATTTTTTATTTTTAAATTTAGGGGGAATACATGCAGGCATCCCGAGCCCAAACAAGTCAAATGGCTGAAGTATTTATTCAGAGACTTAAAGAATCAGCTACTTCTTTTGTTTATTTATTGCATCCATTGTAATCTTCAGGTTAAGTATATAATAATCAGCACTGAAATAGATTCCATTTTAATTGCTGAGTGATTAAATGTAAAAGCACCTTAAAAGGGTGCATGAACTGTGATAATTGTAGGGTGGAGATGAAGGAACAAAACATTTCTAAAACTCAACTCATCTACTTATTCAATACATGCATTGTCCATATGATTCATACACTGGGGATATTCTGCCTGAGGTTATAGCTCATGGGAATTATTCTTTTAATTGCTATTGAGTATGAGAATCTTATGCCTTCTCTGATGTATCTATTTATCTGCAGTTTTAGTTCACCTTCATTCTCATGTTGAGAGAAAATACAAACCTAGAGTGTAGAAATGGGTAACGATTCTCCATTATATTCTGTCAGAAAGTAAAAATCCAAGTACATCTTTCTCAATAGGTCATATATGCTCATTCAGAATTGAAGATCTTCAGAAATAATCAAATACTTTAAAAGATATTAAAGAAAATTACACTCCTGCTCTAATAAAAAATTATAAATCCAGTATAGAGTTAGAAAAAGGTATTGTCTTTGGTTGCAAACAATGAGCTATGCCTAAAAATTGTTTCAGCTCTTGTAATATAATTTTCAGTCTGAATGCTCACAAGTGCTGCTTCTATTCTGTCCTTTGTTTTCCTCATAATTTTGTTTCCTGCCATTTTCTGTTACTATTTACTACAGAAAATCCATGAAGGATACCAGAAAAAAAATACTGCTTGAACACGGTACAAAACATCCATGGTCATGTTATTAAGAAACCAAAACCACAGGCATTTAGCAGTCTTTCTTTCCAAGATGACAAGGCAAAAGGTTGGGACAACTGACCAGACTCCAGTACCAATACAACTCTTGTGTTCTGTAAAAGCTGAGCAACTGTTATTAGTTCTTAAAACAAGGCTTCCAGCATTACCAGTACATCCTTCTCTATGCAAACTGGTGTCAGCAGATGATGCTGCTGCCACCGGACCACCAAATCTATTTTAGCAGAGAAATAAGAAGTCAAAGTCAAAAGAAGATCATGAAAAATTTTCTATGAGTTTAAAGTTAGAGAAGGTGGTTTTCTTGAATTAAGAAAATGATCACTAAATCCTCTACAGTATACTCCTTCTTTTTCTCCTTACTTCAGTTGCAATTCTAAAAATCTTTAAAGAACACAGACTGTGAAGGAGAACTATTTATATTAGTTCTTAGCTTAGAATCCTTATGTTATGATTTAGTAACTATCAGGAATTGAATAATAAAATGTAGAAATATAGCAAGAGATCTGTGGGGTCCAAACCCTTCCACCTACCACATCTCATTCCAAAGGTGGGGTGGTTTTTTTGTTGCTTCTTTTCAAAAGTATAGTAATCATTTTGTCCCATTCTAGCTGAGCCTTCAAAGAATACATTTCTGCACCCTCTATTAGTGAAGGGAGTATTAAATGAAGCAATCCAGAAACTGCTGTGTTCCCATTTAAATAGAAGTATATTTAACATTGAAACAAAAAGCATTTTTAAAAAAAATGCTAAATAAATAAATAAAGTGTAGCTAAAGCAGAGAAGGAAACCCCCTATTTTTTCTCATGTCCTAAAGGTTGGGTTCTTGAACTATGATCAAGGTTTTAACTGACAGCAAGGCAAGTGCCATCCCCTGAAATTCATATAACAGCTATTAAAAAGTAAGTTGCATTACTTACAGCAAACCCATGCAACACTATAACCATCCTGCCCTTTTCACCATATAACAAATTCTTCTATTCTCAGCAAACAGCAGATTGAGAACCAACAACCACAAAGCTTTTAAATGGGAAGAACAACCTCCTTTTAATGAAACAGTGATTAGTTTAAGCCAAGTGAAAAATGCTGCATTTTTTTCAGGATGAGTTTACTAAGCAGTAGAAGCATGCAACAGAGTTGATGGTTAGCCAGCATTTATAAATTCCCATAAAGAAAGCAGATAAATTGAAGAAACAAACCCTTCTATTGGGTTCTGATGTTAAATTAATCAGTACGCAAGAAGTTCTTTCAGCCATAATACCAAGACTCTGTTTTCAAAAGCCTCTTACGATTCTTTGGTTTACTGTTAACAGGACATCTAAATTGTTTGTAAAAATGCTTTATGTTAAACAAGAGTAGAATCTAAATAAGTCAAAAATCCATGCCCAACTGCTATGGCAAAAACAATATGTATGTCTATCAAGTTTCAAAGGTGGCCACAATTTTTCCTTCTCAAACTTTTGTAACATTTATTTTTGAGAGATACTATATATTAAACGGTTAGAATATTTTCCATGTTAAAGAAACAAGACCCAGAAATGACATTTAGATTTAGCAAATAAGGACTAGAAATAACGTAGGAATTAACATTTGTGATAAAGGTAGTATTGTGATCAGCAGAAAGAGAAATTAAAGCAAATTTAAATAATTGCCAGAAGTATACCTAATTCTTGAAAATTTTTAAAAATAAAATCTCATTCTTTGCATATTCACTTTAGAGTCGACACATATATTTTTTAAAAACAAATTATGCAATTTCTCAAAGGATGATTTCCAGAAAACATATTTTGGCACAAACACTGAGAATTAAGTCAGGTGGGGGAAAACCTCCCAATAGATCACCTAGCAGAGACTGCTGACTGGACCGTAATAGGGTCCCAGTTCATGCATTGCCTGGAACAGGCCTCACTTGAACATCAATCAATGCTTTTTATATAGATTCAAGCTTGCTTTGGCTGTTTGGATAGCTGTGGAGTGAAGGCTGAGTTTTACCAGGCTGCCTGCTTCACCTACTTCTGGTACAAATCCCCTTTCATGATATGAAAAAATCTTAAAAATGCTATTCAGACGGATTAACCATGCAGCAGTAATTCTTGAAAAGTAACTTGAGGTAAATCACATATTTCTGTTCTTGAGTTCAGAAGAAAATGAGTTCAGGAAATGAAATCATGGATAAATGAAACAATAAAAATAAAATAAAATAAAAACCACAAAAATGACACTTAGCATACAATGCTATTCCTCTTCTAATGCATTGCTGAAACATTGAAGGAATTTTAGTATATGAATGCTGATACATGGATTTGATAGTAGCCAATAGTAACCAAAGCTGTACCTAAGATTTTTTTTTTGGTGGTCTTTAATGGTATTTTAAAATTAAGATTTTTTCTATAGTCCCTCACATGTTTTATGTTACCAACAACCAGCAGGTTCTGCTTATTAAAACCCTATTTTTGAAATATTTAAAATATTAATCTGGTTTAGAAAATCAGACTATTTATTAAATCATTCTGTTTAAAGATTTCTTTTTTCAGACCTCTCAAAGATGAAGTTTATGCCCCTTTGCAATAGGTAACTTTACCAGTTAGTTTGGGCCAATTCAAGGAGTGATTTCTTTCCTCTATCCAATCAACCTAATGCACACAACTTTTTAATTTTACAAGCAACAAAACTCTGTCTATTTTTCAGTGATGATTTCTTACACATATGCTCACTTCATATTTTCACCATCATAATACGTTACAATGCTGTGTCACACAAACCACTTTCTCTTCCTCACAAGAGCATCAGTGTCAACCCTCAAACCTTGCAACACCTTCTATGTCCCTTTGCTACCAAAAATTCTATGCTGTGTTGACATTGATACTTGTACTGTGGTACATACAATGTGACTCAAAAGGCAGCTGGGCAAACAAAATAATAATTTTCCATAATGATTTGCACCAACAAGGAAGCCTTTCTGGTTTCTTATTTTAGCGAAAATCTTTGTTAAAGGTTTCTTTCAACAGGGTGTTCTTTTAACAAGAACAACAAACAAAACCAGTTAAAAAAGGAACACTGCCACAAACAAAATCAATCAAAGAGGAACAGTCTTTGTTACAGTTTTTATATTTTTGAGAGATAAGCTTTCCTAGCTTCATTCCATGTAAAGTATTGCTGTGAAAAAGCTGAATTTGCAAAATTTTGCACAGAGGGAAGTTTCAGGATACCTGGAAAAGATTAGGTGAAACTTTAATGTACACGATTTTGGGCAATTAATGTACACAGTCCATCAGAAGAGCTTTTTGAACAGAAGCATTTAAATGTGGACATTATCCACAAAAGGTGACTTATAGATAAGTCATAGCTATAGAAATGGCTAAGCAGGAGATCGTTAGATAGGAAAAGCTGAGATGCCTTACCTCTAGTGCACTATGCCTGAAGCACATATTTTACCTCCACCCTTCCCCCGAGCCCTCTTCCTAAAAGAGGGCATAGCCCTTTAAAACAGAGCCCAGAGCTCTTCTTGCCTGTCTAAATCAACCCTCCATCAAAGTTCTTTCTCACTTGGGTAGGCTTAAGTGAAGCATAGGTAATGCTGTCTACCTAAAGATTGCTCTGCAGCCCTGATAGATAGACAGAGCAAGTTACAGCACTACTGGCAGCCAGAGCAAAAAGCCTACCCTACAGGAGGCCACAGTCTGCTTTTTAAGTGTCTGTCCTACAGACTTAACATCCCTTCAACTTGCATTTGGAGATGAAGTGCTATCAATATGTTGTTGTCCTTCAGACCAATATTATTTAACATGGTAGTTGCACTCTGTTCATGTACAAAAATATCTCAGTATGGTATGAGCACCAGCAACAAGTGTAAAGAAATAAAACCAAAAAGACTGTTTGTTTCATGGTAGAATCTGATCACTTTCCACATCATTTTGCTATGCAAGCTCTTAGCTAATTGCATGGCAAATAGGATTTATGGTGAAAAATGGATACTCCATGCATACACAATCACAAATTTCTTAACCAGATATCCTGCTGCTCTCCAGTGGAGCATTTGTGCTCTTTGCATACCTTCAACAACAGCCTCACAAACTGAAGGGCAAACTGCCCAGGCAGATCTGGAAACACATTCTTAGGGTTTCACTCTTGCAGCATGGCCAGCTGCTCTATAGCAGCTGATGAACAAATGCGGAAAGCATCCACAAAGCATTCAAACTCTCTTTCCTCTCTCACAGCTTCACTGTGAACAAAAGGGTTAAGCTAAGCTAAGGGGACTAATGAGTAATGCAGCTGGCAAGACGTTCTCTTTTCCCTCTCACTGAAAAGCTGCCTTTTGTTTCTGCCTTCAGTGAATGAACTCATGCAATACCTGTTGGCAATTCGAGGCTTGTTGTATTGTTAAGATACAGATAATGCTGCCAAGTCCTTGATGTCTTCACAGATCTTTGCTACACAGATTGGTATGCCAGAGACTCAGCAGAGGATCAAGCCCACTGAGTGCCAGAAGTAACATCCCAGTCATCCCAGTCAACATGCCAGTCAGAGCTCCCAGGACACAAACAGAGAATCTCTGTTTGCCAAAGTTTATTCACAGCCTTCCCTTTGGATATCACTGAGAGCGACAACTTCTCATGTAAAATGGAAGACATTTTATTTTATGTATGTTGTAAATTCCTGCAAAACTTACCGTTCTTTTTCCTTCTCTTTGCCCTTAACTACTCCTGTCATAGATATTATTAATGTTGATTTCGAACTACTTGTTGCAGTGATCCATGAATGTGGGGAATAGAAATAAATTTACACTTACTTGCTTATATATTTATGCAATTACAAACATTGCGGCCCTTGACTTGGTAGAAGCAGAAAGATACCGCTATGCTCTAGCCTTACAAAGAAACTAAAGCTTGTTAGGTAATACTACTCCATTTTCTATAGGCAGTTTACCCACTTTGAAAGTAACAAAAAACCCACGTAAGTTTAGTTAAGTGTGTCTTTGGCACCATGGTTGCATTAACAGCTTTTCAGTTCCAAAGGGCAGCTGTCTGTAGAAGATCTTGGACAGTAACTTTCAACAGAAGTGTCTTTGGAAGGAAACCTGGGCATTTCTAAATCTAAGTTAAGCATGTAGTTTGCTGAGCTGCACTTACCCTTCTAGTCTGGGAAGAGGGCATGAGCCCGGACAGAGCTAGATGGTTCATAAACAACGTCTTTGTATTCCCTCTTTTTGTACTGCTGTTTGGAAGAGTAACAAGCTGCTGAATGAAAAGGAGACTCAACTCAATGATGCTCCAAATACAAGTTACTGGGGATGTGAAATAGTATTCTAATTTAAGGGGCAAGCAGGTCAATACACACAAGCGTAAACAATATTTTAGTTAAAATTGCTAGTATGTATATAACAACATATTAATATTAAAATGTATGCATTTCAACATACGACATTGAATAAAAATGCTACTTGTACAACTGAAGTACTGAACAAGACTATAAAGACTTTGAACTACTTAGAGTTCATGATATGATTCGTGTAAAGTACCTCAAATTGCAGAGTTTCAATTTTGCAAGCATTACACTATCTGTGTACTAAGATATTGCAGATCCACGTAAATACACATTCAAAACCAAGGATACTTTTCTGGGTTTCTTTCCATATTCATCAAGTCAGAAAAGAATAGAAAAACAAGAACAGATGTCAACCAACGGGTAAGATAAATAATTCACATCCATTATTAAACTCATATCATGAAGTCAGAGGTTCAAGAACCTGCTTCTCTATATTGCTCTTTGCTACTTGAAAAAAAAATTAGTTAGAACACAGAAATTTATGTTCTGAGGTGTTCACTAGGGAAAAAACCAGGTTTAATTTGGATTTAATTTACTTTTTTTAACAGCTATTTGTATTCTAGACAGAGTTTGATTACATACAAAGGAGGCTGCGTGACTGACACAGACTCTGGGCACACATAAAGCTATCTCCTTCAGAAGTTACTTTTCTTTACATTTTGCATCCTTTTTGTAATATGGATTCTCATGCAAATGTTCTGGATATCTCAGCTCAATGTCACTGCAAAGCATATCATAGCAAAGTTGGCATCATTCCCTAGTCAAAGAAATGTAAAAATAAGCTACCCAAATGTCAGATCTTTTAAAGCACCTAAGTACAGGCAACATTAGCTCAAAGCTAAGCAGGTAAATATTGAACTCTTCTTCCAGGTGACTAATTCTGAATAACTTCATTAGATTGCTGAAAGCATCAGCACACAACTGAAAGGAAGTACTTTGAAGTTCCATTTTTTACCATGAGTAAAGTCACTAAAGTCTCCTTTCAAGGTATGGTGACTCTCAAAGGAGGAAGTAAAACACAGAATATCACATTTTGCTTTAATGTTTGTCATTTTGTATCAAAAACCAAGAGGGGGAGGAAAAGACTGTAGGCATCCAAAAGTCATCAGAATTTTGGAAGGACTGTCTATTAGTGGGGAAATATCCGGAGGATATACACTAGAGCGCAGTAGAGAGGCGTCTGAGGTAGTGACTTGCCCTGCTGCTTCACAACGACAGTGTGGTATGAAGATGTTAACACCTTAAGTACTTCAACCTGGCAAAATGTTAACAACAATCTCTGAAAGTCAAGTCAAGTGAAATTTAAGAAAGGAATTAGGTATAAACAACAGTCTGTCTACAGACGTATTATGCAGAACACAAAATCCAGGCTGTAAGGAGCTAAGCAGACTACAAAGGGCTGAGAATCTCTCTGCCAAAGACATTCTTTTATAAGTATCCTACAAGTGACTAGAAGAATATAATCTGATATTTTCAATACTTTTTTAGGTAAAATTTTTCTCACCAAGTTAGTCATGAATGCAAACTAACACACACAGGAGGATCAAACTAAAAAATTGAACTACACTCAGTACACCTGCTTGCAGCTTTCCTTCCTAAGAGATGCCACCTTAATATGTGTATTTTATATAACATTACCTAATGGCGAAGATAATTCTAGAGATTGGATTATCAGTTTTCAGTCATCACCAGAGAGAATGCAGGCTGATACCACATCAGCTAGAAGGATAATCTCATGAAATGTGACATCACATAATTACTTTTTTTTTGCCTATACAAGGTGATGGAATCTATATGTATTAATTAGTGTATTATAAAAGTTTCAGTTTAACATGTGGACTAAACACCAACAGTTTCCTTGAGCATCCTTGAAATACTTTTTAAAATGGGTGTTCTAATTTTTAGGAAGGAGTAGCAATCTGAGGCTTGCTGGTATTAACATATAGTGAACCAAAGATGTGACCCCTGAAAAAGACTTAGATAATAAATTATTTAGCACTAAATCAGAATGCTACATGCATTATCTGCTGTTCTTGCACCACAAATGTAACTCGACAGTGAGGTGATTTATCCCTGATGTAAACTGCCTTTGTAAAGTGAGACTATTAGATACCATCTTCAAGTACAAAGAATACCTGAAAGAAAAAAAAAAGACAAATCTATACCCTGGGGAAATAGATAGAGGATGAAGGACTGGCACCTTCTGCAGCTGTAAGCTACTTCCACAAGAGAAAAGGGAACTATGTCTTCAGGTCCCACAAAGGAACCATCTGGACAGGTTCATTTTGCTTGAAAGACGGGCACACATGGTTCTGGCTAGGAAGATGCTGAGAAGTGATTACAGAATTGTAACCTCAGCAGTTAGGGTTAACTCTATGATATTCACAATACACAACTTACCAGTAATTAAGCAGTTATTACAGTATAATCAAATTGCATTTCATTTCTGGTGGCATCACTTTGGATAAATGTTATTGTTTATCCTGAGAACAAAATCAAATGTGTATGAAGATGTAATAAACAGTCTATATTTTACCTTAATTATTTAACAGCAGTTGTTAAAACAAAAGGTTGGGTTTCCTCTGTTAGCAAACTAATTGGAGATTTCAAAGGTTATTCACAAATTTGTATCTGCTTGATAAGCTTTGGCCTGTAAATTAATTCAAAATTTAACTGCAAATATTCAAAACATATAATTCCCCAACTCAATCAAGGAAGGAATAGAAAGAATCTTCCTAAATTTACTAGAGTAGAATGTAACCTTAAATTATTAAACTTAAAACATTCCCATGTAAAAGAAAATTTATCTTAAAATTTTGTAAGGGATTTAGAAATACCTTTAAATACTCCTGTAAGAAGTTTCAGAAGTGAAAATCAAGAAAACAGTCAAATATATCACAAACCAGTATTTCAAATACATTTTTTTCTGGCCTGGACTGCGCAGCTACATTAGTATAGCTTTTTCCAAGTCTGCCCAGTTGACATTTTTGTCAGTTGATTTTCTTTCCTGTTCTTCACCAGTATTCATGTTTGTCAGTGTAAGATATGTTCTTCACTAATTCACAGGTTATGCAAATCAGTTTATTACTGCAGTGACTTGCTGTAACCTGTGAGCTGCTTCAGTGAAATACCAGATACATCGCCATAACAGAAAAGTTGGGGGAAAGGTAAAGTCATATACCCTGTTCGATGATCACAAGATTTTCTTAGTTAAGATTTGCAATATGAGTTGTATTTATTAACATACTCAATCTCAAAAGTTTGGAAAAATGACCATTCTGAAAACTGTATAGTATTTGCCCTCCCTGGCTGCAGTGATTTGGGTGTGCAATGTGGAGTTGGTGGTACTGTTACGTGTTTCGTTTCATTTCATAACTGTAAGAACATGCCTGCAGAAGGAAGTGCATCAAATCAACATTTTTTTAAGCTTTCTGTTTTTCTTGAGATGAAATTTCATATGTTTTTCTCAGCTGTGCATACCTAAAATTAAATGCTTCCTTCATAATTTTTAGGTAGATGTGTAGAAAATTGGTATAACAAATCTCAGTGCAAAACCTTATGAAACATGAAACAACATTTGCGGTGTCCCCAGGTAATTTGATTTTACCTACAGTCATTCCCTTCTTGCTTTTTTCATAGCAATCTTAACATTTGATGAGTCTCTACAAAAGTTATTTCCATAGCTGGATAATGCCATGTCCCTACCACTTCTTACCCCTTGAGAAGATCCCAGTGCTACATTGATAAAAAACAAAAATAAAACTTGCTTTCAAAATTCTATGAGTATGAATACTGCTGACTGATAAGTTTCCCAGCCAGTCTGTGCAGTGTGTTTTGAAAGCACTTCTAAGCCTACATCACCAGGGCAGGACCAGGAATATAACAGATATTCAGTCTGACAATTTACTGTACCCTAAAAGTACTCACTGGACCAAACTACACATATATCCATACAAAGGACCGTCCAGTTTACTATTAATACATAATGCCAAAGTAAGTAACTCCTGTCCAATACCTGCTTACCAAATCAACACTATGCCTTACTCCCTGTACTCCCACAGAACCTGATACAGCCTTTCCTCCTTGATGGCTTTCTGAGTGCAAAGCTTCAAACAGTCCCTCAAGCCCAGATACTTGCTGTGGAAATTCCAATACCCTCTGGAAAAAAAGAGGGATATATTTATGGAGTGCACATTGCTACTTTGAGAAAGCTAAATAGGATATAGACAATATTCAACAGAGGTAACAGGTGTTGGTCTTAAAAATATAGAAATCTTGTGTTATGGACTTCATCCTATAAAGTGGACACTAGAATCTCTGTTGCTGTCCCTTCAAAAGAAAAAAAAAATATTAAAAATTGGTTCCTAATTCCATTTGGGAATAAAAATGAATTTAAAGTAGTAAATATTTTCCCAACATGCAGTGCCTATTCCATATAATATCTAGTGTTCAGCTGGATTTCATATTATTTTATAAGTTTACTTGAACTTCTCCCCATCAGAAGGCTTTTCATAGAGTCACCTTTTAAAGACCATATAGCTCCAACCACCCTGGCATGGGCAGGGGCACTTTCTACTAGACCAGATTGCTAGATGCCCTGTCCAACCTGGACTTCAGCAGTTCCACATCTTCTCTGTGGCATCCACAACTTCTCTGGGCAACCTGTTCCTGTGCCTCATCATGTTCACAGTAAAGAATTTCTTCCTAATACCCAGTCTAAACCTACTCTCAGTTTAAAGCCATTCTTGTTTGCTTGTTTCTAACTTTGAGGCAAGAAATACCTATACAATCACAATATTAAACATCAGGCTGCTTCTAGCCAAAAAAATTACAGACTGTGTTTCATCTCTTCCCAGTGAAAGTAGGGCCTTCTAGGAATCAGATCATTGGGGCTCCCTAGCACCTGTTCCTACTCTTAGAGGGAATATCCAGGAATAATAACAGCTATCTGCCAATTTTCTTTTAAGCTCAAAAACTGCTTACCCTGCATTTTCAAATATGGCAGTGTGATATATGCTCAAATCATCAAAATGCCTGCAGTTCCAAAAGGCAAGTTTAATTCAAGTATGCTGAGCTTATTCACTGTGATTAGTTTGGCTACGTTAATTCATAAATTATAAACATTTAATCTGAGGTGTTATTGCATGCAATACAAAAAGTTGCAATCAGAAAGTGAAAAACAATATTAAAAACCAATGAACTAAGAGTCCGCTATGGACTTTTCATTTCATACACCCTTTCCAAGACTGAAGTTGTTAGTAGCTTCTACTGAGCCTAGTGGGGATGTTAATTTATAATAGAGAACTACCCATTTAAAAGGTGAATCAACTCTCAGTTTTAATGATGCAGTCCTTCAAACCCTATATATGGCTTTGGATCTTATTAAAAAAAGAAGTCTTGAACTGAAATATTTAAATATGTAATGACACTTGCCTTTTTAGTTTCAATAGCACTGGAGCTTTCTGTAGCTATGAAACTGAAACAGTTCACAACAAGTCAATAATCTAAGTTTCTAATACATCCAAATACAGAAGTAAACAATTAATAACTTAAAAGAAATACCGTGGTAGTTTGTTATTAAGATCCTTAATCTAGGAACATTCCATGATCAAATTCCTTTCTTCTTTTGTAACATCCAGGCTTAATAAAAACAGAAGTTTGTCTACCTTTTAATCTCATTTTATCACTCTGCTGGTATGCTAATCTGTCATCAAGATGTGGAAATCAGAGACTATAAATGTTAATTAACACAATTCATTTTGGATCCAAAGGAAGCCATGACGTTCAGGGCTTGAATTTCTGTAAGTGTTCTACGGAAAGGTCAAGATCAAACATGTATGAATGCAATATGTAATGATAACATTTTTGTGTAGCCATAGTGAAGAGGTGGAGAATTACTCCTGTAAGGTGACACATATTTCATATTAAAGGAAGCTCTTGTTATCTTGCTACCACACAGACTAAATCTGTTTTGTCACTCAATGTGAGATATTTCAAACATCTGTCTTACAGGGACCATACTTATGCAATTCTGGTACAAATAACCTTCAGCATAATGATCCTCACAAGGTTCTTGCAGGCAAGAATATGAAAGAACAAAATGCCTTGTGACCAAAATGCCTTGCTTTTACTCTACCTGCAAGGAAGTTTATTGACTCATTTTCTATATATTCTTAATTTTCCTGGTCTCATTTCATTCGTCTCCTCAATGCCAATATCATCATGGGGAAACTTATGATAGAGAATTGATGTCTAATGACTGAATTGTCATAAATACTAAGCATAAATATTAGAACTTAAACACTCTAAATTTTATGCCAGTTTTGTGTTTTCTAATATAATCCAAAAATGCTTCAATTTATACAACTTCTGTTACGTAGAACACATAATAATGCTGGCAAGCCCTTAAACAAAAGGGCTTCTGGATAGGGTAAACATAAATTCACCTTAAATTCAGGAGTAGAACCAACAGAGGCAAAAAACCACAGTGCAAATAAAGGTAAAACTTAAGGGAAGTTTTTATTTGATTCAAGCAAAATCTGCCATGCTTAAAAACATTTATGTTCTACTGAAAAGTCTGTTTAATATTCTTTGCCAGCAGGACAGCATGGACATTGGAGTTTTAGATCTCATCCAAATTTAAATTTAACTTTGCAGCTCACCTTTAAGAACCGTGAGCAGAAACCATTATATCACTGAACATTCTGGTCTTCAAAAGAAATTGAGAGATCCTTTAAAGTGACGTACTGAAATCATTATGAAATCAGCATGATCAGCAGGAATCAGAACAAGAACATACTCTATATACAATGCATCAGTATATGGAATAAGAAATTATTTTTATCAACAATTATTTGTATAAAAAATTTGTATAAACACTAATTTTTCTATGAACACTGCACATTTAAACTACTGTTCTTTCTGACTTCAAGATAAAAGATCTGATAAAATATACCTCCACAGTATTGATTTAATACATTGAATACAAAAGCATACAATTTTGAAAAAATGATCCAACTGATTTTAATCTATGTATGAAAAGTGACATCTTTGGTTTCATGAATTTAAAGTCAGACAGCTACACTGAATGCTAAAAAAAATTAAACTTTATGTTGCTCTTTAGATTCAAAATACCGCTGCTTAAATTTTGAGTTTAGATGCAGGAAGAAACACTAGTTTCGTACATTTGATATTTTTGGACATTTGCTACTACTATTGGTACATACACTCTCATCTCACCTCTCCCCTCAAGTCAGAAACACTATCTTTAAAACATAAAATAACTCTATTCCTGAAAGCAAAATTAAATTTAAAGTAAAGGTAGCAGTTTCCCTATTAGCCTCAAAGCCTTCTCTCTTTTTATTTTACATTACTGTAGAAGCATTTTCTGTTTAATCAATCTTTTATAATTAATGAGGAGTTAACACCTAGGTTCCTTAAAATATATGCAAAAATATATGCAAAAATTATTTATCTTATTCACTAGTGGATAGTTTTTACAAGTTTTACTCAAAATACTGAGTGTAAACTGAAATGAAAAGGAAGATTTCTGTAGTAGATACTGTATTTACATAGAAAACACCATTAAACTATACACACCTATAAAAAAGCCCTATGTTAACCATTCCAAATACTTTATGGCTTATATTTTTATAGTTAATCTCTGAAAGCGTTAAGTATATCCTTTATCAAGAAGGATATTCCAAATTAAGAAAATGTAAAAGGAAAAGCAGACAACATTCACAGTTTATTCTTCTACCCAGAGTGAAGTACAGGCATTTTAACAACAAAATGAAGCATTAAAAGAGGTGGCAGATGTTAAAAGCTTGTAAACAAAAGTAGTGAGGAGCTTCTTTTTTTCCCCAGTCACTGCTTGCTTATGAACAATAAAAGGCTGCAGTTCCACTAAGAGGTCTTAAAGACAATTACTTTAAATAAAACACTAAATACTGCCCACAAATTCTTACTGAAATTAAAAAAAAAAATTAATATAATTATGCTTTTTGTTAATTATTTTTAAGTCATTAATAGCAGAAAGTTAAATATGCTTCCCACATAAATTCTCCATGAAGAATCAGCAGTTTGTAATACTTTCCTGTCATAAAAGGCCTAAGTATTTACAATTTTTAGATGAGATCATACTCTTAAAACATCCATGAAGTGGAGAGGGTGTTGTCAGGAGGAGGAATTGCAGTGCAGTGCTATTGGCATGAGTAAAGCTGCCCCAATGTGTCCCGCCTCTCATCGGCTACTCGGGACCCCTGGAACAATATTTGCTGGTTGCTATGTAAACAGAAGTCACTGCCAATTCATCCCATTAACAAGACTGAACCTGGTTCTGGTTGATAAGAACGGGCATTGTTTGAATAAATGTGTTGATAATATATTCCCCACAGGTAAAACTGGTCATTCTTACGTGCTTGAAGAATGTCAGACTCCTGCCTTGCAACCACTCATTTAACAGAAATTTTTATTTGCATATCATCTCTATTGGCCTTTATTTTCAGCAGATTTTTTGTTTTTTTTCAAAGGGTACAAAGAATTTTTAAAATATTTTAATCTTTTCAACCCACAGGTCAAATAATCATTCTCAAGTAGTTTAACAATTTATGATTTTTTTTTAAAGTCACCTGGAGCAGCTGTCAGACATACATAGATGTCTGACAACCTGACTTTGTTAATCTCATGAATAATGATTGAGGGTTCTGAGCTTTCAATATTATATTTGGAAGGGAAAGACCTTGCATACAAGCCCAGCATATTAAAAAACATTAGAAAGAGTTTAAGCACTCAGATGTTAGGAAATACCAAATAGCAAACACATACTTTGGAGAGAATTAACTGAGCAGATAATGGTGTTTGGGAGAAGAAAGGATGGGACTGTTTGTTACCAGGTTTCTCCAACATTTCCAAATGGCACAGGAAGGGCAAGCGTAGAGATCTGAGAGACTGAAAGGAACCTGTTCTCCCTCCATTTGTCCTTAACTTTATATATCCATGCCCATACCTGTTCCATCTCTTTCATAACCTTGGGTTTATCAAATAATATTTGGATTTCTTCACTATAAAATGCCTACCTACTATTAAGACAGTTATTAGTATTTGTGGTCTTTTTATTTCCCTCTACATGAATACTTCATAAGCAACTGCTTTTTGGAATTAACAGTGAGATAAAAGGTGTTGTCACTGCTTTGGAAATAGGATTGCAAAATACAATTTGAAATATTTAGGAGTTGGGTTTTTTTCAGAGAATATATAATACTGTATGTATTTAGAGCAGAATTTCTATTACTTTCAGTTGCAGCTGAAAACACTGACTTCGAATAACATGCTTAATTTTCAGTATTCATTCAATACCTGTGTTTTCCAGCTCCAGGAAAAAAAAAAAAAGCTAAGAATCGTATAAAACTCCTTTCTTGATTGTAACCCTCTAATGTGTCTGATGAGTAATATCGGAGGGAAGGGGGGAAATGTGATTACATATTTACATACTGTAGTGTTCTGTTTGAGTAAAGCTTTGTTTTCTACATTTTGAGTCCCTGACTTTATAACTTCAATAACTATTTATAATTGAAAGCATTTTTATATTTCATAAAACAAGCCAACAAGGTAACTTCTATTATACAGCATCATAAAAAGGCATGGAACCACATCAGAAAATTTTAGTCTACCATGAGAAATTCTGATTTACTAAATATCAAGTGAGACAGCTGAATGCTGTTGTCCTCACTCATCCTCATCCCATCCCTTCTATATCAATAACTTTTTGTCTAGGCAGCCCTAAACCATGTACTTCACATTTCTTATCACAGGCCCGATGTTACTGTGACCTCTCATTTAGTTATCTTTGGTTTCCATATCCTTCCGTCTATCCTTATTGGATCGCAATTCCAGCCTTCTTAACCACGCACTCTATCCTTCCCTCTCTCCCTGGTTTTCAAGAGCTTTTGTCTGGTCAGCTCCCAGCTTGCTCACAGCTCCTGGTAGCGGCCTCTTATGTCATTCAGTGCTGATCCTAAGTGCACACTACACTCCTGGTCTCTTCAAACGGTCCCAATCTCTGTAGCCTAATGGAGAGCATAGAAATTCACCACTCTGTGAAGGCTTTAAGCTGCTTGGATTTTGTTCTGAGATGAACATAGCCAGCACAAAACATAATCTTTGCTTTAGGGCAAAATTCCTCAATCATGGAACCACATATAAATCCAGAAAGAACTGCAGGTTACAACTTGGCCAGCTCTGGGTGGATTTTCATAGGAGTGGCAAAAGGCACATCTCTAGCACAAAGGTTGTCCTGTATCAAATTTCAAAATATGCCCTAAAGAACTGGCAGATAATATATATATTACTGGGCAGCATTTTTTTTTTTAATGCAGTCAAACAAAACACCTAATTTTCTGCTCTTTCCTCTCTTAAAATGAAAAAAACCCTAGAAATCCCACACCCTTAGCTGCCACAAAATCCTTCCCAGAACCTTTTAATTGGTCGGGACTTTTGAAGTTAAGGGATAATGCAGCTGTAATCAGCAGGTCTTCAAAGGATAGAAACAATTTAGGGAGGTGTGGATGCCCCTGAAGAACTAATTTATGATGTGATGTCAGTACAGTATCTGGCATCATGAAGCAGATGCACTTAGCACTAACAGGACTGATGATGATTCTCCAATGCTATCCATGGTAGAATTCCTGCATGGGACTGACAAAAAAGAAGAAATCTCACATTTCCTCCAAGACACTTTCTGTTGCAACATCCATCCTGCTAAAGCAAGAGATGGCATCGGGCTGCCTTGATAGAAGAATATGTTTGTGTCTGAGTCTGACTCCCTGCACCACACCAGATCCTACTCATGCCTTTTTAAGTTATTGTGATTGTTCAGGTGTTCACTGAGACAAGAAACAATCACTATCAAAATTCAGGTAGTGACATTTCAAAAGCATTATTAACCGAAGTGCACTTTCTGAAACAGAAGTTACTTAGTATATAATAACATATTGTGATGCCTCTGCCCCCACAAGTAGAATAGTGGTCAACAATTTGCAGTTGTCTTGAGCAAAATCATATTTCACTATTCAAGTTTTTTAATAGTGAAATATTTTGAAAAACTCCTTTCAATGTTGACTTGAAATCCCTCCAACCATCTACAGACTTTCCCTTCCTCCCCCACCCTCTCCACTGCCTTGGTTCTATATAGATTCATACAATGGTCTCACCACAAAGACTTTAAAAAAAGTGAACCAACTCACTTGGAACAACAAACAGGGGAAGCATAATATAATTGCAGGATCCATCACTACATTTTTCAGGATTTATTGCTGACACTGACTGTACTGAGGGCCAGATTTTTAACGTGAAATACTGCAAATATGCTATTTCAGTGTTTAACTTTATGGTGACAAATAAAGGCATCGGTACTATAGTCATGAATAATATATGCTGTTCTCTAGTATATTTCCCAGTATATTGCTATTTAATAGTAATAAAGGTCCTTACTAAAACAGTGGTATTCTGTAGTTTTCCCCCTCTCTTCCCATCCAATTAAAGCATATTTTAAATAAATACAGAAAAAGAGGTAGACTGCAGTCCACTTTTCAAACAAGAAGTCTGTTCTCTAAGGTGACAATCTGATCCTAGAAAGCAGTGTGAAATGAAGCTAGTGTCTGTAAAAATATATTACTTTTCAAGTTACTTGATACCTTCACTCTCCCAGAGAAAATTTCCTGCCCTGGCTGATGGCCAAAGAGATTATTTAGTAAGAGGCCATATCCTTTTGCCTTTTATTATTTAGGCAATATTTCATACTATTACAATGTAATCAAAATACTTCCTTTCTAGCCAATATTTGGCTCTAACACAGATCAACATTTTTTCCATTGGTATTTTTAAGTAGTTACTCTGAAGAATAACATCATTGATTCTCAGCATTTCTTTGTTTTGCCTTCCTGCTGTGACAAATATCAAAAATATTCTGATAGATCTATGATGACTACTCTCAAAGGGTTCTCAGGCTATAAGGTTTCATGAAACATGAAATCAGAAAAGTGAAAGGGATTCAAATATTAAATGAAAGGATAGGTTTATTTCTCTCAACCCAAAATAGACATACCAGAAGAGGCATTTACGGAAATAAAATAACCACATGTAAAAAAGAAAAAACACTGAGATACATTTAAAAAACTTGCAACAATTATTTGCCAATTGTTTTCCTCACATCAAGTTCCTCTTCTGATTTCTGTGCAAAAGCAACAAAAAAAGAAGAGTTTTCTTTTCAAAGCAAGGCAAGAGAATCTCTACAGAACTTGCTGTGCTTACTGAAGTTATGCAGTGCATCTCCAATTTGCCTTACTGAAAGAAAAGGGGGTTTTCGTCATCACATAGCCAATCCAGAGGTTCTCATGAGAGATACAGCGTAATGTGAAAGCACAGTAAACTATCAACTTTGATTCTGAAATCAATGTCTCCTGGTGTGTATGGAATAGATTCCGGCAGGTACATGCAGATTGGCTAACAAGGAGCAAATTACAGGCATCAGGAGTTCTGAACAATAATGGTAGCTCTGTAATGGGACGTGATGCTCTGGTTACAACCACCGCAGCAGATTACAGCCTTGTCATAGTTATTCTCTGCAACGGAGTGACATTGTGAAAGTCTGTACCACAGAGGTGGCTATGGTTGGGGTGCAGTAGAGCTCCAAAAATGCAGTAAAACTTTAATCCCATGAAAACTGCAACAATCCCACCTTAGGGATTTGGGGAAACGTGGTAATACTAATAATAGTAATCAGATTTGTTGCACACAATAAGCTTCATTCACTAAACTATGTCTTATGCTTATCCCTGAATGATACTTGCCTTTCTTGCATCTTGGGATATCTTTGTGCTCTATGTGAAGAGTGAGTAGCCAGGGGATCTCATGAGGTCTGTTGTACTACAAATTTGTTTAGTTCTGTAGCCTGGGTACATCAGATAGAAGGCAAAGCTCTTTTCTGTTCACTAGCTTGTCCTGCCTTTCAGTTATCTCTCAATGATGCCCAGGTTTTGTTACAAGAGTTTAGGACTTGAGAAATAAGTGGAAATTACATTAATCCGTCAGACTCTTGAAATCAGTCTCCTGCTATCCTGTTTAGTGCACTGCCTTTATGATAAAGGATATTTTGAAATTGGAACTGATCTTGCAACATGCTTGCTTTTTTGAAGCTTAGAAGTAAGAGCAGATTGTTAGAATACTGGAATAACAGTCAGGAGCCTTCCTGTCTCTGGCTTTCTCCCATTAAATACTGATGGGCTACAAAATCAACTTAACATGCAACTTCCTCTTGCTTTTCTTAACTAACAGAAGAGAACTGGACACTTGCAAGCCATTTCAAAATAGCACTGGAGACTTACTGTCTAAACAAGTCCCTTTGCAATTGAGTCCTTTTCTAGATATTGCACTTCTCTGTTTATTCAAGACCTCGGGTTTAAGTGAACTCTTTAGTACAAGAGTTTGCATTACAGGCAGTACTAAAATAGTGATCTTCCCTCTTCTCCCTGCTAACCTCTGAATAACTAGCTATATCAAGAATAAAACTTTCCTAGAGCTATTATGTAGAAGCATTGCATTTGTCAGAAAATTTATCTCCCTCCAGCCTAAGTGATCAATTTGAAAGATTTTGTCATTTCATTCTTCAGCAAACCAAGAAAAGGTTTAGCTTTATTCTATAGGATTCACTAAATAAACCTAACAGAACAACTAATTTAATTGATCTTATGACTGAAGCTGACCTGCTTCAGCTTATGCAAGAAAGCTTAATTTTAGAACATCACCAGATGCCTGCAACATTTTAGAAGCCTCAGATATTCTCCTCCTCCCTTTCCCTTTAGCCCACAACGCAAGGTTTTTTTGGGAGTCAAGATGAAATATGCCAGATTGAATATTTGATACTGTGTGTTAAACAGTTTTTAAAAAAACCACAGTAGCTCTTTAAACTGCCTCACAGGACTTCAAAGATGACAATCTAGCTTGCAGTTAGTCATACATTTTGTTTTGCAGGCATAATGCTTCAAATAATACTGGTGATATGCTAAGCACAATATGAAACTACAGTCACTGCAATAAATGTGAAAAATAACTACTTAAATACTACAGAAACATCTAGTCTTAATACATAGGATTGTCTCAAATTTTATCAGAAATATGCCCAAGATTGTCAAGCACTATTACTTTATTTTAATTTCCAGCATATTTGTTTCAGCAATCCTCAATATGCCATGCAATTTTCTCCATTTTATTTTATTTTTTTTTTAATTTTAATTAAAGCAAGGAAAAGCAAAGAACAGTTCTTTATGGCAAAGTGAGTGAATTTCCCTCAGATTGACAGTCATGTGTTTTCCCCCTGAGAAGATTATGTTAGCCCTTGATACACTGCAAAACAAAGAAACCAATATAATTACTCCACATTTTAAATAGCTTACTGTGGCTCTAAACAAAGCTGCAAATAATTTTTTATATATTTCTTCATATATCTTTGTGTTCAAAAATGTTAATTCACCACTCACCCTTCTAGTTCAGATAACAGGTATTAAGAATTATTATGTTTTTCAAGACTTGAATGAAAAGTTCAATGCCGTGTTTTCATCTTAGGGATGCACCTAATACACATGGAATGGGTGATGGAACAGTGTTAAAAAAACCCCACCAGCTACAACATTCTAGTATATTTGAGATTTGATTTGACATATTCAAAGTTTTTGATGCTTCCATTCTTAATGTCCACTTGAATCTTTTAATCTTTACTGATTTTTAATTCTGTCATGAATTTAGTCACTGTTTTTTTAATGACCAATGAGGAAAAAAGCTTTCTGTTAAAAGAATCTTTTATTAGATACCTCCTACATGACCAACTATTTTGAGGGAGATTATATAACTAACTAGATGGTTTCAGTTTTGAGTACAGGGAAAGGTAGTAAGAAATAGTTTTTGTGCTGTTCACTAAATGTAAATGAGCAAACAAGAAAACAGAACAAATATAATATGGAAAGCAAAATTCAAATTGTATGAAATTATTCCCTGTGCACTACTCACCAAACAGTAGTCAAGAAAGGATTCAAAAGTTGAAAAATTACTTAGCAATTAAAAGAAACAGAGTTATTCTAAAGAAAAACTGAACAGCAATTTAATGAAGACTTAACAGATCTCACCTTTTAAGAACTTCAGATTGAGGGCAGACCTGTTCTATTTGTGGAAAGAGAAAAAAAATCAGCATTACTCTGTGGAAGCGGAGGACATCCTAATTTAGATGCAACTAAATGTAGTAGCTCAGCTGAGGTGGTTAAAAAGGAAAAAAATGTCAGCAAGAGGCTAAAGTAGAGGTACAATTCGTCAAAACTCATATATATATATATATATAGTGTGTATATAAGTGTATAACTAAAATACCTTGCAACACATAGAGGAGCTTCCTCATCCTAACTGAGACACTTGCAGCTGAGTTTCCATGGCCTGCTTTGATTTCCAAATTATATTTGAAAACCAGAGTGAATCCGGGGAAAAAAATCCCTAGGTTTAGATTCTGGGTCATATGCATGAGTGGAACTATCTTATGCTGTGAAAGAGAAAACTTTCTGAATAAATAAAGGAAAAAGTAGGAATAGGTGAAGACTCTTCATTGGTAGACAGATGTAAAGGTTTCTGAAGTCACTTTACTTCTCAGAGATACTTGTTCCGAGAAAAAAAAGTATCACTAAAACCAACTTACAAAACAATGTTTTTTGCCTTCAGCTTGTTTCTCAAAACTCTTGCTCACTGGAAAAGCAGTCTTAATAGAACACCATGCTCACTTCAACTCAAGTGAGGACTTCTGTTTCTAGACTAGTATGCTTTTGTTTGCCCCATGCTTCTTGGAGGTGTATAAATGCTATTACAACTGCTGGTGCAGGATAAGGGGAATCGACAAGGCACTGTACAAACCAGAGTCAAGAACAGATTTGCCAGGCAATGTGTTTCAGCCGGAAAACAGACTGCACTCAAGTTCATGGGAGATTCACAACATGTACTACGAAAATTAACTGAATGTGGGCCTCTCCTGAAAAGCAGACTTGAATTTTATTTTCACAAAAATTAGTATAAATTCTCTTACTCTCACTTGAAAATGAAGAACCAGTAGTCTAGATTGAGTAATTTGCTATGGGAGAAAAATTTGCATTTTAGATCAAAAAAAACTTCAGTTCTGCTACTAAGACATTCAAGGCTAAGAAGGGAATTAAAGAATACAAAGAAGATTTTTGGCAAGTGTCCTTTTTGTAGATTGTTTCCTATTTCTTAAGGTATGATCCCCTGTCATTTTAGATACTCATTCTATAACTTAAATATTAATCCACTCTTAGATAATGTTCATTTTACAATAACATTATAAAAATACATGACTAAAAATAATATCCCCCTTCAACTCAACTCTCACATCTCTTTTCCACAAAAAGGTGAGGAACTGATATTTTTCCAAAAGTTACCTGAAATACAAAATTAGAGCTTTTTTTGCTATTAAGTAAAGGCAAGAGGAATTAAAGGACTGAAAAAACAATATTTTCCTGGTTATTCTCTTTGCTCTATCATGTGTAACATTGTCTTAACCACATATTGTACAACAAAATCAGACAGACAACTGGACCTGAGTAGCAAATTTTCATGCTCCTAAAGAACTCCATTTACTGCAATAAAAATTTTTATTCGCACCCTAAACCCAATAGCATTGGTCTGAGTTCTGAATTAAGCATGCAGAACCCCATTCAAATTTTTTCTAAACTGAGAGAATATTAGAGCATACACTGATTCATTTTCCAAACGGTCTAAAGTTTAAATTTGCATATCATACACTACAATGCTCTTTCTGGAAGCAGAAAAATTACAGATAGCATTACGTGCATTCAATCTAGAGATTTTTTTTTGGGCAGCAATGTCCACTTTCATATCAACATTTAACTCCTTCCCTGTTCTCTATTTAGAAATCAGGTTATAGGTGACCAAGTTAAACCAAGAGAGTGCCAGAACAAGAGGAAAAGTGAATAGCTGTCATACTATGAATAAATAATAGTACAGCAAATCAGGCTCATCCTTGGGATCATCACTGTCATAGATGCACATGCTGTATATTTGTTGCAGTTTGAAATATCTAGACACTACCTCATGTAGAAACCTTAAATTATATAATATCAAGCAAATTATCAACACTCATAATAGGGGCTGAATACAGAAACTCGTAGTCAGTCAAACTGCACTACACTAAAATCAGCAGAGCAGACTATATGGTTAATTGAAGCAATAAACAGTCAATTCAATCTCTGTTTGAAATGCAAAGTATTAAAGTGCAGTTAAACTTTGTACTGAAGGTTGATGCAGTAGAGCCACCTTTGGAATAGGCAGGAGGCAGAATTGCTTTGGATTGTGATGACTACATTCAGCTAAAGACTATATCAAAAAATATTAATCTAGGAAAATTTTAATATTGCATCTTCCTTCTCAATTCAAAGCATCTAGTTTCTATCCCCTTGTAAAACAGTCCTTCTCAGGACAAAAGCTGTGGAGGAATATAATATATAAGGCCTGCTATAACTATTAAACTAGGAAGGCCTTAATTGAAAGCTGGTTTCTGCATCAGTTTATATAGGAATTTCCTGTGGGTTTTATGCCAGTCCCGGGCTCTGGTGTGACTTTGGTTGTAATATCGCATTACATAAGGTCACATGCATCTAATTTTCAGGTTGCCACTTATCTGTATTACAGCAACAGTGGTGTTTCTTCCATCCAACAAGATTAAGTTAATCTCATTTAGATTGTGGTTTAGGTTAGGGGGGTTTGTTCATTTGTTTGTTTGTTTGTTCAGTGGTGTAAAAATCCTCTGAGAACAAAGATTCTAGACTGAAATTCTGAATCACCAGCCTCTGAATTTGCAGTCAGTAACATGTTCTAGAATTGCAATGCCTGGGATCTGTAACAATTCTCCAGTTAACTGAAGTCACCATCTCCACCTACTTTCTTTATAGGTAAAGTCCCCCAAAATTACCTTCCATGGGTTTTGTGGAAAACAGGCTTTTATAGATTCCTTCTGGCTATATGGCAAGCCTGAGGATGCTCAGATAGAATCAAACCTTCCCTAATTAAACTTGAAAGCCCTCACCAGAGGCAATGCTGTTTTGGAAAAAAGGCAAAAAATATAATGTCAAATTTTCCTCTGTAAGGTTACAAGTGTTTTTCCTTATTCCTCGCTGTACAAGAGACTCACTGTACCAACATCTCAAGAAAATCATAAAATGAGAATTAAGTCTCCATCCCTATTGTCCTAAGGGACAAAAGATTGAAATCTTTAGATCTATTCAATATCGATATTAATTGGCAATGAAGACTGTAACAAACAAATGTTGTCTGCACTGTATAGGAGATACACATTACAAAAATTAAGTTCAGCATTCTGGTTTGGATTATATGATACTGCTTCTTAACTATGATCCAAGCTCTCTTTAAACTAACATCTGAAGAGGAATTCCTTCTAGAAGCAGGGATTCATAAGCATTCTTGGGGAAACTGTAATACAAAGAAAACAAGGATTTTCCCACCTGAATTTTTTTCTTTCCAAATTTGCTTTATTGATGATTGGTTAAGTATAATCATAGTTTTGGAGGCATAAAAATCCATATTTATTCAAGAAAGATATTAAAGTACAGTAACAGAAACTGATAAAATTTCCTATTTTTTTAAAAAAATCAATTTGGAATATCATACCAATCTGTAATATAAGAACTATGTACATTACACATAGTATCAAAAAATCAGATGTCTGTTTTGGGTATGAGTTGGTTAGAGCATGGTGCTAATAAAAGCAAGGTCATGGGTGTGATCCCTGTACGGGTCATTCACTTAAGAATTAGACTTAATGATCGTTGTAGGTCCCTTCCAACTCAGAATATTCTGTGCCTCTGTGAACATAAATCTTATTCACTGATTATCATGGAAGTCACTTTGTGTACTGTCCATGCAGCAAGTAGGAGAATTAAATTTTCTAGGGATTAGCCTTTTGGAACTAAGGCCTTAAAAAAAAGTTACATTTTTCCACTTTTTATTAAATCTTCAATTCTGCATAAGAACTTCCCTGGAGGAATTTTTTGCTTATTTACAAACATCAACAAACTAAGTAACTTTTGTTTATCTGAGGCACTCATCCATTGGTCACTGCAGGTTTTTAAAGGATTTGGTTTACACTGCTTGTAAACAGGATATTCGATAAACAGCTGCGTCAGTTATCTTAATGTAAGCTTCTACAGTTTAAAAAGTAGAAAATTCCTAGTGAAGGGATTTAACTGAACGAATGCTGCCCTGATGCTTCAAGGTGTACCTGCTGCAGCATTTTGTCACAGATGCTTTGAGGTATAACTTCTCCAGCACGGGCTTAACCTTGGGCCACAGTCCCTTCAGAGGTATACCTGCTGTGGCACAGACATAAGCCACAGATGCTTGGAGAGGTACCTGCTCTGGCATGGGCTTATCCACAATCACAGACACTTTGTGGTGTCCTCCTCCCGCATAGGCTCATCATATCAGGTCACAGTCCTTTCAACCCTTGTTCACAACTGGAGTTCCAATACACCAGCATAGAAACAACAGCGAAGCCTTGGCCATCTGCCAGCCCAGGCTGGCATGGCATCACCATGGCTATTAAAATGTTCCCAGCTATTCCGTGGCTATTAAAATGTTACAATAGAGTAAGGTGATCAGCAGTGTAGCACTACAGTAAACAGTAAAAAAGTGGCCACTGATGAGCAAGAGACACTGATACACAGTCAGGCAAGTAAGCCCCATGGCAAGCACAGAGGCCTGTTCAAAACAGCAATTGGCATAAAATAAACACCAATCCAATCTAGTGCATTTTAATCTAATCTCACATCCTCTTGAACCCTTCAAGCCCCACACTGGGCACCAAAAACGACTGTCATGCTTTAACACCAGCTGGCAACTAAGCACCATGGAGCTACTCACTCACTTTCCCTGCCACTAGAATGGGAGGGAGAATTGGAAGAGTAGAAGTGAGAAAAACTCGTGTGTTTAGATAAAGACAAATTAATGGAGAAAGCAAAAGCCACACACATGAGAACAAGGAATTAATTCACCACTTCCTATGGACAGGCAGGTGTTCAGCTATGCCCAGGAAAGCAGGGTTCCATCCTGCACAATGGTTACTTGGGAAGATAAATGTCATCCCTCCAAATGCCCTCCCTTCCTTCTTACCCCAGCTTCCTACACTGAACACGATGCCACATGTTATGGAATATCTCTTTGGCCAGTGCAGGTCATCTGTTCAGCTGTGTCCTCTCCCGGCTTCTTGTGCAACCCCAGCCTCCTCCCTGAAGGGGTGGTGTGAGGAGCAGAAAAGGTCTTGAATCTGTGTAAGCAGTGCTCAGCAATAACTAAAACATCCCTGTGTTATCAACACTGTTTCCAACACAAATCCAGAACATAGCCCTGTACTAGAAAAATGCTTTAGCTGAAAATAAGCATGTCAATTCACTTACGCATTACCTTTGTTTACATAAATTGGGTTTTCTTTAAGGAATAAGGTGAAAATTGAGTCAGTTCACATTCAAGTTTTAATTATGGATAATTGTCATTAAGATATCTATGTTACTACTTGATCTCTGGGCTTAAGTATGATGTTACGAAGAATGTGTTCACTCATGGCCTTCACAGTCCAACATAGGCATGTAGAATATCTAACTGTAGCAATGAGTTGTTGCAAGCAATTCTACCTTAAAAAGAAAAAACAAAAAAAACCCAAAATCTCACCATTTTTTTCCTTCTATACGTCCCATGATTGCTTACCTTAGACACTAAAGGCATTTACTGATAATTGATTTATGACACAGCATCTATTTTTGCAATATTCGCTGGCTTGATGACGAATCGGAATACATGGCTACATACAAAAGAAAGAATAAGGTTTTTGTTTATTGATTTTGCAGATATTTGAGAGAATGCCATTGCACTGTAACTGGCCCTGTTTTGGTTAAGTGAATATACCTGTTAAATTCATGGCTAGGCTTCGCGAATGAAGATTTGTGAAGGACTCTACCCACGCTTGCTACAAGCGCGCTGATACCTGTTAAATTAATCAACAGAGAATTTACATTTTTTTTTAATTGTGTTGCAATTTTCTATCTTGTTCCCAGGAGGAAACTGCACGACTATTGCACTCAGCACCCTTGGAAAAGTTTATTTGAATACATCTTGTTTTCCTGCTTGAGGAACTGTGGTTTTACTCCTAGGTTTTTGGAGTGGTGTTTTGTCATTTGCTGGGGTTTTTTTCCTCTTAAAAGCAAAGCTGTCTTAACACTGAGGGACACACTTGATCAAAGAAAGCCACTTTCCCCTTCAGAACTGGCTATGTGAAAAGCATACACCAAGTAGAACAGATTCTGACAGCATCTGGTTCTGTGCTTGCCCCCTAATTACCAGGGTATGAATATTTTATCCATTTTATCAATTTGTTACAGGAAAGAAGGTAGTGGAAAAGTGAAATGCTGAGGATGCTAGATTGTGGCCAAAAGTTAAACAGCCTTCTATGAAGCTGGTTATCAATTTTCAATCCACAAGATTTATTCAGAGGAGTAGGAGGCCCTCAGTTCATTTTCATCCAGTTAAATACATGTCTCAGCTACTCATTGGGCAAAAATTTAACTGGGGTTTTCCCATAAGCAATGATTTACTCTTGGGCAATGTGTTATCTCAGTGGTCACGTTTTCTGTGATATTGAAAGAGTTCACAGTTAGCTATAGCTACCTGTCAGCTGTACCATAAATGAGAGGTGGATTCTAATCTTTTTCCCTTGACCATCTGAAAAGCACAACCTTAACAAATAAGAGGAGATGGACAAAAGCTGTTCACATATTATACAAACTGTTTAAAAGGCACTGAATTGCTCACATAACTGCAAAGTATTAACTATTTTTATAACATTAGTGCATGCCCTGCAAGTACACAATATTAACATCATGAAAGAATGAATCACTTTGATTTGAAGCAGCATGTTAGCATTAGACTAAAGGAAATGTGTCTTCATAAAAGATTTGTTAGAAATCAGAAAGATTTTAGTCTAATTACTTGACCTGCACATAGCTGAAAAAAAATCCCAGTGTTTTAGGAGTTATTCTACCTGCTAATTACCTCCAACCTCCATGTAACAGGAAGCAGACCTATTCAAGTTCACCCTACTTCCACTCTTAGGCTGCGTACTCTTCTATACTGAGTAGTAGCACACTAACTGGTAGCACACTACTTTAGGAAAATAAGGTTCTTGAAGTTGAGTCTATAATAAACACTTGGAACATGCAGTACTTCTGATACATCTGATAAGATATTTCTATACAGGCATTTGCCGTTTCTGCAACTTAAAGGTACCTTTTTAAACACAGGTGAAATTATCTAGTTGAATTTTCCTTCTTGATCTATTTAATAAAATAGCATCTCTTCTCCACCCAGATTTCCTACTTGTATATTTAAGAAGACTTCTAATTTCCTGATTTACAGGAACATATCATATGGATATTGATTCAAGTTTTCAATACTTAAACAAGTCCCTTACTATTTCAGTTGTTGGCAGTTTTTCACTATTCCTACTGATCAGTTCCCCTGTTGTGAGTTGCTTCAGATAAGGCAATTGACTAAGGCACAAAGTGACAATCAAGTTCATTTCTTAAATGAATACATGTAAAAATTTTCTAGAGGATAAAAGCTACTAAACACTTAAATCTCTAAGGTGACAACACTTCAGTGAAGGTGCAAAGCTAAACTTTCAAATTCTGTTCATTTTGCTGTTTTAAAAGAACTTCTATTTCCTCACTACCTAACTGCAGATCATTTTTCAATATCCAAAAGTGTAAAAACGCCAACTTCTTTTCTAAAGCATGTGGAATGGGAAAACTCACGACAACATAAAATCTTCTGTGAATAAGTAGCATGGCAAGAAACCATTATAATGACTCATATGTAAACAAAATAGCTGTTCTGTGTAGCAATGCATCTGTAAAGTTCTGTCTAAAACAGGAATAACAGGGTTCTTTCATTATCAATATCTCTCCCACATATCCTAAAAAGCTACCCAGGATTTCCATTTACTTATTTATTTCTACCAGCCTCATTACTGATCAGAGTGATGGCTTTCACCGAAATGATTTTCAGAGTGTTCACAGAAATAACAGGTCTATTTGCTGCTCTTCTTGCATAACTGACCTCAAAATGGAAGAATAACCCCCACACACAGCTAAATCCTTAACTTTCCTGCTTTCTTCATATCTTTGTAAAGATTATCATTTTTACATCTCAGGGAAGGAAATACAGGCACTATGAGAAAGACTTGGATGATCCTTGTAGGTCCCTTCCACCTCAGGATAGTCTATGATTCTATGACTTACTCTCTTATTTTCCTAGGTTACAGGGAGTAGGTGGGCAAGGGAATTTCTTATACTCCTTTCTTTACCTTTGGGTGGGCTAGAAGGGCAAGCCAAGAGCCTGTGAAATGAACCGCAGTCCCCTTAACAGAGTCCTGTCAAACTGTAATGCTTGTTAGAAAGAACACTCTTTCCAGATGGGTCCCAGAACCAATAAAACAAACTCATTATTCACTGCTGTTTAATGATGTTTCTTCTATGTTTGGTCTGTTGTAAGCTTTTAGTCTATAGCTTTCTCTACCTCCTTCAAAGTCCTGTCAGCTCTAACAGCATGAACTGAAATTTAACATTTTCAGTCATCAGTTATGAATGTTTGCAGAGAAGTTCTATTTGTTCAATTTCATCATCCATATGTTTAAAGGTAGCTTTCATGTTGCCAAGGATGAATTTACAGATCGTATTTCAGACATGACAAAGTTTTTTATTAGAAAAGAATTTTTCAAGCATCAAGTTTCAAATTGATAATTTTATTTATTTAATTTATATTTATAAAACAATATATTATGTCTTAAAAAGACATGGCCTGCTTAAGTAGCATTATTAAACTGCTGTAATTGCCCTTAGGAAGCTTAAAACAATCCAAGATGTGGTATTGCCTCTAGGCAAATGAGCAAACATCAAAGAGTATAAAGTATGATATTAAATGGGATTTGGAATAGCAGTTTATACCTGTGGAACACTGATAAGTAATGATGCCAGAATTACTGACTCTAAACGCTTCTCTCTATGAAAAGTCTCACTATTCTTCTGTTTTTCAGTACAAATAAGAGTCCTAAGTCATGTAGTTTCATTCCCATCTATGTTCTACTTAGCCTCTACATTTAGTTTTAATTTTCACAGATAAGTACTTTCAATTGGTCTGTGACAAGCAGATTGCTGATGTATTTCTTTATTCGCACACTTTTTGGCTGTTGATCATTTGCACAATACTGGAAAGGCCCAGAGACAGCATATAAGATCTATACAAATAAATTCTGAAACATGAAGTAAAGCAGTCTCTTGGAATACTGCCTCTGGCACTGTTTCAGCACCACTTTTGTGGGAAACCTGTATTTTAAAACTACTTCAATTAAACTTTGTTTTTAAACTAAAAGTTTTTAACATGGACAAAGCTAGTGTAGTGAAACAGTTTCCTGAAGACATATGGTTCTACATTGTTTGAAAGTTCATCCAAGTCTTATCCAATTCATATGTAAATATAAGTCAAAAGTTCTTTACGTTTATTTCGTTTTGCAGATAGCATAATTTTTATTAATTTACTTTTAAGCTTTTCATGTTAACCATCAAGAATAGAATCAGTTAAAATGTATTCTGATAACATTTCCATCTAATCTTAGAGTCTTTTTATAAACACTAGTCAATATGCTATTTATTTATGGAGCATTAGCAAGGAACTTTAGATCTGCATTCTTTTACTAAGAGGCAGAAAAAGAATAAAAGAATAAAGAATTGTGTTACTGAAAGTTTGAAAGCATCTCAGTTCAATCAGTAAAACCAAACCAGAGACACTGGCATTCACAAATAGACAGAGAAAAATAAAGTAACTAAGCTGGAAATTCCCTTCCTAATTCTAATTTGAAAAAGCAATTCTAGTTTCAACAACTATCCCTTTTTTTTTACAACTGCCTCTTACAGCACCCATCTTCGTGCACCAAACAGGCTTTATGCTTCCTATTTTCAGGGTGGAAAAAAACCCAACAAAAACCCAAAAAGAAAAATATGAAACTTTCAAAAAGAGAAATATGCAAGAGCTATTTCCACATTCATGAAAAATGTTAAACTAACTGTTCTAAAGAAAGAGAGCCTGGTGATGCACAGAGCCTGTATAACAAAGATGAGGAAATGCATACATCATGTAGTCAAAACTATTTTACAGAGAAAATAAATATATGAAACGTAAGAAAAACCCTGGTGTCCAGAATCTATAGATCCTCCTTGGGGCTTTTACAAAAAAACAAAGAAGTTCGTGCCCTCACTGGCCACCCTCCTCCCAACCACATCCACGCGTTCTTTATTTTAGATCTTTAGATATCCATTTTGTAACATCAATGGATTACTCCACCTAAGTTTTATAGCAATCTGTTTATTTTATAAGACTTTCATAAATTATCCTGTTATCATAATCTCAACTTCGTAAAGATCATTTCAGAGAGCCTGGCTCTCCATATACCTGTTTTAAAAACTGTACTCGGTCTCTTATATGCTGTTCTTAAGTATCATGATGACAAATCTTCTTTTCAAATGGTTCTAAGGTTAATGAAGTTCCAAGTTAAGAAAACTAGTGCACTGTTAGCATTGCTCAGATATGCCACACTGCTTTTTAAAGCAGGTGGGCACGTGATCTACACAGGCCTCCACTCCACTGAATGTTTTCCCTCAGACGCAGAAAATCCTCGTGATGTGGACTCTCATTGCCACAAAATGAATGGAAAGTGGAAAAGGAAATATTCAAAAGATGTATGTTATCTACCTAAAACCTGCGTGCTACAAATTACTACAGGCAGCCACTGCAATAGCTTAATCATTTGTGCTAAAATATAACCCCTTGCTTCCCTACTAAAGCCCACTAGTCCAGAGCACTGTTCTAAGGTAAACAGAATTAAGGAAAAGTTTCACAAGTCACTGAGATGACTTTCAACATCACATTCCAGATCTGCTCCAAAAGAAAACTCCAGGGATGTCTGGAGATGGGAAGGTCTTATCTCTAAATCAGCAAAAGCAAGCAAACAAAAGACATAAGAATAGCATGGTCCAATAAACAGTATAAAAGAAAACAAATGAGAAGGGAAGAAGGAGTAAAAGAATAATGACATCAACTGCAAAGAGCTATTATTTTGACTTGTACATGAGGAAAAACCAACAACAGTAAAGAAGACATTATTGATAAAGAGCAAGAAAAATACTATTGTGACAGAAAAATATTAAGGATGCTGACATATAACTTTCACATCTATAAATATTTTATCTTAATTTGAAATTATATAAAATACTGACAACATATTACTGCTGAGCAGATTTCTGAAATGAATCTGATACCAGGTTAAAATGGCTAACAACGTTTTTCTGTTTAATCTCAGCAATATAAGTACATGCCGTTTGTACTTTCAGATGATCATCAATGCTCCCTCCATACCCAGAAAAACATCCAGCTCTACAAGCAGAACATTTTTGACCCAAGGAAGTCCTTAGATATGGGAATATTCTTCCATTCTGAACAAGAACCCTCTCTTTGCAGAAGACTCATAAGAAGACAGAGTAGCATGACTCTGCTCTAAAAGGATTAGTAGAGGACTACTGCAAATTTCTGTATAAAAGTATGTTTATTGGGAAAATATTTCAATAGAGAAAACCAGTCAGACTATGGGGAAAATATAAGAAAAATGTTTATACTTGTGAGCAACGTAACAACGAACTCCATAAATTATCACCCTTAGGAAATAAACACAAGATATTCTGGAAATACTTAAAAGGCCACATAATAAGAAAAAAACACTATTTCCTGTTTTACTATTCTAAACATTAATAAACAATTATAATAACATTGAAATAATGGAACAGAAATATTGTGTCATTTGTGGAAGTATTTTAGATCAATTCTTACTGTAAAATATCGCATTAGGTAAACAAGAATCCCCTCAAAACTCAATACAAGATTTGATTTTTACACTATAAGAATAATACCTGTGGCTGTTAATGATTTTCAAGTCACAAGAGCCCTCTCCTGCCACATAGAGTACATACTAATCCTTTTTATCTTTTATGAATAATTTCTGCAATCTCTGTAGCTAACATAATGCTTATAGTCTAGTAAAGTCTGTTGTTAAGACACCTAAAGCATCTCATTGTTTAGAAGCAAATTTTGGTCTTGGGGTCTTCCTTGTTCTTAGGCAAGCAAGCAAGAATGGAATTCAAAAATACTTTAAACAAGTTCATCATAAAAGAGCTTCATTAAAGTTTCCATCTTGAATACCTTAAATATGAATATAAGCTTATGAAAATATTTGAAAAGCAAGACCTGCACCACCTGGTCCTAAACTCTAACTTAAATGGTTAAAACTTTACAAATAGAAAAGTAAAACAACAATTTTGAAGATGACTATTAAAGAGTTTATACAAGAAAGCAAGGAACACACTTGAGATCAGGTTTTTTTGAACTAAGGACATCTACAATTGTCAAATACATTCCATTACCACATTTAATAAATAAATACTCATATTTGATAAAAATAAGTATTATTAAAGCCTTGCAATTGTAGGACTAGTAGAACATCTCTATCTCCCACCAAGGCACTGGTGTTTCACTACAACTACAAAATTTACTCCAGAAGAGACTACAAGAAACAAAACTAAACGTTATCTCTAAACCAAAGATTTTCCTACCTCAAATTATGCCTAGTAAAGAAGCAGAAACTACATCTGTGACACCTCTTCCATTCCCAAGACATGAAAATCTACCAGCTGTTGATTAGGTAATTCAGTCACTATTGTCCTGTACACCTGGAGTTTTATTCAGCTGTGTAGATTTGTGCTAAGCATTACTTAACCTGATGTTCAGTTTTCCTTGCAATGCTTCCTGGTGGGGAGACTATGGTGGTGACATAATTTATTGCTTGGTTTTAGACTTCAATGTCTTTAAAGACAGTAAAACTGTAGAAGTTTTTTGAAGCTGTGGAAGTCAGCTTTTAAATGTAAGTACTGCAATTTGCATTTGCTTCTATATTTTCTAAGAATAGTTCTGGATTACATGTTTCTAGGTGGGGATTTTGCGGATTTGCTACAGTGAAATCTAGATAAACAACACTTATGAGAAGAAAAGGGCTATAATGAGAGCAAATAGATTCCTTGAAGCAAAGAAGCCCTGTTCTTGCCATGTAGTATGTGGAAAGAGCCTTATTTTTAATTTCATTCTGGGGTTTTTTGTGTCAATTTGCTGTTGATGAAGAAAGAGAATGTATTTTTCACAAAACATTTCAATACCTCTTGTGCTACAGAATCTGGGTGGATATCTGTAAATACTTTAATCATGGCTTACAGCTTAGGGCAGACCTCAGAAGCAATTAAATATTCAGGTGGTGAGGCAAATGCTGAAGAGGTCTAAGTCATTCCCAGCTGGGATTTGCTTTAGCTAGCTCAATGCTAATGTAGGTATTTTAAGTTCTGCACTGCTGATGCACTTTGAAGGACAGCTACTGACTGATAGAATGCTTTCGGGAGTAACAGAATATTTCTGTTTCAACTTATATTTTATATATTTTAGACCTTTAGAAGACAGATATCCTAGAATTTTTCAAACCACTCAATACTTTTGTAGGTCTTACATTGTAATCTGGGCTGCTCAGAAATGTAAAAATTGTTCTGACCAGTGGCAAAATATTCATTGTAAGATATCTAATTTTCTGCTAGTAGAACTAGTAAGTTAAACAGTGAATTTTGAAAAAATGTAATGGTTCTTGAAATTTAACTGATTATTTTCTTTTGGATTTAGACCCTAGGATTCTAATTGTAAGTTCTGTCAAAGTTTACTCATTTTCCGCTTGTAGAACAAAGCTACTTTGGTCAAGTTTAGTCACTCACACCACAACACTTTCTGTTTTACTTTCAGCTGTGTACAGCCATGAACATCCAAGGAACTTTAAGAGGCCTTCATAGTTAAATAACGTTCAAATAGACATCTTGCCCTTACACTACTTCTTTGTTTATAATTAGGTTCTGCAACTTTGTTATCTTCAGCTCCATAAGAAGGGTATTGGCATAAGGGAGGATTCCAGATCAACCTTGTATAGGCTGAGGACTTTGTAAAGTTTACCTCCCAAAAAAGCTTTGAAAAGGGAAGAGAGACAGTTATTAAAGATTATTTGGATCCAGGATAAAAGGTGAGGCATAGAAAAACAGTAACATGCCTAAGTAGTTTCTTTTGAAGGCCTTTTGTTCTGGTGTAGACCAATTGGATGATCTCATGGCCACCAGCGTTTGATGCTGCCTAAATATCAGCTGTGCTTATTACTAGGCTGGACAACTTTTTGAGTGCTGGGCAAAATAACAACTTAGTGCTTTTCTTGTCACCATTAAACTACTGTTATTTCATCGTGACTTTATGGCTTCCGGTTATTTTCTTCTCAGCTGAGGAAAAAAAAAAATCCCAATTGCTCTCTACTTTTATCACACTTACCACACAGAGTTCCAAAAATAGTATTTGCAGTCACTATGTTATTGAAACTGTCTTTTCTGGGAAAAATCAGAACAACTGAAGGCTGGTTTCTGCAGATTTTATTGCTATATGGAAATGTACAGGCTATGGCAACCCTTGCTCATGCTCTTTTCTGCATGTCCTGTTCAGCAAGTTTTGCATGTGCCAAATGGCTCACTCTTACACTTCAGAGACCAGGTAGCTGTTCAGCTTGTTCTATAGCTCTTCTTTTGGCAATACAAATAATATCCATTTCTACTTTCTACCTATTCAGAAGCCTTTACAAAAAGTTTAATACCTTTTACATGTTTTTTCCTATGGCCACTTTCTTAAGAAAAAAGAAAATATTCCAAATATGCTCCAAAGATTTTTTCCACACAGGTATTACAAACCAGAAATCCAGTCTAATGAAACAGTTGTCTAAGTTAAGTGCTTCAGAAAACTGGATTATTTTGATTATCAAAACACAAAAGAATGGCCTACTAGTATTGTATCATTGGTGTTTTGCTTTCAACCATATAAAACTCCCATTTACAGAAAATGGCGTCAACAGAAGGCATTTTTCACTCGCTTTGCAATATGTCAGTGGCTTTAAACAGGCTTGTCTTTTTCCACTGCATCACATTAACTTTTTACTGGATATATTTAGGATACACCACAAAAATCCCTTTCAGCTCCAGAGAGAAGGAAAGTGATGTGCTTAGGTGATACTGTGAAAATGTTTAGAAGTTCCTAGTAGTGTTATCATACACAGAACCCACTACAGATTTTTCTGCGTGCTTTCTTATCTTTTAAAGGAAAGAAATCCCCTCTTTTCCCCAAGATTCAAAGGCTTTGGAGTCTCACCCAAACTGCGCTCAGGCGTTTGCCGTCTCTTAAGCACTGAGCGAGCCTTAGTTTCTGCCCCCTTGGCCCCGCAGCGACGCTCACCGGAGGGCTCTGTGCCCGCCCCGCACGGCCCTGCCCGCAGAGGCACGGCGGCCCGTGCTGTGTGCGAGTGACCTCTTGAGCCAAGGCAGCGTCACTACAGACAGGGCAAGCGGCAGGTTTGCATCGGCTTCCCCAATGAGTAGTTTTTCAGGTACACATGCCGTATTTTTCCCATCTTGAAGATCCAGAATGAAATGGAGACCAAAGGGTAAACCTGGTTTTAGTGGGAAAATAATTTTTTATTATTAACTAATATGTCTTCTTAGAGTTGCCAGATGGAGAATAACTGTTAAGTAAAACCAGTTTGAGGGTGAACCGTGAAAGTGTATTTATATAATTGTCAAGGAGCTTTGCAAGAGACTGAGAAGTTGGCACGAAGCCTATTTGCTGGAATTCAGCAGTGGTTGTGTCTACAGACTACTGACGTAGCACAATTATAGGTTTCAAAAGGGAAATAAGATAAAAGTTACAAATTAATTTATACTGATGTGATTACTTAAAAATATACTTGATTTTAAAATAATCTACTATTTTGTCAGCAATGTTTCTCATGATTCATGATTAGGATTTGCTTGGTTATTTTATGATTCTGCAAGAGATAAGATTCAGAAAAGCAGAGTTTACATTAAAAATCTGATATTTCTTATAAACCTATTGATACTAGCCGCCTCTGGAGTGACTATAACAATGATGTAAAAGACTTAAGCAAAAAAAGCTCCATAGCTTGTACACAGTTTCCTAGTTCAGTTGGTATTTATGTACATTTCTGGAGTCATATCACTGAAGTGAAGACTGATGTTCTGCCAGATAAAATAAAAGCAATAAGATACTGAAGCATTACAATAGTGCATCTTTGCTATTTAAACACTGCAACCTCACTGATGCTCTCAAACTCACCTAAACTCTCTATGTTGTATTTCATAAATCAAATACACAACTTCTGATCCATTCTGAACAGAACTTTACTTGTACCTATGCCAGGAAACAGAGAGTACATGAGCCTGATGGCACCAGTGAGGGGTTTTTGCTGTGTTAGGCAAGTAAATTCCTGTTGACCCTACGTTCTATGCAGTGTATGTTTAGTAATTCTGGGTTTGGAGTTCCTCCGTGCTTATTGCTGCCTGTTCTAGGATCATTTTAACCCTACAAAATGCATTTTGTAACTCAGTAGGACTGAAATATATATTCAAGCATAATGGACTCATGGTGGCAAAAACATTCAAGCCAACAGAGTGTTTCATACTTGTAAAGCAGTATTGTCTACAGACTGACTCTCAGTACCTTAATAGTCTTGTTAGTTACTTGATGAGTAGCACCCTATAAAAAACGTTTATGTCTCTTGCTTTCTTAGTAAGAAACTTTGTAAGAAAGACTGCAGTTCAAGCTGTGGAAGTATGAATGTTAAAAATGTTTAAATACTAGGAAAACTAAGTTCTTTGAGGCAATATGTATCATGGTAAACTCTCACCTTTAAAAAAGACTGTTTAGGGTTTTTTTCCTTCTGGTTATATTGTCTCTGTATGTGTGTTGGCAGAGCAGCTCTTTCTCCTTGTGCCGTCTATTGGCATAGAGAAGGGGGAATGGGTGGGATTCACCTCACCTTTTATAACAAACTAATAATGAGGTTTTAGTCTGAAGTATTTGGATTAAGTTCTTATCAGTGTAACAAAAAGTTAAGTGACTTTTGGTAAATGTGCTTTTCTCTAGTGAGTGCTGATGGATTAAAGAGGTAACAATCACACAGAATGCTGCTAGAGCAAATTCCTTTTCTAATTTTGTCATTTCGCTCTTGAATCAAGCAGAAATTAATTTCTCAAGCGGATAACAACTAATACTCCAGAGAAGTAAAGCCATCAGAATCTCTTATTCATGTGCTTTGTAAAACTGCATGATCGACTGTTCTTGCATGACTACCTCTATTCACTGTGATACCTGACCTTAGGTATCTTCCACAATCAGGTCATGATATCTGGTGACTTAGCACTTACCTGACATCAGGGACTGGGTTGCCAGCAACTCTGCACTCCAGCAATACTTTGTTTCCTTCAGCAACTTCCTGGCTCCGGAGCTTCTGAGTGAATTGAGGTGGTGAAAATTCATTCTCTCCCATGTTGATGAAGGGACGGCAAAGGATCATTTTGCTCTGAGTGATGTTGCCCCTTTCGGAAAAGTGTTCTCCATTCAGATTAACTCCATGTAATTTTGCCTGGGGGTCAGTCTCTTCATGTGATTTGTCAAACTCCTGGTTCACCAGGGTACTTAAAGCTGGTTGTTTCTTGTTAGGAGACAGGTATCCACTGTCTGGAGAAGAAGAGTCCCCATCAGGACTTCGGCCTCTTGTCTGTGCTGCCTGTCTAAATATAGATGACAATTCTTCTATAAATGTCGCAGCTTTGTCACACATCTTGTTCCTGAAAGGAACTTCTTCCTGGGATGTTGATTCAGACTTTGGGCTTATCTTAGGCATACATGGACTATCTTTCTCTGAATGTTTCAGTCTTCTAATGAAGCTGGGACTAGCAGTTAGGAAAGGTGTTTGCCTCCTAGAAACTGTGACAAAGCTATCTGCTGTCTGAGGTGTGGTGGATTGCTCTTTCTGATTCCTTGGGAGAATGTGACTTGCAGAAGATGAAGTCAGACTGCTTGCTTGAGGCCTCTGTAAAGCATCTTGCTCACCCAGTTTGCTGTCCCTGAAAGAAGGCATTTCTAAAGGGCTAGAAAGAGAAGTGTTGAGATAATGAGTCAAGTCTGGTGCTGCATTCTGATCCTCTTTCATGGAATTGGCAATGGCTTCTCGAGCTATGTCAAGGCTCTTACATATCTCCTCCTGCGTAAGGAAGGCAGAAAGTTCATTTGAAAATTCACCATTCTGTATGTCTGACAGGGAATCATAGAAAAAGTCATGATAAGATGAAGCTTCTGACATATTTCCAGGATATTCCTTATTGCTGCCTCTCTGCACAGTAAGCCTCCTTCAGCATTTAAGAAAGAGGCAAGGCCTGGCCACAGCTTCTGTCTTGCATCCTGGAAGACACAAGTACAATTCCCTAATGAAAAAACTTCTCAGTTAAAAAAAGCCCACTTATATCCTTGCTCCCATAAGCCAGACACAAAACTGAGAGATGAGCAGAAACCATCAGTGCAAGAAATACTTAAAAACCTTGGTTTCTATTATAATGGGTTGAGGCTGCAAGTTGTCTAGGTGGAAATGAGAGCACTTAAGAGTAATTTTTCTCATGCATCTTCCCTCAGAAGTATGAAGACATCCTTTGTGCACTACCTAGCACAAGCTCAATTCCACTGGACCAATATGTATATAGAATCATAGAATAGAATCACAGAATCAACTGGTATGGAAAAGACCTCTGAGATCATCCAGTCCAACCCTTGATCCAACACTGCTGTGGTTACTAGACCATGGCACTAAGCGCCACATCCAGTCTCATCTTAAAAACCTCCAGGGGAGGTGAATCCACCACCTCCCTGGGCAGCCCATTCCAATGTCTCTTTACTCTCTCTGTAAAAAATTTCTTCCTAATATCCAACCTAAACCTCCCCTGTCACAGTTTAAGACCGTGCCCTCTTGTTCGACTGCTGATTGCCTGGGAGAAGAGACTGACACCCACCTGGCTACAGCCTCTTTTCAGGTGGTTGTAGAGAGTGATGAGGTCTCCCCTGAGCCTCCTCTTCTCCAGCCTTAACAAGCCCAGCTCCCTCAATCACTCCTCATAGGGCCTGTGCTCCAGTCCCTTCACCAGCCTGGTTGCTCTTCTCTGGACCAGCTCTAGCACCTCAATATCCTTCCTGAACTGAGGGGCCCAGAACTGGACACATTCTGGTGTGGCCTCATCAGCGCTGAGTACAGGGGCAGAATCACTTCCCTGGTCCTGCTGGCCACACTGTTCCTGATCCAG